>CM021103.1:702599106-703026811 GCA_007115665.2 Sequoiadendron giganteum
CCCATCTCCATCTCTCTATCCTTTCATTCCATCATCCCTTCCATCTCACTATCTTTATCTCCCTATCCTCCTTCCATTAATCCCTATAAATTTTCATTGCTTCGTCCCATGAACCTTCCATCTCCCCATCCTTGTCTTCCTATCCCCTCATTTGCTCATCTTTCTCCATCCTTATCTTCCTATTCCTCCATCTGCTCATCCTTCCATCTTCCGAATCCATATCTTCCCATCCATCCATCCATCCAATAATCCCTTCCATCTCCAAATCATTATCTCTCTATTCATCCATCCCATCATCTTTCCATCTAGACATCTCTGCCTCTCCATGAAATGATAAGGTGAAAAATGCTAGAAGAAATTACAAGAGGTCCTACACAATGAGACCTCCCGCAACGCTCCAACTTGACAACCTGCACACATGGAAACAAGGAAAAATGTTGGGGTTGTTTAGGGACTTTCCTTAGTCAAACACACACGTAGGTGTTCCCACCTTCATAGACAACTAGATAGATAGATAGAGAAAATGATCAACAAGAAAGTAAATAGACGAGATAAACAAGTTAAAATTAGAATATGCTACTTGACGTGAGTATGATAATGCAATAGAAATAAAGGACATGTTTACCCTCCCTTAAGAAAGCTATTGATGTTGAAGGAGAGTATGCAACACCTGAGACGAGCCAAGAGAACCATAGCATTGGTGTAGAAGCCAAGGAGCAATAGAGATTGCAAGGAAATAGTGTAGAATGAGAATGAGAGTGGAAGAATGAGGAAGATTGAAGGAGTGAATAGAATGAGAGAATGGTTGAAAGAATGAAGAAAAGGCATGCAAGAGGGTGTTTTTAAGCATTCCTACAAGCCACAAAGGTGTTACACTTCGTGAGTAGGTGGAAGTGTAATGTCCCAATGATCACAAAGTTAGGGATCTTTCTGGGATGTTTGTATGTCATGCAGACGTTTGTGCGTCATGTTAGGGTCCACAACAAAAAATTGCTTAAATGTTTGAAAACAAAGGGATAAGGGACGAAATTAAATTTAGGAAAAAGGGGAATTACATTATCGACTTTAATTAAGCTAAAGGGGAGGTCATGGAATGTGCAATTACATAGGGTGCAATTTTCAGCATTACATTTTTCCCTCACTTTAGTGAGCATATATATTCTAACATGTGTGAGCTAAAGTAGATAAAGAGGCTGAAGAGAATATACCCAGGATGAAGAGGACACATGTCTTTGATCCAATATATGAAATAAAGAAGCTGAGCTAGGATTCGAAGAGGACACGGGTCTTCCATCCTGCAAAGCAAAATGCAATCTCACCACAAACATGTTAGCTACTGACAAACATGTTAGGTGAAAAAGAAAAAAATAGACATGATAAAATCTGTAGACATGACATAAGTTGATTAGATAAGAGACAACAATGATAGGTATGGCTAGCAATATAAAGACCATACAACAAGCATACAAGCATGTTCCTACTGCAAATTGTGTTGTAGGATAGTCATAAAAGAGACAAGTCTAGTTAGGTTTCCCCCAAGCTAGATGACAAGATCACAAGACATCAAGATTTATTTCTAAGAGAAATTTTTGAAAAATAAGAATAAGTAGATATGATATCCCCCCCCCCTTAGAATGATGCGTGCTACGTACAAGAGTACATGTTATCATAAGGAAAATAAAAGATAGAGAGATGTTGTGATACAATATACATAATGAGATGTATTAGTGGAATGTTGTCACGTGAGGGACAACACATAGAATCCACAACATCAAGAAAAATAGAGATAAAGAAATCAAGATCACAAGGGATCCAATTATTCGGGGTCAAAACTAATTATAGATGTATATATATATATAGATAAGTTAGTATAATGTATATTAAATATCATCACCCCCAAATGGATTGTAATTTGAAGAAGAGCACATGAAAATAAAATTTGGATCAACATGAAAGAGGCCTAAATGCCTCGACAATTTGCATCATTCCCAAGGTGAAATCCAAAATCTACAACAAATAGAAGAATGATGAGACAAATAAAAGTTGTACAACATATTTTCTCTCTTGTATCAAAGTACTTACATGGGTATAAAGGGTCCTCTAGGTGAGAGGACAAATATTAATAAATAAGTATGCGGAAACACAAACAAACACATAAATCTAATTTAAAGATAAAGAAGATATACCACTCTAATATGATACCTCTGACAAGTCATCCTACTCTCAATCTAGATCATCATAGGGGAAGGGAAGATGAGCCTAGAAAGGGGATATCAAGAGTGGTGTCTGCCGACTCACTCGAAACAAAAGCCAAAGAGGAGGTTGCCTCAATGTCCTAATTAGTAAGCTCTTATGAGGTTAACATAATTGATCTAGAAAAGGATAGATGACAAAGTCGGGATATCCTCCAAAGAGTCAAACATACACTTCACTAGAGTGAAATGCTATGAATGAATATGAGGAGGATTAGAAACCAAAGGGTCATTACCAGCCTCTAAAAAGGGGCAATGAAAAATTCTAGGGAAGGAGGTGCCTTATCCACCACAAGAATGTTGCACGCAAAAGTAGAATAAGACGAAGAAGGCAAGGAAGAATTTTTGCAAACATCATTTGGAACAAGGTCATGCTCAAGCTTATGCTTAAGTGGAGGATGCGAGGTCCTCACAGTAGAAGCAAAAGAGGGAGAAGGATCCATGGTAGACACAACCTTTGTATGAGGCATGTCAATGGGCTCAGGGAAAGGAGGAAGATCCGAGAAAGAGGTGATCAAAGGAGGGTCACAAAAGGAGTGATGAAAACTTACACCCACTTAGGGTGACTCTCATTAGGATTCGTTGAGGAAGTTAAAATTAAAATAGAGGCAATAGGAACAAAGGCATGAGCGAAATCAAAAATAGAAGCAGGAGCAAAGACAAAAGAAAAATTAAAGGCAAAAGTAGAAATAGAATTAGAAACAAAAGGGTCCCCTTTGGTCTTTTGCAAGGGTTCACGTTCCTGAGCCAATGCCCATCGATGATGCTTATGCTCACATGCAAGTCAGTTGTGAAGGCTGTGAGAACTAGGAAGGGCAACCTATAAAGACTTCGGGGGATCTTGTTCCACCAAAGGAGTAGCCTCCAAAGTTTTTGCCAATGAAAGAGCATGCCCTTGAGTAGGAAGAAGAGGAGGCACATAGCTGACAGATACAAAGATCTTGACCACAAGCCCCTTTCCTTTGTCTGTTTTAGAGGTAGGTGGAGGAACGAGAGGAGGCCTCGAAGGTCGAGATGTAGGAATAATGAAATAAAATCCAATTCCCAATGCTTTCTTCCCCTTACTATAGATGGTGGGTTGGGAGATAGTGGGCAAAATTAGGAATTGGAAGACTTGCGGTTTAGATTTCCACAAAATAGACACCTTTCCTTTTTTTGTGCTAGGCAAAATAAGAGGAACTAAGGACATCATCGAGGGTTGTAAAGTTGCAGAAGAAGAGGAAGAAGGAGAAGGCCTATGGGTGAGAGCTTACTTAACCTTCAAAGGTGCAGAGGATAAGGCACATTATTGCACGTGCATAAAGGCCTTCATAGAAATTGCTTGAGAAGAAGGTGAGAAAACAACATTAGAAATTGAACCTCCCACCCTTGTACCTAAAGTAGGCCTTATAGAGCAAGTCCCTGTGAGGCAGTAAGGGTTTAACTAGAGTAGGCAATAAATGGTCCAGGGAAAATCCCCCACACGACACGAGTGGTTTATATACAATGTTGGATAGTATACATCATGTCATCATGAGAAAACTTCAAACACTTGTGGAAAACTAAGGTGACCACATTCATGGAGACTAGCCATTGAATTCCTAGTCTAACCCTGAATAGGTTGGATTCGTGTATCACAATAAATACGACCAAGTGATTTAGGTCCAACAAGGATCGACAAAGAGATAGAGCCAATAGGCGAGACAAAAAGACCATCATGAGTATAGAGTGTGGTCTGTGACTCATCATACTTCTCCATTTTCAAATTATTTATAAAGAGAGTCTCCACTATGATGACATTGACCTAACTAGTAAGGTCAACCATAATGTCGATCACAACATTATTGTTGACCTAAGTTGACATGTATGACAAAGAAGGTTCCCTATTACGAGGCAAGTCATGTGGTATGAATGTTATGTTTGGTGCCTTATCCACATGACTTGAAGGAAGAATATGAGTGAATGAAACCATGTTCATGTATTCAAATGGGCTAGGATCAATAGATGAAAAAGCGACGTTATCAAATTATCAAAATGGGAAGGGAAAGGATTTGTGTATATCTACAATTAGTTGTTAGGCTTGGCTATAGATTTATTTGAATTTTATTTCTTACCATTGAGGTAGATGTTACCGTTGTCTATGTGGTCTCAGATGATATTCCTAAGATGCACACAACATTCAGAATCATGACCAGAGACACGATGTGGTATTGCATTTTTTTTTGCGCATCATACCAATTAGGATAGGGTTCAAACAACGATCTTATTTTTGGGAGGGAAATTAAACCATCCTTTATTTTTTTTGAAAAACATTCATGTGGTATTGATAATTTTGTGAAGATTTTATTGCGTCTTGCACTATAGCTCTTTTTGATTGTTGGTGTAATTAAATATTTTGTACCTTGTCCTAGGTCATAATTACACCTTAGTTAAGTTTACTTAGGGACCACATAGGAGTTGTTGGAGATTTTCCACCTTTAGTGGACTTATCTTCTTATTACTTTATCACCTCCACCTTTCATGGACATATCATGTGATTAGGGTTCCACCTTCTGTGGTAGATCCACTATTTGTGGTGGTTATCACATTATCACCTTTCCACTTTAAGTGGAGTGATATCTTTTCATTGTTGTCTCATGTCATAAGATTACGACACTTGTCATAATCTTATGCACTCCTATGTTCTCACCTTGGCTATATAACCAAGGGGTCTCTCATTGTAAAAACACATTAAAGCAATTCCATTATCATTGACATTGAATATAGTTTATTCTTGTCAAATTATTTTCTCTTCTTTGTGCTTTCCATTTGGTCCATAGATCTTGGCATCCATAGCCAATTCTAACATGGTATAGCTAATTTTTCGTACTCTGCACAGTGGTGCAATCAGTTTTTGGTTTTGGCTTCTGGTTTTTATAGAAATTGCAGATTCTCACAGGTGTTGCTACTTCGTCCTCATTTTGGGAACTTTGGGAGCCCATAACTTGCTCCTGTGGTAACATTTTTGAGTGTCGTTTTTTTTGAAAGTGCATGATTTTTCTTGTACTTTCTAGTGGTGTGATCATATTTATTTCATCTACTATGGTTTTTGCACTATAAGTTTGAGGCCTATTTTGGCAATTTGCATGTACCAAGATCAAAGTCCACTTTGCTATTTTTGGCAGTGGAAAAATGCACTAAGTATAAAGTGCCAAATCAGATACTGCTTGGGGGGTCTTTTGATTGAGTGAATTTGGGGGGGGGGTAATCTTTTTCCTTTGTTGGTTTATGTCTCTTGATTGGTCAATTGTGTGACTAAAGTTGAGGAGTTTAAATATGGGAATCAAAATACATCCTACTGTAATAAGTTTAAATCGATGGAACTTTAAGTCTTGGTGAGATGGAATCCTAACACATTGTAGGTGGCTTAATCTTTTGCCATATCTCTATGGGCTAGTTCCTAAACCTTCATCAAAATGGAAGAGAACTGTGTGGGGCTTTAAAACAACACATATCTTGGGATTAATTCGTTGTAATTGTGATATTGATTCACTAATAGTCATTGATGGTATTGAGATCCCTCTTGACCTTATGACCAAACTTTGGGAGATGTATGGAGACTCGAATGAACCTCCATTCCCAGAGGATCCTGTTGCAGATTATCTTGTTCCACTTGCAGAGTTTCGACCTATTGATGATAAAACAACTAAAACAATTGCTGATTGGGAAAGTTATGGTCGTTTTGATGACACAAAACCTTCTCCTTCTCCTCCTACGGAGACATCTATTGAGACTTCAGTTTCTATGGCTCCTAATCTAGATTTAGAGGGTTCATCTCCTTCATCTATGAGTCAACATCTTGAGGCTGAGGACTCTTGTGATCTAGCCTTGGCAGATTCATCTATTGTTGCAGTTGATGATGCTTGTGATTCCATAGTTTGGGTTCCTTGTGATTCAGTGCAGCAGGACATACATTGTCTTCCAGATATGACTACTTTGGATGGCTTCTTGACAAGTATTTTAGACTTGTTTATGGAGTCCCATATTGCAGATTTGGGGATGACATTCATCTTCTCTTTGAGGAAGATGCTCCTTCTTCAGTTTTTGCGAGGGAACACTCTGACCCTCTTGTTCATTATCTACATGATCATTCTTTGCAGTTTGACATGAGTGTGGATACTTTTGGACAACATTTGGAGGAGGCTTCTTTGTCTTTAGAGGGGATATCTTTCTCTTTGGATCATGTTCTACATTCATCTCTACTAGATGTTGGATTGTACTCTTCAGTAGAGTGGCCTAGAACACCTGTTTGGAGTGTATCTGCTTTCGGCATCGACATGGAGATACTTGAGCATCATTCAGAGACATCATACATCCTGCATACATCCTTGGTTTTATTTCTTCCTAAGGGGAGGAACGTTGTTCGGCGAAATTGGATCATCTTCAGCATTCAATGTCGAGCTTCTACCATCATTGCAGGAGACTCAACATTGAGGGGGGGTTGCCTTGTCTCTCTTCTACTTCTCTCTTATGGGGGGGTCTTTCTCCTCACATGGGGTTTTTACCTTCTCATGCATCATTGAGAGCATTTTATTTCTTGTATCATCTCTCTTTTGGGGAGGAGTTTTGTTCCACTGGGTTTTCTCATTTTCTCCATTTGTGAGAGATTGCATTGCATTTGTACATGGGTACCTAACATGGCCTAGTTGCTGGGACCCATCTTGCATTGTTTGCATTTGTGTACATTCTCCCTAAGTTGCACTTAAGGGGGGGTGTTGGTGTAATTAAAAATTTTGTACCTTGTCCTAGGTCATAATTACACCTTAGTTAAGTTTACTTAGGGACCACATAGGAGTTGTTGGAGATTTTCCACCTTTGGTGGACTTATCTTCTTATTACTTTATCACCTCCACCTTTCATGGACATATCATGTGATTAGGGTTCCAACTTTTGTGGTAGATCCACTATTTGTGGTGGTTATCACATTATCACCTTTCCACTTTAGGTGGAGTGATAGCTTTTCATTGTTGTCGCATGTCATAAGATTACGACACTTGTCATAATCTTATGCACTCCTATGTTCTCACCTTGGCTATATAACCAAGGGGTCTCTCATTGTAAAAACACATTAAAGCAATTCCATTATCATTGACATTGAATATAGTTTATTCTTGTCAAATTATTTTCTCTTCTTTGTGCTTTCCATTTGGTTCATAGATCTTGACATCCATAGCCAATTCTAACATTGATAGGAATGAATACTACATTCACTGCTGCTTTGTTCTTTTTTGATTCCCTAAAAGAATGCATAGCTAATCGATTATCCAGATGGGAGGACAAGGAGGAATCTTTGTATTACGTCACCATCTACTGATATTTGCGCAATGCAACACACAAATGAGAAAAGGAAGGGTACTTCATCAAGAGGATCTTCTCTCTCAACATTCATAGAAGGTTTTGAATGACGAACACTCGCTGAACATCAGAGTCTAATAAAGGATAGGAGATTTGGGAGAACAAAGACTGGTATCAAGCAATGGAATTAGTCACTCTTTGATGAGTTCCTTGCTTGCAACATACGAGATTAGTGAAGGTAATCTTCGACCTATTTTTTGCTCAAAACTATTACAGGAATTGATTAATCAATTGGTCAAAAGAAAAGATGGGGTTGTTAGGAAGTGAGAAGAACCATTCCAATGCAACATCCTTGAGGGACCACAAAAATATCCTTGCCAACAGGGCATCATGATAAAGGAAATTGGTACACATAGTAGTAAAGGAGGAAACATGGGTTTGCGGGTCTCCCCTACCACTATACTTATCAAATTTAGGAATCTTTGCCCCTTGGGGTATAGAAACATTCATAATAGCAAGGGCTAGAGGGCTATGATGATAATATGGTTGAAGCATGGATTGAGAAGTGAAGCTATTCAAGTTGGGAACCTACAATTGCATCTATCCCATATTTTGTAACAAAGCATTAATGATGAGATCGATTGACAAATCTTGACTAGTTGAGGTGTTGGAGGTGGTTTGGGTTCTAGATGTACGAACTTCAAATCCTAGAGGGAAACGATTCACTCTAATTCCAAAACCATCCATGGGTACAACATTTGTATTATCAGTTGTGGTAAGAGACGACACACAAAGACTAGTGTCAACCATATGCACAAACACTCCTAACATCGGAACATACAACTAGTTTCCGTTGATTTCTAATTGGATGTCTTGAGGGTTACCCAAGACAAAAGTGCATGAGGGGACATGGGTTTCCACTATGTTATCAATCCCTTGGAGTAGCTTAAGGCATCTATGATTTGAGATAAGTAGATCTCTCAGACTGTTAAGAAGAGGATCAACTTGAGTGTATGTGTTTTCTTTTGTTAAGAAATCTTTAAACTCTTTTAATCTCTCCTCCAAACACTAGATTTGCTCGGTGGAGACCCAAAGAGTAGATTCACAAGCTAGGGGAGAGGAAGAGTTAGAAGGAGTGCTTGGTGGAGTATGTGCTTTCATTTCAACTAATAGATGAACATAATCAAAAGGAGGGGAAAAATCAAATGATAGTCCTATAGTGAATTCCTCAAAATCAGGGCCTTGGCGAGGAGGATTGAACTGTCTTCTAAAACCCTAATCTAAGTGTTGATAACTTCTCCTAGTTATGTACCCGAAAGTAGTAGATTGGGTCATGAAACTCATAAAGTGTCACAACACGTAATCCAATACACATCCTGACAAGAGAGAAGAAAATTTTCAACAAAAGATTAGGTAAGAACAAGTTCACATCAAGTTCACCAAAATGTAGTGGAGGAAAAATGACACCCCTCCTCCTCAAAGGGCGAGTGTTCCTCACTACCTCAAGGGCAAAGCTCAGGTGACAAGGATGGAAGGACAAAGGAGTTTTGTTGATGTTTTATGTTTTATGAAGGATTAAGGGATACAAAATCTAGATTGAAAGAGCAAATTTTTAGAGGTCTCACAAGCTAGTTGATTGGCTATCAACCAAGGATGACAATGCGATGTGCAAACGTCCTCGCGGTGTGTTGTAGTATCGTACATACCAAGAACAATTTGCAAACATGGATGTCAAAGAATCCACTAACTATTCAGAGACTAAAATCTGAAGGTTGTGATAAATTAACAAAGTAATAAAAATAATAGAAAAAGGGATAACATGCATAGATCAAACAAAATGAAACAAAATTACAAGATGAAAAGGTAAGAAGAAATCATAAGAGGTCCTATGCAATGAGAGATCCCACAACGCTCCAACTTGACAACCTACACACATGGAAATAGGGAAAAATGTCGGGGTTGTTTAGGGGCTTGCCTTAATCAAGCCCTCACATAGGTGTTCCCACCTCCACATACAACCAAATAGATAGATAAAGAAAACAATATTCAAGAAAGTAAATAGACGAGATAATAGACAAGTTAAAATGATAATATGTTATTTGACGTGAGTACAATAATGCAATAGATTTAAAGGATGTGGTTACCCTCCCTTAAGCAAACTAGTCATGTCAAATGAGAGTATGCAACACTTGAGATGAGCTAAGAGAACCAAAGCGTTGGTGTAGAAGCCAAAGAGCAATAGATCTTGCAAGAAAATGGTGTAGGATGAGAATGAGAGTGGAATAATGAGAGTTAGATTGAATGAGCAAGATTGAAGGAGTGAATAGAATGAGAGAATGGTTGAAAGAATGGAGAAAAGGTATGCAAGAAGTCCTTTTTGATGTGTCTGCAAGCCACAAAGGCGTTACACTTCGTGGGCAGGGTAAAGTGTAATGTCCCAACGACCAGAGAGTCAAGAATATTTTTAGGACATTTGCATGACACGTAGACGTCTACACATCCCGCTAGCGTCCATGACCAAAATTCACTTAGACAGTTGAAAATGAAGGGGTTAGGGATGAAATTAATGTTAGACAAAAGAGGATTTGGATTATCGACTTTAATTAGGCTAAAGGGGAGGTTATGGAATCAACATTACAATTATATATTTATGTTACTTTAAAAAAAAAATAGTTTTAGTTATAATATATTTAAAAAAATATAGTTTTGGTTTTTGTTGATGTAAAACACCTTTAATTTGATTTGTAAATGATTGCCAAATTTAAGATAAAAAAAATAAAAATTGTTGACATAATCATGTCATTACACTTCACCCCTTACGTCTACTACAATTATACCTCTTCGCATAATAATTTTGAAATAAAATAAAATCTCATAAATCAATAAAATTAAACTAAATAATTCTTTAAATAAAAATAAATTACAATATAAATAAAATAAAAAACACTTTCAAATAAAATGTAATAAACAATATAAATAAAATAAAATAATTTTAAAATAAATATATTTAGATTTTTTCTATTAATATCACATTTGAAACGCGGGAACTAATAAAATTTATCACCAAAATATTTACTTATTTGTAAATGTACATTTGACTGTATATGTTAATTAATTAAAATTCAGATTTCAGAATATAACATAATTAAACATTTATGATAACTCTCTCCAAATCGTAAACATTTGCCAAAACGCTAGCTGTAACTCTCTCCAGATCGTGAACACGCCCAAAACTAAAAGCCGAAAACTTATTCGTTTTGCTCAAAACGTCGGCCATATTCGAACTTCGCGCCCCTATTTTTTCAATCGAATCAAATTCGACGATAGCAGTTCAAAACCTACTGCAATCAAGAATACCAACTGTCTTTTTTTGTTTTTGTGTGACCAAGATTTCCGACCTTTTATTTTTCTTGTGATCAAAATCTCTGGCTTTTTTTCTTTTCTTGTGGCCAAGATCCTTGGGTTTTAATTTGAAGGATCCGAAAATAAAAAATACTTATCCAATCTAAGATATTTGTTTTTATAAAAATAATCTTAATGGCTTCTGCTAACGGAGAAGGTTTAGGATCTGCTGCAACGAGTATCGTCATATCAGGGCTTATCGGGGGTTTATCCGTGGCATTGTTCTTTGCTTTTTATTTAAGAAGAAAAAGGGAAGAGGTTAAAAAAGCAGCAGAATTGCATCCAGAGGTCACTACCACCAGTCATAAAAATTCAAAGCCTTTGAAGAAAGTAAACCCTAAATCCAATGTTTCAGCTGCTGACAAGGTAACAAAATGCCCTCCCTTTAGTTGTTTATATTTATGGATAGAAAGTTAGATCAACTGAACAACAGTGCCCTTGTTTTTATTTTTTCGTTTTAGATTTGGTAAATTCCACGATTTGCTTTTTTTTTAATTGAATTGGATCAATCGATTTAAGTTTCAACAATGCCATTGTTTATGTTCTATTTTTTATTAAGTAAATTCCCAGTGCAGGCTACCTTAACCAAGAAGCCATGAAGAAGGGTAGTTTTTTGGATTAAAATTAAAGTCACATTCAGCAAGCGAGATATAGTATTTTACCCAATTTCAACATCTGTCATGTTTAATTCTGGGGTGCCACTAACAAGGATATCTAAATTATCCCTGTCGAGTTCCACTAAGTAGGACATTAAATTATCCTTGTGGGGTGCCAGTAATAGGATATCTTTTGGACTTGCAGTTGGCATTGCCCATTGGGGTACACAACACCCATCGAGTTGGATGCATTATTTAGTTTAGTTCAATATTTATCAACTCTCTTGTGGGAATGAACTTCCAGCTCAGTTATGAAAGT
This sequence comes from Sequoiadendron giganteum, assembly GCA_007115665.2. Lineage (NCBI taxonomy): Eukaryota > Viridiplantae > Streptophyta > Pinopsida > Cupressales > Cupressaceae > Sequoiadendron > Sequoiadendron giganteum. The sequence continues at coordinate 702,610,989 of CM021103.1, forward strand.
CCTGGTGTTTTTACCTCTTGAGGTTATCCCGTTTGATGATGCCATTCTTTTCAGTAAGAAAACTGCTGAGATTGGTTACTATACTCCTCCAGCTCTATTATGGAATGCCTGGTGTTTTTACTTTTTGAGCTCAGCCTATTTAGCGATGCATTTCTTTTTAGTAAGGATACTGCTGAGATTGGTTAGTTATAGTCCTTTAGCTCCACTACAAAAGCTCTGGAGTTTTAACTTCTTGAGCTTATCCCATTTGATGATGTCATTCTTTTTTAAGTTACTGGTCCGCCCTTGGTGGTCTCAGTCTGGTCCGACCCAGGTCCAGTTCCTTGTGGGTTCGGATAGGGTCCAGCCCATAGACTGTGGGTCTGGCCCTGTCGAACTTGAGCGGACTCGCGGAAAATTTTCGCCACTCATGCGTCCAAGTGGCATATTTCAATTTTTTTTGACTTAAAAATATTAGTAAAGCCCCCCAACCCTAAAGTGATGTCTGCCATGAAGGTTTGTGTGGCTTTAAAGGTCTTAATTTGGGTCTTATTGTGAATGCAAAATGATGTATGCCATGAAGGTTTGTGTGGTTTTAAAGGTCTTAATTTAGGCTGGACCTTGCAAGGGGCGCTGCCCCTCAACCCCTACGAGGGGTGCTGCCCCTCAACCCCGCTGAGGGTGTTGCCCATAGACCCCCACAAGAGTTGCTGCCCCTTGACCCCGGTGGGAGCACTGCCCCTAGGCCCTTGTGAGGGGCGTTGCCCCTTGACCCCATTTGGGGCATTGCCCCCAAGCTTCCATTGAATTCATTTGATTTGCCATGTACTCTCTAAGTCCAAGTTTCCAAGTTTTCCTACAAGTCTTCATCTATAATATCGTCATCCAATTGGACAATCATCCCTAATGCTTACCTGGAAGGAGAAATGCAGCAATGTAGTTAATTTTAATATAATATATATCATGACATTCGAGTTTGACTAATTGACATTTTAATGTTTTTTATTTTTATGGTGGTTTGGTTTATTATACAATATATGATGCTACGTGTGGTATTTTGAACTTAATTACTGTTGTAAATATAGTATATATTTTTTATTTTTATATGTTTTTGTATGGACGAACGCATCCCCAATTTTTTTTTTGATTGAATCCGCGAACCGAACCTGAACCATTAACTTAGATTCTTTTTAATAAGGAATCAGGATACTGCTGAGATAGGTAAGTTTTGTTTTATGCGGCGAGTTGGATGCATAATTTAGCTATTCTTAACATTTTATCAAGGGTTCTAGGAATTTAACCCGGGGCTCTGCAATGAATGCACCAATGTTTTTACCACTAAATTTTATTCTATTCAATGTTTTTATTAAGAATAATCTTGATATTGATCAATTATAGCATTAAACAGTTTGAAATGGGGTTAGCACTTTCCTAAATGCTGTTTTTTTTTACTGTGTTCCTGTTGATAAACTATTTAGGGTTTTATTTGTTTCATGGTACTTTGATTTGTATAAATATGGCAGGTGCAAGCCCGGCGCCATCACCCTTTGGATCTGAATACATTGAAGGGACATGCTGATGCAGTCACAGGGCTTTGCTTTTCACCGGATGCCCTGTCTTTGGCAACAGGTATGTTTTATACATTCTGTAAGAAAATAGGGTTTTGTTTTATCTTATTTATTTTTTAATAGTTAAAGCAGATCTACTTAGCAGCCTAGGGAACTTTATAGAGGGCCGATTTTTGGTATTGGGCTATATTTTGTCATACTTGCTTCATGAAGATTTGCTTCAACTTCTATAAAACAATATCTTTTCTTCTTCGAAAATCTGTCTATTTTTCTTGCAAAACATGTAATGGAAAAATGTTGTTAGATTCTCACAAATTTGTTTTCCTTAATAGGTAAAAAACAGCAAAGGGAATCCATTGAGGTTCCAAATTCAGATAATCCTTCTAAAACCGATTTATAAATTACATGGGACTTTCTGAGATAACCAGAAAGCTTTAGGCTGTCAAGCAAGGAATGTTCATGAGAACTTGGTATCTGTGAATCACTACTTATTAAATATAAATCATAAAGTTTTGACTCAAATTATTAGGCAGCTGGTTCCTGAGAAATGATATTACCTAATGATTCACTGTGGGAACACCAATTGCATAAAGTTTAAGAATGAGGGAGCTCCAAAGTAAATGGTTCATATGGCACAATACATGTTATCAGGCAGCTAATTCCTGAAAAGTGATATTACATAATGATGCACTGCAGAAAGTCTATTGCATAATGTTTAAGAACTAGGGAGCTCCAAAGTAAATGGTTCATATAGCCCAATACATTCTAAAGGTTTTAGAAGTTGGCAAGTTAAGTGGGCCTGATTGGCAGTGTGGGGAGGGAATTTTATGGTTAAGCCTGCTTGATATTCCTCTAAGTTACAGGTTCCAAAAGGGGACATTACAATTTTGATCCAACCAACTGAAAGGAAGAGATGGAAAGCATAGCATCTACTGACTATATGCATCTAGAATTGGACTGAGGTCTCTTCAGAATGTTGAGTTATAAGTGAGATTGTTATGTCCCTGCCTAAATTTAAAAATTCTCAATTAAATAATACGCCCACTGATCTCAGCAGGTCTTAAAGATTAATAAAATCAATTATAAGTGCAAGTTGATACTAAGCGGCAGTTGAGAGGACAGCTGATCCACAATGAGTAGTTATAATGAAGCAATTACTTTTACAGCTGCGATTTCCTTCAAACAAAGAATAAATAATAATTAACTAAAAGTTAAGAGGCATCAAAAGGTGTTAGAATATTAAATTCTGTATATTTTATGGTCAATGTACTTAAGTAGAGTAGATATTTTGGTGTCATTTAATGTCGGTAGTTAGGCTCCTTTATGGTTCATTAAATGACTACAAAAAGTTGTAGTTTTATATTGTAATGATCCTTCTTTTTCATCAATGAATGAAATCCTTTACCATTCACATGGTATCAAAGCCAACTAGGGTTTCTGGGCGCCTTTGTTTTGAATTTTTTTTGTGAGTTTTTTAGAGGTTGTAATTCGAAAAATTCTGGGGCGTCTGGCTGCGTTCTTTCTCAGTACTTGGTCGCGTTTTATTTGCCTGGTCGTTTCTCTACCTGTTCGTGGCCTTCTGGGCGTGTGTTTTAGGGCCGCGTTCCATTCTAGGCGTCTTTGTGTCTTCTGCCTGCTCGCGACTTCTAGTAGACGCGTTTTTGGCGTTGTTTTGCGTGTTTTTCGAGCGCCCTTTCAGACGCATTTTTTGTGTCTTGGTCGTGCGACTCCTTTTGGCCGTGTTTTATCACGCTTCTGCAAGTATTTGCCCGCGCTTTTCAACTCTTTCTGGGCGTGATTTTTACTCTCCTCTGTCCACGCTTTACTGTGACTTTTGGGCGCGATTTGCACAACTCAGGGCCGCGATTTGCCTGATTGAAGACTCGCGACCTGCTTCACTCAAATTTTTTGATCGAAATCTGTGATTTTTGAAGACGTTTTTCAGTATTTTCTGAAAAATGTGATCCGCGCCTAGGGTTTTGAGATTATTTCCTTCATCTGAGGTCAAATTTTTTTTTCAATCACAGATTTCTTGTGGGTTTTTCCTAAGCTCAATTGGGTTGTCGTTAAATTTTTTTGGGTGTCTCGACGTTCGTGCCTCAAAATTATTTTGTCCTCACTAGTTTGACCTCGAGGTACGTGATGGCATCTTTGACGAACATAATGCTCGAAAGCAGTCAGAAGTTTAACGGGAAGAATTACAACACCTGGAAGCAGTGCATGATTATGATCTTCGAATATCGTTGCCTCGATCAGATCGTTTTGGGGAACTCACCTCGTCCCACTGTAGTCGGAAAGGATCGGGACAAATGGGATGAACGCAACCGGGAAGCCGTCATGCTCATCAAACTCTCAGTCACAGATGAACAGCTACCTCAGGTACCGTTTGGCAAAACTGCTCCGGAAATCTAGGATCATCTGAAGGCCCTTCATGAAACCTCTGACAAGAGCCGAGCGTTCTTTCTCAAGAACATGCTCTTTTCCATCATGATGGATGAGAAAATGTCCTTACAGGAACATTTGACGAAGATTAAGGACATTCGTGATCAGTTGGAGGTGATTGGTCGAACAATGGAGGAAGAAGACATGGTCGTCATTACTCTGAAGAGTCTTCCGCGTTCGTATGAACATTTCATCGAGAACATGTTTAGGCTTCATCACAAGGAAATGGAATTTAGAAAGAATAAAGGCAATAAGAAGAGGAAAATTTATCAAAGTTAGTGTTCAAAAATGAAAACAAAATGGAAGTAAAAAAAAGGTTAAAGTTTTGGCATAATCATTTGAAAATTCTTCTAATTTGATGAAGGGTAGAATTTTCTCCTCTACAAGCCAAGTAGGGGAGCTTTCTTGATGGCATTGTGTTATCCTTGTTTTTGACCTTACATGAAATTTTGAACTTTTCATTCCTTATCAGATAAACATTTTGATAAATAGTTTAGAGACATTTCATTTTGAAGCATAAATGGATTACAGCTCAAATAAACAATTACACAATATTTTCCATATTAATTAAAATAATTATGAACACACACAAAATTATTGCCAAGATAATTGATTGATTAAATAAGAAGCAAATGCATTCATTATATAGAACTACAATGAGCTAATAATATCAGAGATATCAATAGACTAATAAAAAGCTAACTGCATGCTTAATTGAAAGCTAACTTAAAAGCGTAACTAAAAGAATAAAATAATATACCTAAAGTCTATTCTAATATATTATTTGACCATTTAAACCAAATATAACAATATTATTTTAATACCCTCCCTTAATGGTCAATTTATTAACTACACCAAGCTTATCTCGAAATTTTACAAACTTGTCAGGATTCAAAGACTTGGTTAGAATGTTTGCAGTCTGGTCGTCAGTGGGACAATATTGCAACATTACTGATCCATCTTCTACAAGTTGCCGTATGAAATGACAATGAAGCTCTACATGCTTGGTACGCTCGTGGAAGATTGGATTCTTAGCAAGCTTTAGCACCCCTTGATTGTCACAAAACAAGGGTGAAGGTCTTGCTTGAGACATTTGCATGTTTGATAGCATCCTTCAAAGCCATATTGCCTCACATGCTGCTTTGACGATTCTTCGATATTTTGCTTCAGTCGAGGAAAGAGCTACTGCTTGTTGCTTCTTATTGGTCCATGTGATTTCACCCATGCCAAGATTGAAAACATACCTAGAAGTGGACTTCTTGTCATCAACTGAACCCACCCAATCTGAACATGTGAACCCAACCAGCCTAGGTTCTTTGATTCTGCTATACAGAATGCCAAAGTCAAGTGTCCCTTTTATTAGAAATATGGGAAGAGACAAATGAAGCTGAAAATAATACAACACAAAATAATATGTGCTTCCATTCAATACATATTACATATATATAGGAGGATGTCTCCTATATTCTAGGATATTAGCTCAACCGAAATATCCTCTAAGCCTATTATAATAACAATATGTTAATCATATTGTTATGCTAACTATATGCTAATTCTAATATATGAGTTGTTTATAACAACTCATTTACATCCTCACACTAATGTAATATTATAAATATTACATATACACATAATAATTACTACTACAATGTGAAGCACTAATGATATTTCCTAACGTTCCCCCCCTTAGTGCGAACATGGTAGAAAAACATTCGCACACTCCTCTACAGTATGCTCACCCCTGTGGCATGTCCAACTATGTGACTCATGACCTTGATCCAAAAGAAAGGCTCTCTCCTTCCATGGTTTTAAACAGGCTTACCACAAACCTTGACGTGACAGGAACCCATCAACTGTCCACCTCGTGTGGTTTTCTGGATCCTCCCACAAACCCTTTTCAAGATCCATGAACTGACTTACTTTGGTGCTTTTGTTCGCCACTAGCCTTGTACATTAGGGAAATTATATAGGAATCAACATACATATCACAAATCTGAAAAACCAATGCTAGAAAATGTTTCACATTACATTCCATAAGAACACAGTGTTCTTAATTGTAGTCACTGTTATCGATTGCTGCCACTCGATCTCAAACAGTATAGACAACCGCCATCGCCACTAGAAGCTGCCCTTGACTTTAGCTGTTTTGGCGTAGAATGGGAATGGAACATTGGTTATTATTCCTCCCCACAATGTGAAATTTCATTTATTCACACAACTAGGAACATTGAAAAGCGAATCATATCATGTTGCATACTACTGTTTGGATCTTGTTGCACATGATCACCATTACCAATGATCGTATTCATTGACCGATCATCTTCCAACTAATTACGACAGTCAGAGGATCACTGCAATTATCTTCCATCCTATACAATTGCTCTTCCAACATCCACCACACAAAGCAATAGGAACATTGCAAACAAGTACACACCACATTGCACACAGCAAAAAACACACCAAAAAAATGGCACCATAGCTCTATGCAGCCTCATAATTGGTGATTGACGAGAGGTCGCTAATTGACCTCCAAGCTCTTGTGCCTCCGTCCTCCAATAGATTTGCTACTTAATATGGAATTTGAAGCTCAATTTTGGAAATGCACCCTCTTAATATGGATGTCGCGTACAAACGATAATGCATCTAGTTACAAATGAGGCAATTTTATCTTTTATAATTTTTGACATTTTGACACAAACATTTAATGACAACTGACCTTTCTTCTGAGGCCACTTGGCTTTGCCCTTGTCCTTGGCTACGAAGGTTTGTTTAACAGTGGGTGTATCACTACTGCTACCAAATTGTTTCTTCCATCTGTCCTGCTTCAAGAGTTTGTTGCACAAGTCATCGAACTTTAGGTCAAGTGTTGTATAAGTGATATTAAGAGTCTCAATAAAGTGGTCATATGAGCATGGTAAACTCTTCAGTGTGATAACCGCAATGTTTCTTCTTACATCTTGCGACCTATCGCTTCTAGCTGATTGCAAATGTCTTTGATCTTCATCAAGTGATCCTGCAAAGACATCTTCTCGTCCATCATGATCGAGAATAACATATTCTTCAGGAAGAAGGCCCTGCCCTTGTTTGGCGTCTCATGCAAATCTCACAGGTGCTTCCAAATCTTAGCTGAGGTCTCGCTTGAAGGAACCTTTAGAAGCATCTCATCTGTGATAGATAACTTGAAAAGCATAATCGCCTATCGATTACTTCCATCAAATTTGTTCTGATCCTTTCTTGCAATTGTGGGATGTGTGTCTGTACCAAGGACAATCTGATCAAGGCATTTGTATTCGAAGATGGTGAGCATCCATTGTTTCCAAGTGTTGTAATTTTTTCCGTTGAACCTTTGATTGAATTCCAACATGATGTTGGGTAATGAAGCCATTTCTCCCATAATATGAAGTCACAAAAAGCAATGAAACCCTAGGTCTGAAAAAGAAAATCAGAACCCTAGTTTGCACAAAAGAGGTGGAAAACCACAATTTTTGTCAAAAAAATCGGGAAAAAGATGCAAAAATAACGGTTGTCACATTGTTGCAAAACCCTAGGTCTTGATTTTGATAAAAAAACCTGCAAATTTTTTTTGAAACCATAAGTGCCAAATTTTTTTTCTGAAACCACTGAAAATTTTGGGAAAAAAATTGCAAAACTTGAAATTTTGGGAAAAAATCTGCAAAATAAAAACTCTGTAAAAAATTATGGAAAAAATCTTTAAAATTCTGATTTTTTTTTACAAAATTTGTGAAAAATAATCTACAGAAATTCTAGATAAAATATATTTGTACAAATCTGTACAACTTCTTTTGGCACGTTCTTTTGTGTCTCTTGCATGCAATTCGTAACTACCACTGTCTGTAGAATTCATGCGCTCACCAATCCCAAGAACTTACAAAAACCGAGCTCTAATACAATAAAATAATTATGAACACACACAAAATTATTGCCAAGATAATTGATAGATTAAATAAGAAGCAAACACATTCTTATATAGAACTACAATGAGCTAATAATAGCAAAGATATCAATAGACCAATAAAAGCTAATTGAAGGCTTAACTGAAAGTAATTGAAAGCTTTAACTGATCCTAACTGAAAGATAACTTGAAGCGTAACTAAAAGAATAAAATAATATACCTTAAGTCTATTCTAATATCTTATTTGACCATGAAACTAAATATAACAATATTATTTTAATAGTAGTTGATAAACCAAATTTAACAAATTCTGATATCAGTTTGGTACATCAAATTTAATAGATATATCCAACAACTAAATTTATCATATAGTACTTGAAAAAATAGTTATAAAAATATGTATAAGTATAAGAATTATACATCTTGGAGACAACTAGGAGTCCCCTAGACGTCTTGAGGACACCCCAGCATCCTTGGAGTCCTAGCGGCATCTTGGAGACAGCGACACTGGTGGTGGGATGGTGGCGTGGTGGTGGGTTGGTGGGGGGATGTCCCCCCCAAGTCCCCAAGTCTCCGAGACATCCCCGTCTAGGAAACGCGGGGTTTTTGGGGGGGGGATGCGTCCCCGTGGAACATTGAAAAATCATGACTTTCCCATAACTGTACGTACTCATATGGTACGAAGCATTATTTAAAGATTGTTTTGAAGTTGCTTTGAAAATTCTTCAACCCCCACGTCACACTAAAACCCTCGCCAAAGTCTTCCACACTTCTTAATTTCACCTTTTCATTGGTACAACACTTTATACACTAAATAGTACGATTCTTTGGAAAAAAAACTTTGTTACCGATCCATACAAAAAATGAGGCGGCTTCAATAGAGTAGTATGGCCTCACGATAAAAGATTTCTTTGAAATTAATGGAACAACTAAAAAACCCAAGGGGGTACAACTCTGCATTCAATACCTGAAACTTTCTGATGAAAACAATTAAAAACCAGCATAGTCCCTGAGGTGAGACTATCAACAATCACCCAAGAAGTGTCTTTCAACTTCAAAGATGATGTTCCCCTGTAATGTCCCACCTTAGTTGCTGACCTTAGTTGCTTCCAATCGCTTGACAATGCATTACATGTTGTCAACCGATAGCATATTACTGTGCATATGCTTATCACCAAACTCCAGATGAAATAATGGGACTGTTGCAATATATATGATTTCACCACATTTCCATCTTTGCATACATTATTGTAACACATATGTTAAATTTCCAGATTTCCACTCATACACAGAAAATTCACAGAAGTTTATGATATATATTTATATTTCATCTCAGAACTCTATCACTTATGTGAATGATGCACCATTACAATCCAAGGGCCCAACAATACATACATGTAAACATTCGTTAATAACAGAAATAATAATAGTAGCTGACCTTAAAATTGCTGTCTTTACAAATTACTGCAGCCATTGCCTTCATATTTACTCTGTCTCCATATGCGACTCACCAACCCAATGTTTGGTGGCAGCAATGAGGAATCGATTATACAAATAGAGCCCAATATGTTGAATTCATCTCCACGTAGGCTCCTATGCCTGGCTATATAGTCAAACTGTTCATGGAGGCACTTGTGTATATGCTGTGACCTCTTCAAAGGAAAGCAGTGACTGTATTGGAGTGGCTGCAGCAGTCTAAGATCCTCATGGAATGTCTTCCATGTCAACAGCACCACTTTACACCCTTCAAATTCCCTTATGGAAATTCCACGGTTTTCAAGACACAGTGATAGCTGAGTTTGAATGCAACCCGTCCCACACAATATCCTTCCAAAGGTGCAATTTGATATTATTACTGCCATGTCCTCCTTCCTAGATAGCGACTAAATGAAAGGGCTGTGATAGTATTGGTTTGCCATCTCACGATCTTCCTTTTTGCTGACTGGATTCCCACAACCTCTTTGACTCTCTATAAAGTGCGACAGGATGGAATAAATAATACGTCCCCCTCTTGGAATGTTACCAAAGTCACTATTAATTTATGCCAGCTGCGATTAAATCATAAATACATATCACTCCCTGCCAATAAGGTGTCATATGCAAACTGCGATGGCAGTAAGGGTCCATGGCCCTTGGTTAATATAGTAGACTTCCAGAATTAATTTCACTGTAGAATAAACTGATTAGGAGTATGCAAATTGGCGCTTGCTATTAGGAAATAAATATCACCTGAACTTTCCTTTGATGTAGTCAACCAGCCATTAAAAGAAGATGGCTTTGGAAAACCATTGAAGGATATCAATTGATGCCTCTGCAAATTTGTAATAACTTTCACAAACCTTGATACCCTGAAATCCTCTGCAAATAATAAATCTAATGTCTTAAAATTTGTCTCCAACAAGATATATCGATACATTGCAAATTTGTCAACAAAGGAGACTCATAAATTTGGAACAACTGTTATTGTGCACATGCATAACCCCTAAATGGAGTTATCACCATCAGTATTCAACCTTGGAATGTCTTTCAATCTTGCAGTTGAAGATCCTCATGAGGTTTTCGTCCTCACAAAGCCAAGACCTCAGTCCAACCAGCAAACCCTTGTGTATATTTTCTAGCATGAATGCCAAATGAGCTCATTTCCTCTATTTATTACTTTTTGAAACCCTTTTTTTAATATTTTCCTGCCAAAAGATTAAACTCCCCTTATATTAAAGTGACATTAAAAAATACTTTTAAATATTTCCTCCCGTCACTTTATAATAACACTTTAATCTAATAATTTAATATTACCCTTTTTGAATGTACTTTTTGCCAGGTGATATCAAATCATTAAATTAATTAATTAAATTAATGTCTGTCTTGTGAGCCGACAAACGGGGACATTACTTCCCCATGAAAGTTTATGTCTTTATGAAGTTTTGGAAACACACCAGCAGCATAACTTTCTTCTCCACCAAAAATTTCATACATTATGCTGAGATTTCTGGATAAAACTGTGTATGATAAAATTTTCTTCTCTTTTCTCTTTCTGCTTTATCTTGAAGATGGATCATGGAGTTTGATCCGAAACGTTGATTTAAAAAAATCATACATAGTTTTATCCAGAAATCTCAGCATAACTATCATGGACTATGAAAAGTACATGCTATTAGTTTCATAAATACTAAAAAATGTGCCCAAAATTTACTTTTCTTTTTTTTTCATAACTCCCATACCAATTCTTGAAATTGCCCATTTACTTTTATTTTTAATTCTTATGTCTCCCAATTGGACCCAAACAATTAAATATTAACTTCACCTTTTTTTGAAAAAACTTGCCTCTCTTTTTATATTATTTTAAGAAACGCTAAGTTAAATATTTAATTTAACTTTAAGAACATTAGCGTTTAATTAAAATAATATCAAATCGACTAAAGCTAGAGAGGGGACATTACATAAGCCCATGGGAAATGGGAAATGGGTTTATGGAATATCATTGGAACTTATTAGAAAAGGCTCCCCAAAATTGCTTGCCCTCAAACAATTCAATTTTGGATGTTTTAAAATGTCGCCTCAAGTCTTTTGTTGGGAGGTCTTTTTGTTGCAGCAAATGGTTTGTAATGGTTTAGTTCGTCAACTTTCTCTTTTGAGTATCCATGATAGCTTTTGGTATCAAAATGAGTTTTCCTTCATCATCCAAAGGTGGCAAATCTTTGGAGGGTGCAATGTTCTGTCCCAATGCTTTTTTGAGGCATGACACATGGAAGATGTTGTGAATTCTATTGTTCTTTGGTAGCTCTAGCTCATAAGGTACTTCTCCCACCTTCCTTATGATCTTATAAGGACCATAAAATCTTGGTTTTAGCTTTTATACATCATTTTTCTTCTATGATGATTGCCTATATGGCTATAGCCTTAGGTAGTCCATGTCTCCAACTTCAAACACTTGTTCTATGCACTGTTGATCTGCATGGAGCTTTTGTTGATTTTGGGTGTGTTTAAGATGATCCTTAAGAGATTGCAATCTCTCTTAACTTTGCCTGATCTTATTTGTTGCTTTGGGTAACTTGTTTTTTGTGATTGCTAGAGCTACAAATGTTAAGGCATTATATCTATATAAAGCCATGAAAGGTGACATGCCTATGGACATATGGTGGAAAGTGTTTACAGTAGTTATCTCTCAAGTACAACTGGTTAACCCAAGTTGTTTGTTGCTTGGACGCATAATTTCTTAGATACCCTCAATCCATTTGTTGACGATCTCGGTTTGCCCATCTCTTTGGGGGTGATAACTTGTACTAGGAGTAAGTTTTACTCTTTCCAAGTGAAAAAATTCTGCCCAAAATGCCTTAGAAACCTATTGTCCATCCCACTAACAATGTTTTTGGACAACCCATGCAATTTGCATGCCTCCTTGAAACTAAATCAACGATTTGAGGAGCTTTGAATTTTGAAGATATGGCATAAAAATGTGCATATTTAGTAAGTGTATCAACTACCACATAGATTCAGTCTTTACCATTTACCTTAGGTATCCTTGTGATGAAATCCATGGAAATACTTACCCACTTTTGCTTGGGAATAGGTAATGATTGGAGTAGACTTGTAGGATAGACTTGCTCTACCTTATTATGTTGACATGTGGAACATTCTAAAAATGTGCATATTTAGTAAGTGTATCAACTACCACATAGATTCAGTCTTTACCATTTACCTTAGGTATCCTTGTGATGAAATCCATGGAAATACTTACCCACTTTTGCTTGGGAATAGGTAATGATTGGAGTAGACTTGTAGGATAGACTTGCTCTACCTTATTATGTTGACATATGGAACATTCTCGAATGTGTTTGAACACATCCTTCTTCATTCCTTTCTAGGAAAATCTCTCTCGAATTTGCTTGTATGTCTTGAAATATCCCGGGTGTATGATGTATGACTCTCAAGATCTTTTCCTTCATCTTGTTAGAATATTAAATTCTGTATATTTAATGGTCAATGTATTTAAATAGGTTAGATATTTTCTGGTAGGTAGACATTTATTGTCTACAGTTGTAGGTAGTTTACATCTAGTAATGTCAGTAGAGTAGTTGGTCTCATTAATTCCTATAGTGCTCTATGCATTATATTGTAATCTTCTTCTAAATGCAGCTAAGAATTTTCAGTTCTTTCCAGAACATGGTATCGAGCCAAGAAATAAAAAATTAGTTTTTCTATTGTTTATTGATTTTTTTTGAAAATTTTCGTGGCTTTTGTTAAAAAAAATGGCGTTTGTGTGTTCAGGCCAAAAAAAGAGTTAGTTTTTTTCTTTTTCTTTTTTTTTATTAGTTTTTTCTGGGCACGTTTTTAGCCTCCAAAAACGCATTTTTTCTTCTGGCCACGATTTTCTAACTCTTGGGCTCGTTTTTTATTTTTGCGAGTCGCGTTCTGTTCTTGGGCGTGTTTTTCTTCCCTGCCCGTGTGTTTTTGCTTTGCCTGGTCGCACGTTTCTTCCTGCAAGTTCGCGTGTCTTCGTTTTCAAGCCTGCGCGACCCTCCAACTGCGTTTCTAGTCCGCGTGACCTCTCTGCATGTCTCTTGAACCCGTGCGCGAAGTCTCTCCATTCCTGGGCGTGTGTTTCCTCTGTGTTTCTTCAGTTGACTGGTCAATGTTTTTTTTTAAGCATTCTTATGCGGATTTATCACTATTTTGGTCGTGATTTTCAGTGATTTATGGACGCCTAGGGTTTGGCATTCTTTTTGCCACGATTTCATGTTTTATCTAGTGGTTTCTGCAAATTTCTGAAGCTTTAATGGCGGCCAAGGTTTTCAGAATTTTTGTCTAGGGTTTTGACCCTCTGTTCCAAGGCGAAAAATTATTTTGATTGCAAATTCCTTCTGGGCTTTTCAAGATCTCAACTGGGTTGGTCTCCGTTTTTTCTGGGTGTCTTGAAGTTCGTGCCTAAAAATTTGTGCACGTGGGTGTTGCTAATTTTTTTGGGTTTTCAACATCCTTTTTTGGGTACTCTTCTGTTCTTTTGGGTTTTGTCTTCAAAGTGCCTCGAAATCCGTGCTAGGGTTTCATCTTTGAATTTGTGCAGTTTTTTGTTTTCGTTTCGCCTTCACCAGTTTGACCTCAGGGTACGTGATGGCATCTTTGACGAACATAATGCTCGAAAGCAGCCAGAAGTTCAACGGGAAGAATTAAAACACCTGGAAGTAGCGCATGATTACAATTTTCGAATATCGTTGCCTCGATCAAATCGTTTTGGGGAACTCAACTCGTCCCACTGTAGTCGGAAAGGACCAGGACAAATGGGATGAACACAACCGAGAAGCCGTCATGCTCATCAAACTCTCAGTCACAGATGAGCAACTACCTCAGGTACCGTCTGGCAAAACTGCTCCGGAAATCTGGGATCATTTGAAGGCTCTTCATGAAACCTCCGACAAGAGCAGAGCGTTCTTTTTCAAGAACATGGTCTTTTCCATCATGATGGATGAGAAAATGTCCTTACAGGAACATCTGACGAAGATTAAGGACATTCGTGATCAGTTGGAGGCGATTGGTCGAACAATGGAGGAAGAAGACATGGTCGTCATTACTCTGAAGAGTCTTCCGCGTTCGTATGAGCACTTCATCGAGACGTTGAATATCACCTCCACCAATGTTGATCTCAAATTTGAAGATCTTTGCAACAAGCTCTTGCAGCAGGATCGATGGCGACAATAGTTTGGAAGCAGTACCAGTTCCACCTGCACAGAGCAAGCGTTCTCTGCCAAATCTTTTGCTAAGAACAAAGGGAAGGCTCAATCTTCTCAGCCGAAAGGCTCTGGTTCTTCTCAGGACAAGAAGAAGAAGAAGAACGTTCAGTGCAATTATTGCCATAAATATGGTCACATAAAGGGTGATTGTCGAATTCGGAGGCTTCTGAATAAAAGAAGCAGGGAGGGTCTCAACAAAAGGCAAATGTCGCAGAGCACACTGAGTAGAAAGAGTTTGCATTCTATGCTTTTATGGCCAAGAGAATTGTAGATCCAGTCCAATCTTCTGCCTGGTATATTGATTCAGGGGCTTCTCGGCATTTTACTCATCGTCGAGATTGGTTCACCAAATATGAACCATTCACTGATTCAGTGATCTTTGGAGGCGGCGAAGAGTACACAGTTGCTGGTAAGGGCAATGTTCAGATTCACTCTGGAGGAAGAAATTTACTCTTTCTTGACGTCTACTATGTTCCAGGCATGGAACATAATCTTCTCTCTGTCAGCCAGATCATGAAGCATTCTCCTCAGTTGGATGTTATCTTCAGTTCGTCCACTTGCAGCATTGTTGATAAGGCGACACGTACTACAATCACTATGGGACTTGAGGTTCATGGTCTGTATAGACTTGCTGATTCCGGTGATTCTCAAGAGCATGCTTTGGCAGCTAGGAGTACTTCCATCAGCAAACTTTGGCATCAGCGTTATGGGCACTTGAACGTGCACTATCTCTTTCAACTGTCTCGGGAGGGTTTGGTTGCTGGTCTACCTGAGATTCAAACTCAAAATCATGGAGTTTGTGGAGCCTGTCAAGCTGGAAAGCAGCATCGGACACCATTCTCGGATGGTGATTCTTGGCGAGCCTCCAAGGTACTTCAATTAGTTCACGTTGATGTATGTGGACCAATGAACACTCCATCTGTTATTGGGTCCAGGTACTTTTTACTATTTGTTGATGATTTCAGTCGAAAAATGTGGGTGTATTTTTTGAAAAATAAATCAGATGTGTTCAGTACATTTTAGCAGTATAAGGCCTTAGTTGAGAAAGAATCCGGTTCTCACATTGTTACTCTAAGGTCAGATAATGGGGGGGAGTTTTGTTCAACTGACTTCTCTACTTTTTGTGCTAAACACGGCATTAAACAACAACTCACCACACCGTACACCCCTCAGCAGAATGGTGTCGTTGAACGTAGGAATCACACCATTACCGAAATGGCTCGTTCTATGATGGAGTACAAAAATGTTCCGAAGAAATACTGGGCTGAAGTAGTTTATACTGTAGTCTACCTCCTGAATTAGTCACCTACACAAGCCGTTAAGGAGATGACTCCAGAAGAAGCTTGGTCAGGACGTAAGCCTAAAGTGGGCCATCTGAAAGTCTTTGGTTCTACCGCTCATGTATGGATTCCAGAAGCCAAGCGTACTAAGTTGGACTCCAAGAGCCAGAAACTTATGTTTACTGGTTATAGCGACAATCACAAGGGAAATAGGTTGATTGATGTGGAGACAGATCGTCTCATATTCAGTTGTGATGTTGTGATTGATGAGACTATTGGTCCATTTGTTCCTACTAGCAGCCTTGAGGATCAGCCTGCGAAGGTTCCTAATGATGGTGTTCGTCTTCCTCTTGGTTCCCTTGATGGGAGGGCTTCAGAGCATTCCGACTCTGAAGATGAGGAGTCTACCGGTCATGATATAGCACCACCCGATCTTCCTCAGGATTCATATCCAGATGACGTTGTTCCAGACATCCCAGTAGATGCTGTTTCTCCTACTCCAGATGTTGGCACTTCTACTCGTCGACCTAAGTGGTGGCTCAAGACTATCGGAGATCTTCATAATGATGAACTCATTGAGGGTAGATCAGCTTGCAGCAAGAGCAAGCATCCAAACACAGTCAATTTTGCTCTTATGGCCAATCTACACAACATCTATGAGCCTCTGACATTTTTCGAGGCTAAAGGAATTCCTGAGTGGGAAAAGGCTATGGAGACCGAATACCATAGTCTTCTGAAGAATCACACTTGGGTTCTTTGTGATCTTCCTCCTGGGAAGAAACCCATCAGTTGCAAATGGGTATACAAGGTCAAGTATCATGCCGATGGCACTTTGGATAAATACAAGGCAAGATTAGTTGCTCGGGGTTTCACACAGCGGGAGGGCATTGACTACGATGCCTTCCTCAATGGTGAGTTGCAGGAAGAAGTCTACATGACACAGCCTCCTGGTTTCAAGGATGCCGGAAAAGAACATCAGGTATGTAGGCTCGTGAAAGCACTATATGGACTGAAACAGGCTTCTCGTGCCTGGTACATCAAGATTGATCAGTACTTGGTTGATCATGGTTTTCAGCGCAACCCTTCTGACACTAATTTGTATGTCAAACACTCTGGTGATGATATTCTCTTTCTTGTTGTCTATGTTGATGACTTGATCATTATTGGCAGTTCAACACATTTGATTGAAGCAATCAAACAGGATTTTTGTCAGGATTTTGACATGACAGATTTGGGGCTTCTCCATTATTGTTTGGGTATTGAAGTTTGGCAGACCGTTGGTGGTATCTTTATCTCTTAGTCTAAATACGCTCGGAGTCTGCTTGACAAATTTCGGATGCAGGATTGCAAACTTGCCTCCACACCTATGGAGAAGGGGCTGAAGTTATCAGCCAACTCTGATTCACCTCCGGTCGATGAAACAACTTTCAGGCAACTAGTGGGCAGTCTCATCTACCTCATTGCCACTAGACCTGACATCAGTTTTGCAGTGAGCTACATTTCTCGCTTCATGACAGCTCCAAAAGCTGATCATTGGCTTGCAGCGAAGCGAGTGCTGAGATATGTTAAGGGCACTTCAGATTATGGCATTCTGTATGGCAGATGCAAGGATCCAAAGCTGATTGGCTATACAGATTCAGATTGGGCAGGTTCAGTGGATGACAAAAAATCTACTTCTGGATATGTATTCAGTTTGGGTACAGGTGCTGTGACATGGACCAGAAAGAAGCAACAGGTTGTGGCTCTTTCCTCGACTTAAGCAGAATATTGAGGAACCGTTAAAGCAGCATGTGAGGCAGTTTGGCTCCGCAGGATGCTTTCTGACATGCACATGTCACAAGCAGGTCCTTCTCCCTTGTACACTGACAATCAAGGGGTGCTCAAACTGGCCAAAAATCTAGTCTTCCATGAACGTACCAAGCATGTCGAGCTTCATTGTCACTACATCCGCAAGCTGGTAGAAGACGGATCAGTTCAGCTGCATTATGTTCCAACAACGGATCAAACTGCACATATTCTCACCAAGTCTCTTAGCCCGGATAAGTTTGTCAAATTCAGGGGGCAACTTGGTGTTTTTGACAGATTGACCATTAAGGGAGGGTGTTAGAATATTAAATTCTGTATATTTAATGGTCAATGTATTTAAATAGGTTAGATATTTTTTGGTAGGTAGACATTTATTGTCTACAGTTGTAGGTAGTTTACATCTAGTAATGTCAGTAGCTGGAGTAGTTGGTCTCATTAATTCCTACAGTGCTCTAGCACTGCTTTATATTGTAATCTTCTGTTCTTCTAAATGCAGCTAAGAATTTCCATTTCTTTCCAGAACACATCTTTGAATTTGGAACCAAATATATTATGTCTTTATGCAAGATTAGATCTCCCATCACTTTGAACTTGTCATGTTGTACCCTCACATCCAATAGATTAGTAGCAAAATCATTCTTGGTATATTTAGTTATAATGGAGGTGATCCAATACAAAAATTGGAACATTCTAGATAATGCATCAACAACTACATTATGCTTACTTGTCACACATTCAATATCAAATCATATGCTTGTAGCTTACTTACCCTCTATTGTTGTCTATCGTTTAAGTCTTTCTAGTTAAAAAAGAACTTAAGTCTATTGTTATCTATCTTGACCAAAAATTTGCCACAAACCAACTATTGCCTGAACTTCACCAAGGCATGCATGATTGCTTGTTTTTCCTTATAATAAATAGAAAGCTTCATTTCCCTTTCTATTAGTATTTAACTTTTGAAAGCAATGGGATGTTGTTGTTAATCAATATAGCTCCAATGCCTTTTTCAGAGGCATCGCATGTCAATATGAAAGGAAGTGAGAAATTTGGAATAGCAAGCATGGAACATGAATGCGTTACCTCTTTTAATTTTTTGAAAGCCTACTTTGTTGTATCTATTCACTTAAATACTCCCTTCTTGGTTAGCTTTGTGAGTGGTACCATGAGTTGAGAGAATCCCTTTACAAACCTTTGGTAGTTGCGGCATAGTCTCACTCCCAAGAATCCTCTTGACTATGGCACATTATTATGTGGTGGCCAATCCCTAATAGCTTAGATTTTTTGTTGGTCCACTTGGATCCTTGTTCATTGATGACATGATCCAAATACAAAATCTCCCTAAGTCCAAACTCACACTTTGATTGTTTCGCAAAGAGTAATTGCTACTGCAGTATACTTAAGACTTCATCCAAGTGCTTTAGATGCTCCTCCCAAGTCTTGTTGTATATTAGGATGTCATCAAATAAAACTGAAACAAACTTTCTCAATTGCTTGCTAAATACCTTGTTCATGCATGATTGGAAAGTTGCTAGAGCATTAGTTAAGCCAAAGAGCATGACTAGAGATTCAAAGTGTCTATAGTGACACCTGAAAGCAATCTTATGGACATCTTCATCCCTCATATGGATTTGATGGTATATTGAATGCAAATCGATCTTTAAAATGTATATGACTTTGTGTAGCTCGTCTATCAACTCATCAATTTTGGGGATAGGATATCTATTCTTGATTGTTTTCTTATTCAATGTCCGTTAGTCGATACACACCTCATGGTCCCATTTTTTCTTCACTAGTATTATTGAAGAGGCAAATGGACTAGAACTTGACTTGATGTGGCCCGTGTCCAAAAGCTCCTTCATTGCCTTCTTGATTTCTTCTTCTTGGATCTTAGGGTGACAATAAGGAGTGGTTATCATTGACTTTGCACCCATTTCTAGCTCAATGATGTATTGGAACCCTTGGTTAGGAGGTAGTCTTGGGGGTATGTCATGAAATACTTTGCTATGCTTGTCCAAAACAATCCTTGTTCACCTTGAGAAGGGACATTGCAATCCTCCCTTCTTGAAATTGCTTGTCCTCAAGCAATGACAAGCATACCACCACTTGGATCCCATATCATCACACTGCTATATGTTTAAAAATTGAGGAGATAGATGTACCTCAAGTAACCATCAACACCAACCAACTCTCCAACTTAGAAGGATTCCTCACGAATGTGCAAGATGGCCCTTGTAGGTGCATAGAAGAACATATCAGCCCCTCTTATGTTGCTGATATAAATCAGAACAACAACCTCCCAACTGAAAATTGGACCCAAGTGAATGCAAGTATCATTGCCAATTTCATATGATTATAGAGTATCATTCATACGCCATTCCCCAATGATGGAGTGATGATCCAAACCTCTCCAAAATACCCAAACAACTGTTGTCCTCCAAGTGGCCTGCAGGATAACCATGTGCAATAAGGCAGAACAGCCATCTCCTAGCAAAGAATCGAGTGGATCCTCATGAACTAGGGCAAGAAAGCCAAGATCCTCATGCGTTCTTCCAATCCTTATGACATAGTCCAGCTGTAACACAAGCATTAGTAATTCAAACCCAAACATTATAGCAATACCTCCATACCTTCTGTCAAAGTGCAGCTTCATCTCCCAAGTATGCCCAATGAAGGCAAGTGTCTCCATGACATGTATCACAAATCTTTGAAATAGGGCAGCCTCCAACTCTACCAAGGAATCAATGTGTTGATAAGGTTGCACTTCGTTATTAGCCAACTCTTCATCTTCAAGAAAGACCAATGAATCACCACAAATTGAATCACTTATGGATCCCTCTTAATGTGAACATTTGGCACTAGTGGCCGAAGTGTATGCTCCATAATGCCATCCAAGTCTATGATGTGAGCCTTCAAATGGCTCTCCAAAAGAGGTGATATCAATCCTCGTAAAGCAAGCTATGTGTAGTATGTACAAACAAGGAATTTTGAATCATACCTCAAATCTGATTGCTCCACTTGCTTGACCACCATACAAGGCGCATTCCTCATATGCCGAATACTTTGAATCTTCTTTGCCTATCTCATGACATGTTGTACTAACTTGGTCCTCTTGTGTCTTGGACACACAAATAAGACCTCACGTTTGTGTCCCAAATGAGTGCCAACAGTAGAAGTAGACTTCTTGCTATCATCCTCATGAGTAGGAGCAGCCAACTCAAGATTATGCATAACCTGTACTGTCCCTAATAGGAATTATACTAGTTTTAACCTAAATTGTCAATTTCCCAAGCAAACAATGGATCTAGAGGGTACCTTGGCTTGATTTAATCCCTGCAAACAATTTTAGAGATCAATTACAATAATAACTTAACAAGTAGAGTACCATAATCAAACATTAGTAAATCCATAGTAAATTTGTTAATCCAATTATTACCCTTCCCTAGGGATGCTCAACCATGGGAGAACATGAGATATAATGGGGTGTCTTAGCCTCTATAGGCCTCCTTAGCCTCATGTGGCGCATGCCATCCATATGGGGTGGTATACCTAGTGAAGATTCTCATTTATCCGTTATTCCCTCATCTTGCCATCCTTTTCCATTTCCTCATGATTGATCTCTTTATATTCTTACACCATGATAGGGAGTGAGATTGCAAAGTGTGTCTTGGTAGCCAACTCTCTAGGCCCAAAGGCAATACCCTTTATAACAAAGGCAGTACCCCTTTGGCCCATGTGGGCTCATATAATGCTGCAATCATAAGGTAATTAATACAACTGAGATCTCTATTTGCTGATTGATCTCCTTTTCTTTCTCCCGCAAAATCGATGATGTATCCTCCTAAGATTCCATTCTTAACTCTCAGAAGATATCGTTAGTGTGAATCAAATAAATAAGAATTTATTATTCATATCATTATTGCATAATCATATATATATATACACACACACACACTTATTTCTAATTAGTATCAATCTTCCTTTAATTATTTTATGTGAATTTATTTATATATATATGTATTTAATTGACATTCCATTTTCCGATTATATCTGTAGCTATGCTCAGAAATATATTTTCCAGATTTTTTATTTATTGTTTTCTTCTATATTTTTCTGGTTCCCCCTACTCTATACTCTATTTATACCCATCCTTTGAATAGAGGCAACCATCCAAAAAGGCACGTCTATTTATTAATATCCTGCCCCCCTTAATTGGATCACTGCCTTATTGTTCTCTTAGTTAAACCGATGCATGCTTATTAGTAAATGATTTGCTGCCTTTAATAAATGTAATTGCCTCTTTAAAGAAGCACTACCTCCTTTATTATTGCCTTCATGAAGTGATTGCTGCCTTTTTGTTAATAGAATTATTTATTAATCACTCCCTTTCACTTTAATCGCTGCCATCATTTTCATTTTTAATTGCTGCCACCATTTTCTTTTTTAATCGCTGCTTCTATAATGAAGTGCTTTTCGTCATTAATAATGATTGCTGCATATGTTGTATATACTTGTTTTGTATCATTTATTTTTATTATTTTATGTTTATTGTTTTATATTTTATATTATATGTTTCTTAAAATATATTTGTTATTATTATTATTTTATATTTTTTAGTATTTATATATTATGATAATAATATTTAAATTGTTAATATTTACAATATTATATTTGACAATTATAATTATAATATTATCTTGTGATAATTATAATTATAATAATATTAAATTACTAATATTTCTTATTTTTACATATATTTTGTTATATATCTTATTTACTCATTCCAATTCTTTATATCTTAGTGTTACAATTTCGGGAACATGACATAACCCAAAAATCATTGTTCCAAATCAGAAAATCAGAACAGTTATCATACCTTTCCATAATATCTTCATTCGAATTTGCATCCATTATGTGTGCCATAAGTCCCGAAAGTAGGTCAGCCTCATGCTTCCAAAGAAACATCAATATGATGGGATTGTATCTCATCACAAGTGAACTCCTCAAGTTCTTCATGAGTGACCAAAAGCTCAACCAAATCTGAACCACCAATGTCTCTACCTATACATGTATACATCTCATCGTTGACTGGTCCAAAAGGTGTATGCTCAGCTATGCCATCAACATCTATGATTTGAGCCTTCAATGGGTTCTCTAAAAGAGGTAACTCATGATCCTCATGATGTAAACTATGTGTATAAACAATTTTTTTTGAATCATACCTCTTTTCATGTTCACCCAAATCTGAATGTTCTTCTTCCTTGCTGACCTCAAGAGGCTCATCCATTTCATGCTCAACCTTAACACATTCTTCCCTTGGAAGAAATAGTGATCTAAGATATGATTCCCTTTGTTGCCTTGCATGATCTAGATGGTTACAATGTTCCTTGATCTCTTGCAAGTGCTGTTTAGTTTGGGCAGCCAACAACTTTGCTTTCCTAGCTCTTTGCAACCACCCTTGTGTCTTCTTCACATCTTCCCTACTATGATATGCAAAATCAAAACTTTTGTGGCTTGGACCCACCGTACATTCCCCATTTTTAATACTCACATCTTGAGTGCCAACATTGGGGGATCTCTCAACACCATTCACCTCATGTGGCATAGTTGCAATCTCATGGTTATGCACAAAAATATGACTACTGTCATAAAATAGAAAATCAAAACTTATGTTATACCTCTTTGTAGTGCCTTCAAGGGACTCAAACAAGTCTTCATCCTTTGCCATCTTCCAACAAAGCTTATCCTCATGATCTTCTAATTCTTGAAGAGCCTTTTGAGTTGCTCCTCAAGGAATCCACTGCGTCCTCAAGCTCAAGGGTGAGCTTGTCCACCTCATCTTCTTTTCTTCTCAAAGCATCCAAGTATATCTCACCAAGTGTGAGGAGATGATCTCTATCTGCAAGTAAGTGTAGGTAGTTTGACTTCACTACCACCAAAGCCTCCTTGAGTTTTTGCAAGTCATCAAGAGATATAACTCCTTCAAATTCTGCATGATTCCCTAGAGCCTTTCAACACAAACCTGCCATCATCTTATGAACATGATCAAAATGAGCTAGGGCTGCCACGGTCTTGCCTCTGTTTACCTTCAATTGTCCTTCCAAGTGATGTGACTTATGAGACCCATCAACTCCATGCAAATTTTTTGTTTGGTCTTCATAAATGTGTACCTCCAAATCAGCTTCCTTCATGGCCTCTTCTTCATTACATCCATGTGTGGAAACTAGGTCATCATCATGCTCCATCAAAGGGTCACATCAAAGTAGTGAGTAGAATCTTCTACATCATGTTTTTCCTCAAAGGGTGATCTAGAAAGTGTATGTACAGCTATGATCTCCTTAACCACCAAGTGATCCTCCATATCTTGCAATGTCAAGTTAGTCTTATCCAAACCTCTTTGTTCACCACATATTGAAATTTCTGAATTGCCTTCATATGTATGAACAACATCCATCTCAAAGACACCTAGACCACAATTTGATTCCTTGCCAAAATGATGTAAAGGTGATGAAGCAATGCTAGGCTCAAGTAATGATACATCACAAGAACCCATACCTTCATGTAGTTGATCTAACATGGCTGGTTTGACAACCTCCATTGCGGATATTCTTCAATCTTCATGTGCTCTTCATTTGTAGCTTCAATAGGTGAATCTCCTTTATCCTTGTCCTCATAGGGCTGAAAAAGACTTTTGAACATGTCTTCTTTAGGGCTGCATATTGACTGAATTTGGTCCTCATAATTACTTGTAGGCTGTAACTCATATACAAGTACTTCTTCTTTCTTCTCTAAACTTTCTTCATTGATAACTTTTGATTTTTCTAATTCATCCTTCAATTTTCTAAGCGCAGCTATTGTTTGTTGTTGAAAAGTTTGCAGCACCTGCGAAAAGTTTTCCCATAGTCAATCATGCTTCTTCGGTTTCCTCTCTTGCTTGCTTTTCTTCTGATCCTTCCAATACTCCATATAGCAACCGAATGAGAGATCATTTCTAACCTCTTGTGGAAGTGTATTGTATTCACCATAGGCAACCATTATGTCATCAATAACATGAGTTGTCATGATTCCAAACTTTCTAAATCACAAACCCAATAGGCTAGCAAGATCAAGGCTATGATACCACTGAAATATCCCAACCAATATGTCTGCAATTATTTCTGATTTTTGCAATACAAAATGATGCCCTAATTTTCTGATTTTTAACTTCTGCTCAAACCGTAGTTGCTGATAAATTTTTCTGAGTTTACCCATGCATTAGCAGCAGCATTCAATCATCCCAATAACATTAAAACTCATATCAGATTTCTTTAATCATGAACAAGTATGAAACCAACACAATAGATCACCTAGACATCCACCATCACATGCCAAAATTCTGATATTCAAATGTCCAGTTTGCTGCTACAAATCAGACCTATCTATTGATGCAATTACACAGTGAAATGGGCTCCAAACATGCCCAACAACATATAGAAGTTTACTGATATGAAGAAACCCCAAACTATGCATTGAAAATGATCTCCTATTCTAACCCTACCTAGACAAATAGCTCCAACTCACACCAATGCAAATGAAATGCAAATATTTGATGAAAAATGACTTCAAACCCTACCCCCAAGGGTGCGTTGGCCTCTGCTGGTCTGATTATAAGGTTTGCAACCCTTGAAAATCTGAAGAATACCTTCCAACTTGCACAAAGTCGCCCCCTCCAAACTAGTCGCCTATGCTGATGCAAAATCTGAGCTTGAATCTATCAAAAATCTCCATTGAAGTGCATGTGAACCTCCGTCATGAAGTCCTACATTGAAGAGTTAGGTTTTCATCCAACTCCTCCTATATTCTTAAGGGTTTTCGTCCTTAGAATATTCGCCAAAGGGTAGATCAAAAAAACAGAGATAATTCGTTGATGTCTAAATGCTTCCAAATGACCTTGTGTTTATATCAATCCTCCTTATGCCTCCCAATCTGGCCGACCCAACTTGGGCACCAATTTTGCAATTTAAAATTATTTTTAATTCCTTTTGGACGCCAACTTGTCTTTTAATTTTTATTTTATTATTATTTTTTTATTACTTTTCACCTTATTCCTCCAAAAAGGGGCTGCCCAAGCCAATATAAAAATATATAAAATATTTTGCCTTCTCCAAAATTCATGATAAATCAATTAAACCCTTTTTCCATCATCTCCATGCCAAATAAAAATTATTTAGACCAAAAAGAATATTTTTCTATTTTTCCAAGGCCCCAAAATTCAAAAATAATAAAATATTATTTTTGCTTAATTTTTCCTTGTTCGCCTTGAGAAGGGACATTACAGTAGCGCCATTGTCAATAAATGGTGATCCTTTGTCTTGCTAGTACTCCATGAATCTTGAATGGATTGTACTTTTGAGTTTTGGATAGGGTTGCGAGAGTTCCTCCACATTTTTCTTCCTCTTCTTCCTCAAATTCTTCATTCACTTTTTTAGAAATAATTTCTTTTGCCTTCTCATCAGAAATAATGTCAATATAATGTATTTGGCTCTTGCCAAGGTATCTATGACCTCACTCCCAAGGTTCTTTACAATTGAAACAAAGTTGCTTTCTTCGAAACTCATTTTGATTGTCTTCATTTATCTTTGAATGATGGTGGAATCTTCTGTGTACTTGGTTCTCGCTTTTGGAACTTCTTGTTTATGGGTAGAGTATTGGAATAAGATTTTATTTTGAGGCAAATTAAAGTCCAAGGTGAGAGCACTTTTGATTGCCTCTTGAAGAGTGGAAGGCTCCAATGCCTTGACCAAACACTTTAGTGGCTTTGCTAGTCCTACAAATAGAACCGTGATGCTCATTTCTTAAACATTGGGAACTTTGATGGTTGTCCTAAAAAAATTCCTATGTAGTGCTCCATTGATCCATAGTGTTTGAGCTGTGCTAATTCTTGAAAGTGATTTTTTTGATAAACCCTATTAAATCTTTCAGACAATCTTTGGCTGAATTCTTTGAAAGTAGTGATGAGACTATGACCTTGAATTATCATGTTGTGGTTCACCATTCATGGGCTATCCCTTCCAAATGAAGAGAAACAAACTTGATGGCCTCTTCATTCATTGGTTTTAGAGATAGGTAGGTGTTGAGTTTTTGGATCCATGCACGACTGAACACTTTGTGTCCCATCATAGGAAGGTACAAGAACCTTGCTCAAATGTTGTTGCAATTCCTTGTTAGCTTGATTATGAATTGATTTCTTCTCGGTTCACGAACCATTTCAAAGTTTGATGTTGCAGAATGTAGCAAATGATATATCATCTTAATTTTTTTGCCCTAAAACATTGTATTTATCATGAGGGGCTAAAAAATCCTCTGTTGGCTCAATTGCCACTTCTTTCGATGGAATTGCTTTTCTTTTAAGGAACTTGGGTTGGAAGGGATAGGGCAAAGATGCAAAAGTTTGGTTAACCCTTGATGTACTTCCCCCTTTGGTAGGTGTTTCCGGGGTTCTAGGAGCATTTTGACCTTGAATGACTTGTACCATCATTGCCATTGTGGCTATGAGTGTTTGAGCAATTTCTCTTCAACCCACGTTCAAATTGATCAATGCTTCAAACATTGCTTGAGCCTTTCTTACTCTATCAAATTGTGCCTCCCTCTTTCTACCATCTTATGTCTCCTTTGATACACTATTATCTTCTTTTTACCAAATTGCATTAGCCATTGTTTCCCAATTTGGCAGGATCAAGGCCCTGATACCTCTTTAATATCCCAAAATGTAATATAAAATAATATCTAAAAAGAATGCTCAGTTCTCAAATTTCAACACTTTGTAATTGAATTCTTTGTCACAAATCAAGATTATTGAAATGAATATCAGATTTCCAAAAATCAGATGTATTTGCAGCAATAAAATACAAACCCTTATTTAGCAAATCGGAACTATCAACACAGCAGCCCACTCACAATTTGTTATTTATTGCAGTTCAAAGGATTATAGACAATTCTGAAATTGCAGATCTAAACCAATTAACATAGCAAACTGGCAACCAAGTATGTATGACACTCAATAAGCCGCTTGACAAGTATCAAAGAATGATGCTGAGTTAGCTGCCAAAGTTTAAAATACGGCACTGTGGAAGCTGCCCCAAACCAGTTGTCCAGACCTACAAAGAAGGTACTGTGATAGCCTCCAAAATCTGCAATTGCGATGCTGAAATAGTCACCCGGCTTTGCACAAATTCACAATTCGGTGCTATGCAAGCAACCTTCAAATCCTTCACCAATCAACCCAATACCAGCAGCCATGATATTCACAATCTCAATTCAATTCACAATGTAATTCAACAATGAAAGAATAACTTAAAACAATTTCGCCAAAATGAAGCTCCAATGCAATCTCTAAATGAGATCGACCAACTCTAAATCAGGAGTTTTTGTCTGCTAATTCAGTAATGGAAATCATGGGGTTTTGTCCTCCATTCTCCAATGATAGATGAATAGGATGTCCAATCTATTTGACGGAATGAAATAATAAACAAGAATACATCCTTTGGCTACAAGCCTTGCTTATATAGACCCTTGAGCACCCAACTTTTCCCTCAAAAATAAAGTCTTTTCAAATTCTCAAAATGCCTCTTTCAACACCACTTAGGAGGATTAAATAAAGTTTTATTTTAATGACCAAGACCCCCACACTAGGCACTCACTTTATGAAAATACTTTATTACAAAGACATTGCTTTAGAAAAACACTTTAAGTTGTTACTTTATGAAGACATAAGAGGTATAGCTCACTTAAAGGTTATAAAATCATTTCCCTAGTATTGTTTTTCTAAGCCAATGGGAAATGGGAAATATGCTTACAAAATATCATGGTAATTTATTGGAAGAAGGGACATGATGCATTTCCACACATATGTAGGAAAAAGTGGAATAGGAGTAGCAAGTTGTCTCATTTGATATACAATGATACTTCCCAAGTCCATTTCCAATAGTCATAATACCCTCTAATTCCCAAAAATGCAGGGGCTAGTAAGGTGGTTGAGACCAAAAATACGTAGAGGAGAAAGAATCAGTTCAAGGATCAAGATAGCAAACCATGGTTTCATGCAAAGAAAATCACCATGAGAAGCCCAAGGTCCAACTTTTAACACTATCTCCTTATCCTTAAGGGATTCAAACTTCAGGATATAGAGGAGGGGGACCGACTACTCAAGACCCCAGGTCACGGGAGTGTTGAGAACAATCAGCTGCCTTGATCTACCTCATGCTAAGAGATTGTCTAGGATGGATTTGATGTCTTAAGAGGGTGAAAAGGAAGGACAACTGATTTGCCACTTGCCTATTGTCAACTCAAGAGTTTAGGAAGTCAGGTGAGCCGATTTTCGGATCCAGACTATGACTTAGGCAGCTCTCTGCCAAAGGACTCCAACGCAGAAGACAAACGACATCGTGGCTCTGGCGTCCTTGTTGGGCGCTGGTGTCCATAAAGACAAAGAACGTAAAGTACAGTCCAGGAACCTAAAGGAACCTACTATCAACCCGACAAATGCATTTTGACACGACAATAGAAAGCTAAAAACTACTGAATGATTAAAACAACAAGAAGAATACTTTAACTTGATAAGATAAATTGATTAAGAATGGAATAACAATCAAGGATGGTAGAAATGCAACTTACGGTCGGTCCAGCCTCTCGCAAGCTACACACAAACGAAATACCTACACACAACAGAATGAGGAAAAATGTTGGGGCTATTTCGGGGCTTGCCGCAGTCAAACCCCTGTTTCGGTGTTCCCACCTACACGGACAGCCAGAATAGCCACGATAGAGAAAATATGATAAAGAAAGTATTGAAATGAAGAATACCAAGCAATGCTAACAACAATATGTTACTAAATCAAACAATGATGTGAAGTAAATGGATATCACCTCTCCAACAAGATGCATTGAAGGCACGTGAAGGGAGATGTGAGCTCGCAAGCTTGAGGATGCCAACGTTGCCGCAACAACGAGAGGAGTGAAACTAGCAGAGTGTCGACTTGGAGCTTCAAAAATGGTGGAAGTGCTATGAATGAAGTGTTAGAATGCTCAAGAAGTGTGAAGAAGCGTGATTGAAGATCGAATGAGTGTGTAGAAGATGAATTGAATGTGAGATATAGTCTTTTGAAGATGAAATGGGGGCCAAAAGAGTCGTTCAAGGTCAGTCGAAGGGACAAAGGCGTTATGCTTTGTCGCCAATGGAGAAGTGTAATGCCTCTGTAGATTCCAGAGGCGGGAATCTTGTCAGGACGGTAGTGTGCCGCACTAGCGTCCCCGATAGAAATTCCCCCATTGACACTACAGACAACTGCCAAATGGATGGAGAGTGGACGGAGGATGTGGAATAGCATCTTTGGGTTTGATTTTTCTAAGGTAAGGAGTGTAAATGGGGAATTTGCAAGGGGTGCTAATTCACACCATAACATTTTGCCCCCATTTTAGCGAGCATATGTGCTACCAAATGCGAGGTAAAGTAGATCAAAAGAGTTTAAAGAAAGAATCGTCAAGGAAGCAAACCACAATATGACACACACGAAAGTGCAGGAGGAGATGGCTCCATAGGTACTCGGTCTCGAGGAGAGTTGAATAAAATGCACCGCAGGTCCACAAACTTACAGAAGGGTGAACAAAAGGCCCTGCAGGTGCTTGGTTCTATAGAGTTGAACAAAGAGATCCCGCAAGATGAAAGCGCTTTACAAGTCCTTGGACTTGAAAAGGAGGCGCCCCAGGTGCTTGGTTTTGAGGGAAGCCAAATGTGAGAGGTTGCGCAGAGTCTAATGAGCCCTTACAGGTACTCGGTTATGCAAGGTTGATTGAAAAGAAGCTTCACAGGTGCCCTTGCAAAGCAACATGTTAATCCGTAGACAAAACATGTTAGATAACAAAAAGCCACGTAGGCAAACAGAAAGACAGTCACACAGACAGTCAACAATTGAAGAAGAAGCTTTCAAAGGTGTCGCTCAGGAACCCTTAAAAAAAGGGGTTCATTCAAGGGACGCTCGGTTTTAAAAGCGATAACATTTTCGCCAACGATTCTAGCATTTAGGAATCCTTTTGAAAGATTCCTTTCATCAAAGAATTCAAAAGAAAGAATACTCCCTCGCAAGGGCAAGTTTTCAGATTTTTTCATTAGAAAAAGTACTCCCTTCGGAAAGGAAAGTTTTCAAATTCTATCTTATGAATCCGTGATGAAAGCAAAATTCTGCTACAGGGCTAGGTTGAAGAATGCAAATATGAATTTTCAGCGAGGGATTTAGTGGCCACCGAATACACCTTCTGAAAATCGAAGCAGTATGATAGGCCCCCGTTAGGATGGTGCGTGCTAAGCTCAGAGGCACATGACATC
This sequence comes from Sequoiadendron giganteum, assembly GCA_007115665.2. Classification (NCBI taxonomy): domain Eukaryota; kingdom Viridiplantae; phylum Streptophyta; class Pinopsida; order Cupressales; family Cupressaceae; genus Sequoiadendron; species Sequoiadendron giganteum. The sequence goes on from CM021103.1 coordinate 702,642,059, forward strand.
CTAAGGAGAGAAAGACAAGAATGAAAGTGATGTTGTGGCCCGCATACCATGACAAGATGTAACCGTGATAATGTTGTCACGCACGTGAGGGATAACACATAAGCACCACAACATCGCAAATCAAGCAAAGAAGAGAGAAAGATAAAAAGAAAGGACAAACAATGAGACAACGAACAAGAGACAGGTGGATCTGATATTTTTGGGTCAGAGTTGCTCATAAATATAGATAGATAGGTGTAATACATAATATATAAATGAACTGTCATCAACCCCCTGCTATATCAGACCATGTGAACAAAGTTACATGAAAACATAATGAAAATAAAAAATTGGGTCAACATGGAAGGGAGGCCTAAATGCCCCCAACACTTTGCATCGTCCCCAATTGTTGAAAATCAAGGCACAACAAATAGAAGAATGATGTGACAAATAGAAGAAGTTTACGACACAAGAATACTCCTGTATCCAAGCACCTACGAGGATGACAAGGGTCCTCCAGGAACACATAAAATAAGCAAGGGGGAAACACAACACACACACAAATCTAATCTACAGATAAAGAAGAGGTGCCCTCCTTGTCCTCATCGACCAAGAGGTCGTTGTTCTCTGAAATATCTCACCCCTTGTTGAGATATCCACTAACTGAAAGCTGCTCGTGTATGTTTGCTTGTGGTTTCGAAGTGTTGTTTATTTTGAGTTTTGAAGAAGATTTTGCCAGGTAAATGCAACATATAATATATAAGCCAATGGTTTGCAAAATAAACTAAATGCTGAGACAAATACCATAAGCTTTCAAATCTGATTTATCATTGCATTTCAAATTAAATATGCCATTACATTTAATTAATAAAATACTCATACTCGGAGTCCAAAGCTAAATAATACAAGTCTTAAATTGCATAACAGCGAACTGGTAAACCCTATGGGTGTACGCCTAGCTTGAAATATTGAATTCTCCTCCAAAATAATGCATCCCATTTATTGATATGACCTGGCCGCCTTAAAGAAGTCTGTTTCAGTCCCAAACACAAGGCGTTTCAGCCTAGGAAGTAAACACCCAGCTTCTGGATTTGTATGGCCCAGCTGGTAAAGGTTGGTACAGCTTGGTAGAGGTAACAAGTACGACCTAGCTATGTATACACAGCAACAACTCTTCAATCACCAAACCCCCTTTTGATTTTCAAACCATTAATCCTTTCAAACATTGAAAATGTCTCTTCAAAGTGCTCTATGAGACTTTTGAAATAAAGCCTCTTGTGATTGCAAACCTTAGATGCTATTTCACACTCGTAGTAAGCAGAAATCTAAGAGAAACTACGTTCTCAAAGACCAATTGCAGTAGCAAAACCCCTATGCTTCACACAAACCAAAGCTCTTCAAAATCATAAGCGTCGAATGATCTTCATTTGCTTTTTACAATGCATTTTATATCTCCTTGAGATGGCACGACTTCCAATGTGCTTTTAAATAATTAAAATACATTTTAACATTTGCTTCTAATGTGACTTTATCATATTTCATTAAGTGGACGCTCAAAAAGGTCACTTCATAATTTGACTTTATAACATTAATGACCCCCTTTATTATAAAGTCAACTTATGTCATTAATATAATCACTTTAAAATTATTATTTATTATTAAAGTAATTAAAGCATTAGTTTAATAATAATTATAATATCACAACTCCATTAATCATCGTTTATTGAATCTGAGAGTGCCAGGAGGTCTTCCGTTAAATCCTTTGCTCACCTGATGACTTGCCGAAAATAGAAAGGTTGGCCTCTATCACTCAACTGACTTACTATAAATAGTAAGTGCATCAAAATGGAGCCAGAGACCATTGAATAACAGCGCCTCTGAATATGCCAAGGGTTTGGAGAGATAAACATTGCAAATGACCATTAGAACCTCGGGGGTAGTGACAAACTCGGTGGATGCTGGGGCAACCTTCATTGCTAGGACGGCGCAAGCCAAAGCAAAACCAACTTCCGAAGAAGGTGATCCCTTCTTTCGATCCCCATTAGAAGCAGGGTCGTCCTCAAGCTTGCACTTCATCGGAGGATGCGAGATCCCCACAGGTGAAGCGGAAGGTGAGGAGGAAGAGGAGAAAATTGCAGTGGACACATTGAGGTATTCGGCATATCCACGAGCTTAGGAAAAGGCAGGACGTCTAGGAGGGACATCAAGAGAGGAGGCTCAACCAAGGGAGCAATGAACACGCAGCCTTTTAGGGTGAGGGTCATCCATGCTCACGGAGGGAGCTGAAAGCAAGATCGAGGCGACGAGAACCGAAGCAAAAGGGGTGGAAGAGGAGGGCACAACATGAGACAGTGAAACAGGGGTTGCTGGTTCCCCTTCCTCCTTCTGCAGAGCAGCCTGCTTAGCGGCTAGAACCTTCCTCCGACGCTTACGCTCATGCGCAAGGCAGTTCCTTCGGCTTCGAAAGTTGGAAGCTGCAGCTTGAGAAGGAGCAGGAGGCTCCTGTTTTGTCATTGGAGTGTCCATCACAGTCGTTGCCGATAGAGGGAGTGACTTCTGGATAGAAACAGGAGGAAGAGATGCAAGAGTAGAAACAACAATCGATGGAGAAGCAAACTCAAGCGCCTCAGTGGCGAGCCTTTTCCCAAACACTACCCTAGGGGCAAGAATAGTAGGAGGCCGCAGAGGTTGAGACGCATAAGCTACTCCACGGGGACCCTTCCCCTTGCCATACAGGACGGGTTGAGGCACTATGGGCAAGATAGGAAGGTCAAACATCTAATGCTTGGCCTTTCGCCAAGCGGGCACCATTGGACTCCCCAAGAGACGCATAGGGGCAGAAGCAGAGGGTGCCGTGGGAGGACGAGAGGTAGAAGTAGGTGGAACTGCAAAGAAAGAAGGAGAAGGCTCCTAAGCGCGAGCAGACTTCCCCTTCCCCTTTTGGGAGGAAAAGGCAGCTTGCTGTTGCGCTATCAAAGAAGCCTTAACCGAAATAGCATAAGGAGAAGGAGGATAGGTCACTTTCGGCGGTATGCCCCCATTCTTGTATTTTACATAATTGCAATACAATAGGTCCGTCCTTGGAGGGAGCAGACCAATAGGGGTGTTAGTGTTTTATAGCTTCGGGAGCTATTTTCCCTTAATTAAAGGCAGGTCGGCCTTCATGTTTTAAATGATAGTTATTCTTTCTAATAGCTGACCTAGGAGGGAGGTCACTTGGCTTTGTATTTAAGGAGGATCAAGTCCTCTCATTTGATCATCAACTCATTCAATTCATTCACTCCAAGTTTGCACTTCAAGCAGCAGTTCGCCATTTTAGCAATAGGTCCGAATTCAAGAAGATGTATCTTCATTTGTATTTAGCATCAAGGAGAAGTGTCTCCATTCTTTGTATTGGACTTAGCCAAATTCAAAGGGCCTGATTTCCTATGCAGAATTCTGCACTTCTTTATCTGATATATAAGAGATTATTTGCTAGGTTTTTCTCCCTCGAGTAGGAGGGTTTTCCCAGGGTAAAATATTGTGTTCATTGTCTCTGAGATGTGTTTTCTGCTTGTTGACATTTCTGATCCTAAAACTAATATGGTATCAGACCAGGTTTAAGAAAAGATCTGATTAGATTTGTTTAAGCAGTCAAGACAAAATTTCATTCTCAGTTTGAAGGGGTGCAAATTCTGCCAAGATGGAGATTGAATTAACAGTGAAAGCGTAAGGTTATGGGCAAAAATATGATTCTTTGGCCGAAATAAGTTGCCAGACTTTTATCTTTGAATTTGGTGAAAATTGGATTGTGAAGTGCAGGAAAAATTGCGTTGAGGGCAAGCATTGAAGTTATTTTACAGGCTGTGCCGACGATATAACTAAGTGTCCTCAATGTTGAATTAACCGAACATTTGGCAAACTATATTGGAGCGATTAGGGAAATCTGAAGAGGATCACGAGAATTTGAATAATGTTTGGATTTAATCAGGAAGGATCTGAGAACGACAACTCAGTTTCTGTGCAGAATTATATCAGTTGGTAGTATTTATTGAATACATTTCTAGATTGGTGTTCTTCAGGAGGCATCAAGGAAATCAGAGGATTATAATCATTTCAGAGGTTTATCAGTACTAACGTGGCATCTTGAAACTATTATTCAAGCCATCGTAGAAATCACGTCAGCATATGACAAGTTCAAAATTTCATTTGGAGGCGTTAATGAAAGGAATCGTGAATATTTGACTATTTGGTTTCAACTTATGAGCATTTCAATGTTCGCAAGACAAAGGAAATCCCAATATACCTATATTGCATTAATATTGGAGGATGCGGCGGATTTACTAATGATATCGAATATAGCCTAAATATTGTTAAAGATTCCTACCATCGTAATATTTACATTTTCCAACTTATTGTATGTTTGGAACTTCATCGCGATTCCATTATGGGAGTGCCCATTTATGTACACCAGTGATCGGGTTGAGTATAGTAGACGCAGAGCATTGGTGGGTCGAATGCTATCTGAATACCAAAGCCATTAGTAAGAGTTCGAGGCCATTCTAGGCGTTGGGATTCCGAGTCATATCCGAAGACATTAATATCATTGACGTTGAGCTTTCCTACACAAATAGTCATGATATTGCTAGACCATCTTTACTATTAACATTGAAGAGTAGTTTGGGTTTCAGGCATTCCAACATCCCGATATCGGGCCTGTGCCTTCCGGAATTAATATTCATTGAAGTTGGCATCGTATCTTTAAGCTAGACGGACTCTGTTGCTGGAAGTATTGTTTTTGTTGCCATCGTGAAATCCATCATTGTAGGATGCGTTGGGGTTCATCTTTGTTGAATGGCGGAAGTATTCAATCATACTATACATTGCAGATTTCATTATCTTTGGCGCTGGAGAATACACAGACAGATGTGATCAATTATATTAAAGAGCCGATAAATTGTAATATGAGGATATTGTAGCATTTCAAATGCATCATTGTGGCAGTTATAGAGAGGGAATCGACACAAGAGGAAGAAATATATTAATTCTTTAGCACCGTATTTCACTTCCTTATCTGCCGTTCATTGTCTTGGAGAATAATGATTATTAAAGGAGTCGCAAGAAGTAATCCATCGCCTCAGATTTAATGAGAATCGTGGAAAGAAAATAATTCGTAAAGTCGAGCTTCTTCCTAGTCTACGCAAGGGAACTAACGTGGAGCTGGGAGATCAAAGGTTCTGCAACGATTACAAGTCTACATGATAAATCAATGGTTGACGTGGCAATTGCAGGTCCAACGTAGGAGTTCGGCTATTAGAGGTCCAACACAAGAATTAAATCAAATTTTAATGTTCGTTGCTAAAGTCTGTGGTCCGCATCTTATTAGGAGAGGATTTAATTTCGTGGGAGCCGTTATATTATATGAAGTCTGCCACTAAGGATATTTTGAAGGGATTCGCACTACCTACGGAAGATGACAATGTTAATGCTGATGAATATTGGAGCTGCGAACAATTATAAGATATTCTTGCAGTTGTTTAAAGTTATTGGAGGCTGAGAACAAAATTGAGGATGCACAAGACGAATTGGAAACACTTGAAATAGATCTGATGAGTGCTATTAAAGAGATAAGTATTTTATGTTTGTACCTTTGAATTATGATCATGAATTTTATGTAGTTAATAATAATTGATGCAATAACATTGGGAATAGTGAATCATGTATGCTTCTAGCATTGGTATGTATATTTCTCTTTGGGACCTAGTTTGATTCTATGAACTATTATTAATCTCTCTAAGATGCTTCCAGGTCAGATCGAGGAGCAAAAGGATGATGAGAGATTGCATAAGGAATTCAAGAGAGGAAGAGCTTGATGCATCCTGTGAGGAAGTCATGCCGGCTGAAGAAATGAACAAACATGGAGACATAGCTTGCAGCCATGGGACTAAGTTGGTGGCACATAACTTCATTAGAGACATCTCTCGAGGACACAAGGTCGGGTCAGCCTTGGATGGAGAGTTTGCATCAACAAGAAGATTGAGAAAGATGAAGACACTAAACAACGGAGAACCTATACAGATTGTCATTGCGATCAGTTTCTTCGAAGAGGAGGAAACGACATTCAGAGGGAGTTAAATTCCGAGAATTCAAGACACGAGTTGAGAGCATGTCCAGGAAAAGGATTAAGGATATGAGATCAGTCAATGGAGGGGAGTTCACTTCTAAAGGATTTCTTTGCAATCTCTGAGGCATGGATCAAGAGGAAGTTCTGTGACTCACTGAGAAGAAGTGAAGGTGTTAGTTAAGTGGGCTGCAGTGTTGTAAGGACAGGTGCTAAAGTCCTTAGAAGACCTCTTTAGTTGTAGAGAACAAAATTATACAAGACAGTCAATCTGGATTTGACATTGGTAGCTCCGCAAACCTATTTAGAATAGGGTAATCTGGGATGAGGTCGAGAAGGACAGTCGTGAACTCTCACAAGTCAGTAGTGTCGAAAGTGTGCATTGGAAACCGTTCCTCTAAGGCAAGCATTGCAAGCGATCTTGAATGAGGAGGTCAGGAGGTTGATGCAAGTAGTTGGAGCTTCAGAGGGAGTCACATCATCATGAAGATTTGTTGTAATGTATATTTCTCTGAGACAAAGAAATATGAGGTGCAAGCCCTTGTTCATCTCTGAGATTGAGATGAGACTTCATGTTGAGAGACTCCATGACGACATCACGTTGAGAGATTCCGTGATGAACCCTTGTACTTGTGTTTCTTTCCACACATGGGAGTAGCCATTGTGGACGTCATGTTGAGAGACTCCATGACGACATCACGTTGAGAGACTTTGTGATGAACACTTGTACATGTGCTTCTTTCCACACTTGGGAGTAGCCATTGTGGACATTATGTTGAGAGACTCCATGACGACATCATGTTGAGAGACTCCGTGATGAACAGTTGTACATGTGCTTCTTTCCACACATGGGAGTAGCCATTGTGGACATCATGTTGAGAGACTCCATGACATCACGTTGAGAGACTCCGTGATGAACCCTTGTACATCTCTGAGGTTGAGATGTGTTTCTTTCCACACATGGGAGTAGCCATTGTGGACGTCATGTTGAGAGACTCCGTGACGAGGATATTTGAAAAATACCTCCCTAGCTAAGAGGGAGTGTTAGTGTTTTATATCTTCAGGAGCTATTTTCCCTTAATTAAAGGCAGGTCGGCCTTCATGTTTTAAATTATAATTATTCTTTCTAATAGCCGACCTAGGAGGGAGGTCACTTGGCTTTTTATTTAAGGAGGATCAAGTCCTCTCATTTGATCATCAACTCAATCAATTCATCAATTCCAATTCGAATTCCTTCAGCAGCAAATTCGCAGTCAAGAGGAGCAGATTCACTTAAAGAAGAAGAGCAAATATTTTGTATCTAAGGAATTCGCACTATATTTAAGTGCTATTTCTATTGTATGAAATTCGCCTCTTCTAGGGCCGGATCTTGTGTGCTATTTCTGCACATATTATTTTGATTTATAAAGAGAAGATCTTGTTGGGTTTTTCTCCCTCGAGTAGGAGGGTTTTCCCAAGCTAAAATATTGTGTTCATTGTTCTTTGTGTTGTATTTACTTGCTTAATGTTCATGTCTAATCTAAACAACAACAAGGGGTAGGCCAAAAGTGATCAAGTGAGTAGCCTCCACGCGCCACCATTGGTTTGTAACCGATGTTGTGGACTACATGCACAAAACCCTCATGAGATAACTTTAAGCATTTATGGATCACTGAGGGTGTTAATGTTTGTGATCAGACATGAAAGCAATCAGAAAATGCAACACATAAGACAATAAACACCACAAGATACCCTGGGAAAACCCTCCAACTCGAGGGGAAAAAACCCAACAAATATATCGCTTATATATTTCAGAATAAGAGCAGAAATCTGCTTACAACTCAGGCCCAACACAAGGTTGAATTTGATACAATGAATAATAGCATCTCTCCTAGATGCGAAGACACAAAATGAATGTGTTTCTCCTTGAATTCGATCTGCTGCACCCATGATGACCTGCTGCTCAAGATGAAGATCTGCTACACAAGTGCGAACTTCTGATCTGCTACTCAAGATAAAGATCTGCTACTCAAGATAATGACTTGCTGCTCAAGTACAAACTTCTTCAAGGAGTGCAACTTTGATGAATGAACTTGATGATCAAATGAGAGATCATCACCTTATATTTATACAAATCATTGTGTCTCTTCATGTAGGTCGGTCTCATAAGAAAATAACAATAATTAAATAAATATAATTTCTTTAATGAGGCCGGCCCTATTTAATTATTCACAATAATTAAATATTATAATATGGTGCCAAGTGAAGCGCCTCTTCACTTTAGTTATCTCAATAAAATAAATAGCCGATAGCCTATATGCAATTTTATGTCTTGATTCGAGGCTGGAAGGATGATCCCGAAGCTGCTATAACATCAACACTCCCTCTCAGCTAGGGAGGAATACTTCTAGTTGTACAAGACACATCACCTTATCGTGATGTCAACCATCATGGCTACTCCCATATGTGGAAAAGGAACATATCACCTCATCGTGATATTAACCATCATGGCTGCTCCCATGTATGGCATATGTGCACAAGTGCCCATCACGGAATCACTCAACGTGATGTCGTCACTTCATCGTGACGTTCACCATGGCTACTCCCAAAGGGTGAAAAACACAAGTACAAGAAAATCATCACGGACTCTCTCATGTGATGTTGTCATGGAGTCACACACATGACATCCACCATGGCTACTCCCAGAGGGTGGAAACAAGGGCTTTCACCTCAAATTTCTCCATCACAGAGAAAGATGCATTAACAAGGGCTTACACCTCAAATTCCCCCGTCTAAGAGGAAAATGCATTAAAGCAAAATCACAGAAGATTATTGATACTGAGACTCCCTCTCAGTTAAGGCTTCATTCTCCACAATACCAAGCTTGTCTCGAAAGTACACAAACTTTACTCTGGAGAGAGGCTTGGTGAGAATATCTGCCGTCTGCTCATCAGTGCTGATGTATCTTAACTGAATTGCTTTCCTCAATACCATATCTCTGATATAGTGGTATTTGATCTGAACATGTTTTGTTCTGTCATGAAACATTGGATTGACAAAAAGCTTCACACAACTTTGATTATCACAATGAATGACAGTTGGCTCCAATGATTGTCCAAACAATTCTGCAAGGAGCTTCCAAAGCCACATTGCTTCTCGAGCTGCCACACAAGTTGCAATATACTCTGCCTCTGTGGTGCTTAGTGCTATTGAAGATTGCTTCTTGCTACACTAGGAAATCATCGCAGACCCTTAACTGAAACAACATCCAGAGGTGCTCTTCCTGATCAGCAACACAACTTGCCCAATCAGAATCAGTATAACCATGCAGCTTCAAGTCCACATCAGAAGAATATCTCAAGCCATACTCAACTGTGCCACACAAGTATCTCAGGATATGCTTTGCTGCAACTAGGTGTATTTGCCTTGGTCCACACATGAATTGACTAGGTGCACTCACTGCATAGCAAATATCTGGTCTAGTATTGACTAGATACATCAATGATCCAATCAACTACTTGTATATAGTAGGATCCACCAGATCTAAACTAGCTGCAACTTCCTTTAACTTCTGAAAGTTGGTTTCCATAGGTGTAGACATGGATTCGCAATCCATCATACCAAATCTCTTCAAGATGTCTAATGTATACTTCCCTTGACTTAGAATGATCTCATTAGGCCTCTACCATACTTCTAAACCAAGGAAGTAATGCATGTATCCAAGATCCTTCATTTCAAATTCAGAAGCTAACTCCTTCTTGCTTTTGATAATGAGGTGATCTTCCCCAGTAAGAAATAAATTACCAACATGAAGAACCAAGATTAACTAGATCACCATCTTCTTTAGGTTCAGTAGGCTCCCTCTGAATTTTCAAGTACTTGCATCAACCTTCTAACCTCTTCGTCCAAGATTGCCTGCAACACTTGCCTTAGAAAAATGGTTTCCAGTGCACACCTTTGTAGAGATTCAGGGCTGTCCTCTTTGACCTCATCCCAGATCACTCTATTCTGAATAGGTTTGCGGAGCAACCAATGTTAAATCCAGGTTGACTGTCATGAGCAATTCTGATCTCAACTGCTGAAGAGGATCTTCAAGGATTTAGCATCAGGCCTTGCAACATTGCAACCTTCACTTCTTCTCTGTGAGTCACAAAACTCCCTTTGAAGGTTAATTTCTCCTCTTCGAAAAGACTGATCACAATGACAACCTGAATAGGTTCTTCCTTTTCAAGAGATGTCTTTAGCCATCGACTCAGTCCCATGGCTGCAAGCTGTGTCTCCATACTTCAGCCTACAAGATGCATCAAGCTCTTCTTCTCTTGAAAGCAATCTTTTATGCTTCTTGGGCTGTCCTGAAGATATTAAGGAGAGATTACTAATAGTTCATAGAACTCAGCTATTCTGAAGAGAAATACCAATGCTGGAAGCATACATGATAAGAATTCATGAACATTAAGCATGGAATACTTATCTCTTCATGTAGAGCCAAAATTCTTGGTAATCAACTCGGCCATCCCTGGCATACATGTGCACATCGGGAGGCGACGATTACATCCGCCGTCTAGGCAGAGCCATAGGCTTTGGTCGACGGCAACAAGTAGACGACTTTAGAATTCCAGCGATCACAGATCTGCGTCAACCATCATTCGGCGTTGCCAATCAGTCGAGATAGCCACACATTCGAATTTGAAGAACTTGTCGCACTAGTTCATTCACGAACATCTTCGACAATCTTTCCGAATGAAGAATCTTGTTTCCTTAGATAGAAGCGGCTCCATTGTATCTTTTCAGTAACTCATGACTTCCGCTGTCGTCGCCTTCGATGTATAAAGACACCACGATATATCCGGATGAACGACTATGGATTCCACGTATCACTCAAGCTTGCTTAATATTGCTATCACCGTTTCATGCCTTCTTTCCTTCAGCTGTCGATTTACATAGATCTTCAAGCAATACCCAATTGACTCCTCATGAAGTTGGTGTTTCAGGGAACCGTTTCTTGAATGACTCCACAGACTCTAACCGTCAGCTCCCACCATAGCACGGATTTCTTGAATCAACGGCATATAAGGACATGACTTCTTGGAACTTCCCCGTGAATGTTCTTCAAAATAAGAATACATGCACTGATTATTTAATTGAGAGTGTGTCTGAAGATGCCACCAGTATTAAATTCACAATGTTCCTGACATGGTAATGAACTTTCGACATCCAACAATGATTTCTTATATTTCTGGGTGGAGGCTTCAAGAGACCTGACAATATGAATTATATCTCCCTCAGAATGATTTGTTGGCAATTAAGTCTTGTCTTTATCGACTGGTAAACAACCAATTCGATCCTTTAATACAAAAATTGGATCCACATTACACTCCTCTTTCTCCTCCTGCGGCGGCTCTTGGTCCCTCTGTGATTGGCGTCCGACAATGATCATATATTTATTGCTTTCGAGGATTCTTCCCTTAATTCGCTTTAATTCAGGCAAGCTGCCCTGGAGATAAATGATGCCAATTATATGGGCTGCGATTTTTAATCTACCTCCAATAATTAAAAATCGAACCTATAAAATGCTTTGCCAAATAAATCACCAATCATGACCTACAAATGATGTGGTGAACTAATTTGACTTTCCTCCTATTTCGACTTGCTTGATCTTGACTCCAACAACCACATGAAAAACATTCGATATCTTGATTGAATCGCCTTTGTCTTGTGCTTGACAAATTTCTGATTGGATTTCCCTTGAACCTGGCTCTGATACCATGTTAATGATCAGACATGAAAGCAATCAGAAAATGCAACACATAAGACAATAAACACTACAAGATACCCTGGGAAAACCCTCCAACTCGAGGGGAAAAAACCCAGCAAATACATCGCTTATATATTTCAGAATAAGAGCAGAAATCTGCTTACAACTCAGGCCCAACACAAGGCCGAATTTGATACAATGAATAATAGCATCTCTCCTAGATGTGAAGACACAAAATGAATGTGTTTCTCCTTGAATTCGATCTGCTGCACCCATGGTTACCTACTGCTCAAGATGAAGATCTGCTACAAAAGTGCGAACTTCTGATCTGCTGCTCAAGATAAAGATCTCCTACTCAAGATAATGACTTGCTGCTCAAGTGCGAACTTCTTCAAGGAGTGCAACTTTGATGAATGAACTTGATGATCAAATGAGAGATCATCACTTTATATTTATACAAATCATTGTGTCTTTTCATGTAGGTCGGCCTCATAAGAAAATAGCAATAATTAAATAAATATAATTTCTTTAATGAGGTCGACCCTATTTAATTATTCACAATAATTAAATATTATAATATGGTGCCAAGTGAAGCGCCTCTTCACTTTAGTTATCTCAATAAAATAAATAGCCGATAGGCTATTTGCAGTTTTATGTCTTGACTTGAGGCTGGAAGGATGAGCCCGAAGCTGCTATAACATCAACAAAGGGGACTGCGTTCATGGAAACTAGCCAAGGAATGCCTAGCTTCATTCTGAACAAGTTGGACCCCGAGATAATATCAAAGAGGTCATTTATAGTCTTGAGCCCAACCAGGACTAACAGGGTGATAGAACTGATGGGAGGAACAAAAAGTCCATCATGTGTACGTATAGTGCTTTTAGACTCATTGTACCCATCCTTATGTAAGAAGTTTATTAACATGATCTCCTTTGTGATAACATTAACCCGACATGTAGGGTCAATGAGAACACTAGTTAATGTATTCCAGTTGATACGAGTGAGAATGTACAAAGGAGAGGGTTTTCTATTAGCATTCATCGGAAAATCCTATGAGGTAAAGGTTACTGCAGGAGACCCACTCGCAGGCTGCACAAATGGGATGGGAAGATGCATAAAGGAAGCCATCTCTATGTACACTAGAAAGGACTCTCTCAGAAGCCCCCAAGGGTTTCACAATTAGACAGTGACCTATTCAAGGTTTCGCTTCACAATGTTTAGGGACTCTTCTAGCCATGCCGCTAGGGGTAGTAGGTTGGGTTGCAAGGCTAGGGGCCTTGCAATGCACACACCTACAATACACCTAGAACACAAGAGAAGATTCCTTCAACACTACGAAATGGAACCAAAACAATTCACGTCAAGCTCACCAAAATGTAGAGGAGGGGGACCAACTGATCAGGACCCTAGGTCATGGGAGGGTCTACAACAATCAGTTACCCTGATCTACCTCACGCTAAGAGATTGTCTAGGATGGATTTGATGTCTTAAGAGGGTGAAAAGGAAGGACAACTGATTTGTCACTTTCCTTTTGTCAACTCGAGAGTTTAGGAAGGCAGGTGAGCAAGTTTCCAGGATCCAAACTGTGACTTAGGCAACTCTTCGCCAAAGGACTCCAACGCAGAAGACGGATGACAGTGTGGAGCGTTGGCGTCCCAGTTGAGCACTTGTGTCCCAGTCGAGCATTGGCGTTCGTATAGATAGAAAATGTAAAGTATAGTCCAGGAACCTAAAGGAACCTACTATCAACCCAACAAATGCAATTTGACACGACAATAGAAAGCTAAAAACTATTGAATGATTAAAACAACAAGAAGAATACTTTAAATTGATAAGATAAATTGGTTAAGAACAAAATAACAAGGAAGGGTGGTAGAAATGCAACTTACGGTCGGTCCAGCCTCCCCCAAGATTCACACAAACAAAACACCTACACACAACAGAACGAGGAAAAATGTTGGGGTTGTTTCGGGGCTTGCTGCAGTCAAACCCTCGTTTCGGTGTTCCCACCTGCATGGAAAACCAAAATAGCTATGGTAGAGAAAATATGATAAAGAAAGTATTGAAAGGAAGAATACCAAGCAATGCTAACAACAATATGCTACTAAATCAAACAACGATGCTAAGTAAATGGATACCACCTCCCCAACAAGATGCACTGAAGGCACGTGAAGGGAGATGTGAGCTTGCAGGCTTGAGGATGCCAATGTTGTCGCAACAATGAGAGGACTGAAACCAACAGAGTGGCGACTTGGAGCTTCAAAAATGGTGGAAGTGCTATGAATGAAGTGTTAGAATGCTCAAGAAGTGTGAAGAAGAGTGATTGAAGATCGAATGAGTGTGTAGAAGATGAATTGAATGCAGGAGATAGTCTTTTGAAAATGAAATGGGGGCCAAAAGAGCCGTTCAAGGTCAGTTGGAGGGGTAGAGGCATTATGCTTCGTCGCCAATGAAAAAGTGTAATGCCTCTACAGATTCCAGAGGCGTGAATCTTGTTAGGATGGTAGCATGCCGTGCTAACATCCGCACGTCGCGCTAGTGTCCCCAACAAAAATTCCCCCACCGACACTACAAATAGCTGCCAAATGGATGGAGAGCGGATGGAGGACGTGGAATAGCATCTTCATGTTAGTGTTTTATAGTTGCAGGAGGTATTCCCTAATCTAAAGCAGGTCGGTTTTCATGTTTTATAAACAAAATATCATAACTACTAGGTCGGCTCTAGAGTGAGCTCGCCTAGTCTTGTATAAATATGTGAAGGTGTCTCCTCATTTTGGCATCCAATCAATTCATTTTTCAAGTTCAAATTCTTTCAGCAGCAGGCCTATTTTCTAAGCAACAGATTAGCATCAAGGAGAAGTGTCATTACTTTTGTGTATCCAAGATTTGCTTCAAGGAGAAGTAATATTATTCATTGTATGAGACTCGGCCTTGGGCCTGATCTTGTGTGTTATTTCTGCTCTTATTTTTCTGATCTATAAAGAGAATATCTTGCTGGGATTTTCTCCCTCAAGTAGGAGGGTTTTCCTAGGGTAAAATACTATGTTCATTGTCCTATGTGTTGAATTTTCTGCTTATTTGCATTTCTGATCTAAAAACTAACATGGTATCAAGCGGGTTTAGAAAAGATCTGATCAGATTGTCTAAGCATTCTTCACTGAATATCTTCCCATTTAGAGCAGACCTAAGGGCAGACCTTCAAGGCGAATTAGGGCAGACCTTGAAGGCAAATTATTGCAAATCTAAAGAGGTGAATTAGTGCAGACCTAAGGGCAGATCTTGAAGGCAAATTATTGCAGATGTAAAGAGGTGAATTATTGCAAACTTAAGGGCAGATATTGAAGGCGAACTAGGGCAGACCTTGAAGGCGAATTATTACAAACCTAAAGGCAAACTTTGAAGGTGAATTTGTGCAGATCTTAAAATCAGATATTTGGAGGAGCAAAGCTACAACAGAAACCTAGGGTTCTCAAAAAAAGAAGATGGTTGTCAAGGTAGAAGATAGGCTTGATGGAGCCTCAAACTTCAACTCTTGGAAACCCAGGGTACTCATTGCATTAGAGGAGAATGATCTTCTAGAATTCGTAGAAAATGACATGCTTGAGCCGTCTAAAGAATCAAAGAAAATCCAGTGGAAGAAAAATGGCACAAAGGCTAGAAAGATCATGATAGACTCCGTGATGGATCACTTGGTACCAATCATCTCCAAGATGAAGACAGCTAAAAAAATGTTTGATACTCTAAAAGGATTGTATGAGATCAACAATACCGGTAGAGCCCTTGCTTTGAGACAACAACTTCATCATGTAAAAAGTGCTAAAGAAGATTCAGTCATCTCATTCTTTATGAAGATTTCTTATTTGAGAGATCAGTTGAGCACTATTGGGGATATAATTGCAGACAAAGATCTTGTTATGTTGGCACTAAATGGTCTTCCCCAATCTTGGGAACCTTTTATTCAGAGCATCAGTGGGAGATCCAAGTTGCCCAAGTTTGATCGTCTTCGAGTTGACTATATTCAAGAAGAAACTAGATTGGCAGTAAGAGGAATTGAGCGAAACTCTCATGATGTAGAAAATCAAGTTCTTGCTACACATACTACTAGAGAAAGAGGCAAAGGAAGAAAGAGGAATAGAGACAGAAAATCAGATTTTGTTCCAGAATCAAAAAAGAAGGATCTTTGTCATATTCAGTGTTACAGGTGCGACAAGTATGGACACTATGCCCGAGATTGCAAATTAAAGTTAACGCAACATGTTTCTATTCCAGAAATTGGCATAGAGACATCTTAGAAGGAGTCAAGTCATTTTAAAGTCAATTCAGAAGGTTTCCTATTCATCTCCGCTCTTTCAAGTAATATACAATCTGACAGTGATACTTGGTTGATAGATAGTGGTGCTTCACGTCACATCATAGGCTATAGAGAGCATCTTACAGACTTAGTAGAGAAAGAGTCTAACTTTCAAGTGATTATCGGAGATGATGCTAGTTATGCCGTAAAGAGAGCTGGGGCCACTTCCTTCCAGCTAGATTCAGGTATCCCTCTTCATTTGAGTGATGTATTATTCGTACTTGGGATCAAAAGGAACCTTGTCTCCATTTCAGCCTTGGAGGACAAAGGGTACAAGGTTGCCTTCTCTGAAGGAAAGGTTCTTGCATGGTCGAGGAACTCCAACATAAATTCAGCTCGTGTAATTGGCATTCATCAAAAGAACCTATACAGACTGTCATTGTGATCAGTTACTTCAAAGAGGAGGAAATGACATTCAGAGGGAGTTTGACAAACCAATAGAGGCAATCAAGAGGTTGATGCAAGTACTTGGAGCTCCAGAGGGAGTCTCAACATCATGAAGATTTGTTGTAATATATATTTCTTTGAGACAGAGAAATATGAGGTGAAAGCCCTTGTAGTGTATATTTCTCTAAGACGGAGAAATATGAGGTGAAAACCCTTGTAGTGTATATTTCTTTGAGATTGAGAAATATGAGGTGCAAGCCCTTGTACATCTCTAAGATTGAGATGTGTTTTTCCACAAATGGGTGTAGCCATTGTGGACGTCATGTTGAGAGACTCCGTGACGAACCCTTGTACATCTTTGAGACTAAGATGTTTTTCCACAAATGGGTGTAGCCATTGTGGACGTCATGTTGAAAGACTCCATGACGAGGATATTTGAGAATACCTCCCTAGCTAAGAGGGAGTGTTAGTGTTTTATAGCTGCGGGAGGTATTCTTTCATGTTTTATAAACAAAATATCATAACTACTAGGTCGGCTCTAGAGTGAGCTCGCCTAGTCTTGTATAAATATGTGAAGGTGTCTCCTCATTTTGGCATCCAATCAATTCATTTTTCAAGTTCGAATTCTTTCAGCAGTAGGCCTATTTTCTAAGCAACAGATTGGCATCAAGGAGAAGTGTCATTACTTTTGTGTATCCAAGATTCGCTTCAAGGAGAAGTGATATTATTCATTGTATGAGACTCGGCCTCTTCTAGGTTCTGATCTTGTGTGTTATTTCTGCTCTTATTTTTCTGATCTATAAAGAGAATATCTTGCTGGGTTTTTCTCCCTCAAGTAGGAGGGTTTTCCCAGGGTAAAATACTGTGTTCATTGTCCTATGTGTTGAATTTTCTGCTTATTTGCATTTCTGATCTAAAAACTAACACTTCGGGTTTGATTTTTCTAAGGTAAGGGGTGTAAATGGGGAATTTGCAAGGGGTGCAAATTCACACCATTACACAGGATAAAGAAATCCATTGCTTAGTGATAGATGAATATTTCTTTCTCCATGGCCTCTTTCCTGTGCCTTGTAATCCAGGCATGCAGATCACACAGTTTGGGGCACAATCTTTAAAATTTACAAATGAGAGCATCTTCCAAAGGTAAACTTTGTGGTCTGTGATATCCTCATCCATGCAAACTTCAGGAATATGAATAGAAGGTTGGAAGGAAGGAGAAAAAATATCGCCTAGAGTTTGTAAGGCAGGAGTAGAGTGGGATGAATCACTAGAGATGGGATTTTGAATGTTTGTGCATGCTAAATGAGTTGCCTTGGTTGTCCTCAAAGCCATACTCACATTCAAATCTCTAGAAAACAATTTATTCTCAGATGACCCATAGTCTGATTCATTAGGGTTTTAGTTGTGAGATTCATGGGAGATTTTGCGAGGCCTGTGAAGAGTTTGCTCACCTTTTTTCATCTGTGCACCGTCAAATTTGGATGCCTTAGCACTCAAATCTACTTTGGGCATTCTCCTGCCCCCTGTCAAAGTTGTACCCAGCACCCAACAGTCTCTCTACAAGGCTGTAAGTGCCTCTATATAACTGCGGGCTGGGTGAAGGGATGAGTTGAAGAGCTTGTTACTCTTCTCTGTGGATGTTTGCATTCATCAGTTGGGGAGGAAGATTTAGGGTTAGGAGCATATCATGCAGCAAAGAAACTACATCAACTTTATTGGAAATTTTGAATCTGGATGCTAAATATTGAGTATTAAAAATCAGGATTGCATAGTATTCTGCTGTAGACAAACTTAAAACATAGTAATTATTAGTATCAAGTTGCAAAAGGCTCCTAATCAATTCGTTTGGTCCCACTGTGGAATAAACCTATAAATGCCAATCAATGTGAGACTATACTACTGCCTGCAGATAAACACCTATAGTTAAAAATTGTGTCTTGTATGCCTTACGTGCAGACAACACCGACTTTAGTTTTCGTTATAGTCTTCTTTATCTCATCCAGAATTGCATCTAACATTATTGTAAGAAGATATCAAAACAATTAATTGATAAAAGTTATCAGCGTCTTTCCTTCAGTTCTCAGACTCACTGTGTGCAACAAGATAAATGATGCCAGATCCATGTGGTGTATGTAAAACTTTTTTGTTGAATAATGTTCAATTAGTGAAATAGATTATACATTTAAATTAATTTTAATATATCATGTTGCCGTAATCAGTTATCATAATAATTTTGATCTGATGTGAAGATTGCTCTTATCTAAACTTTGTCGAAATCCCATGTTCAGAAGATTTCCAGGTTTTGCTTGATTTTAGCTTTCATGTATGTGGCATATATTGTTGTTGGACTACATTATTTTATGTCAGAATGCCAGATTTCACTTTCCTTTAAATTGTAGTGGTAAGCTCTTTTTGCTCGATCCTTACTATAATTTATATCTATGTACAGCTTGTGCAGATAGGGTAGTGAGGGTGTTTAAATTGGATGATGCATTGAGCAAAAGTTTCAAGTAAGCAACTCAAAATCCTTTGTTACCCCTTTACTGACTGTTTTAACTTGTTGCCATTTTTTTGTCCCATTTAACCACTTTGATTATTTCTGGATATTAATATTGATTCTTTCTTTTATGTGAGCTTAATTGTCTGTTTTTATTTGTTGTGTTGTTATTGTTTAGAATGTGAACCTTACACAAGTGATCCCTGATGCTACTGCTAATATTTAATTATTTTATCTGGTATAGATTTCTACGGATCAATATGCCAAGTGGAAGCCATCCGGTAGCAGTTACTTTTTGTAAGGAAGCATCACAGCTAGTTGTGGGAGCACATAATATTTCTGGATCTTCCTTATACATGTATGGAGAAGCAGCTCGTATATCATCTGAAGATGTTAATCAACAGTCTAAACTTCCCCTGCCTGAAGTGAAATGGGAAAAGCAGCAAGTGCATGACAAGAAAGGCATCTTAACTCTTGTTGGAACTTCTGCAACCTATGGAAATGCTGATGGCAGTACAATTATTGCTTCATGCTCTGAGGGTATTTATTTTCCTTTCTTGTTGATTGTGGTATAATTGATAAGTAGCTACCATAATAATGTTTCTTTGGATTGTGAATTTCTCTCATGGGATGGTGACTTTTTTCAGATTTTGGGGACAGCTGGTGGATGACTAAAATAAATTAATATATAAAAATTAATATTTGACAAATGTACAAAAAACAACAAAATAAGTTTCAATTTATCATTTATTGAGTAAAAGAAGCTGAAATTTATACAAACATATATTGCTGTATGACATTTTGAATCAGAGACAATATATCTTAATGTCTTCACCCCTATCTTCAGTATATTGAAATTGTTCGTTCCTAGAAATTAGGGAGAAGCATTAGTTAATTGAACAATAGACAAACAATTAACTAAAGCAAACTAAAGCTTAAAAAGCGGAAAGATGCTAAAAGCAAACTAAGTTAACTGCAAGTTAACTTACGACTAACTAAAGACTAAATAAAGCTAAGATGACCATTAATAATACATTTAATATTTTAATACCCTCCCTTAATGGTCATCGTACAAACTAAAAACTAAGTCTATCCATATTGTGCTGGTGATCAAAATGCATAGCGTGCAAACTCCTTCTACTCGGTCTGCTCCGCTACGTGAGCACTTTGGTGAGATGCTTCTTGGTTGGACTTTTCATTAGCCAACCGCTTTCTGCAATACCTTTGTATATGACCAATCTTCCCATAGTAATGGCAAGTAAAAGACTTCTTGGAGCCCTCCTCCGATTCGCCTCGTCCTTTCTGCTGAGTGGACTTGCTTTTGCCAATGTCCTTGGCAGTAAATGCTTGTTCAACACTTGGAGACTCATTGCTGCTCCCAAATTGCTTCCTCCACCAATCTTGCTACAAAAGCTTTTTGCACATCTCATCAAACTTCAAGTCAACATTGGTGGATGTAATGTTGAGCGTATCGATGAAGTGCTCGTAGGAACATGGCAAACTCTTCAAAGTGATCACCACCATATCCTCCTCTTCTATCTTATGACCAATAGCCTCCAATCGATCGCGAATATTTTTTATTTTCATCAAGTGCTCCTGCAAAGACACTTGGTCATCCATCATAATAGAAAAGAGCATATTCTTCAAAAATAAAGCTCTTCCCTTGTCTGAGGTCTCATGAAGATCTTTCAGATGCTTCCAGAGCTCCGCAACAGATTTACCAAATGGTATTTCTGGTAACATCTCTTCAACGATAGATAATTTAAGAAGCATGACTGCCTCCCTATTACTTCCATCATACTTGTCGTGATCCTTCCCAGCAGTAGTGGGACGAACTTCTGTACCAAGAACAAGTGCATCCAGACACCAATACTCAACGATGGTAAGCATCCTCTGCTTCCACGTGTTGTAATTCTTTCCATTGAACCTCTGCGAACTTCCCAACATAATATTGAACAAAGACGCCATCCCTCCCATTTTCCAAAGCACGAAAAGCAAGGTAACTCTGTGATCAGCTGGCAAAACATTGGACACTGAGTTGGCACAACTCCGATTTTTCAAAAATCGTCTGAAAAAAGAGGCTCATAATCTATAAGTTTTTTTTTTTTAAACCCTAAAAAAACTCTGAAAGATTTTCAAAGCTCTGTGTAAATTTTTTAAGAAAAATTTCGAAAAGTCTATACAAATTTTTTATTTTTGCCAGAATTTCTGTCAAAACTAGCTCCAAAAAAACAGTTTCTTCAAATTGCCATGAAAACTTAGAAAATATTGTAAACCCACAAACCCACAAACTCAGGCTGGAATTACGATTTCTAAAAAAAATCACCAGCAGTAGATACAAACCCCAAGTCGCACAAAAAAGAACCTCTGACAAACATAGCAAAAAGAAAACCATGACAAAAATCGTGACCAAATCTATAGCTGAAAATCACACCCAAAAGACAGGGAGGACGCACGCAAAAAAAATGCGTGAAGGAATTGTGCTCAGACCAAATTGCGTTCAAAGATGAAAGAAACTTTTGCGGTTAAAAAAAAACGTTGGCCAGTAAAATACCTCAGATGCGCGCCCAAATGTGAGCAGCAAAGGGACGAACGTGGGCCAAAGAAAAGCATTCAAAATCGTGGCTAAAAATAAAGAGATCGTGCACCCAGAAGACCACTCACTGCAAATCGCGCGCCTGGAAAACCCTTCAAAATCACAGCCAGAACCAGTGAAGAAATATATCGCGGCCTCAAGGATTAAAGTCTGCATGCCAAAAACAGTGAAAAGCGATGTTGAAAATTCACTTTTAAATGCCTAAAAAACGCGAACAGAAGTCCACGTGAATCTGAAGAAAAATGGCCACGAGAAACACATAATCTTGTGCAAAAAATGACGCGTTTTTTGACCAAAAATAACCCTCAAATCTTCAAAAAAATGAAATGTGATTTTACTGTGTGAAAGAAGGCACAATTTTTAGCAGAAACAAGGACGTGATTTTGAAAGACAAACTAACCTTCGAAAAAATAATAGCTAACTAGGCTCAAACATGAGCTCTGATACCATGTTGATAAAATCTCAAAATGATATATTAGTTATTACTTAATAATGAGATAGATATTTTTAAGAAAAGAGCCTTGCTCTTATAGAACTTACAAACCCTAGAAATTAGGAAGAAACATTAGTTAACTGAACAATAGACAAACATTTAACTAAAGCAAACTAAAGCTTAAAAAACGGAAAGATGCTAAAAGTAGACTAAGTTAACTACAAGTTAATTTACGACTAACTAAAGACTAAATAAAGCTAAGATGACCATTAATATTACATTTAATACTTTAATAAATCCAATGGTTGAGGAGAGGTTAGAATTTGCCAAGAACATCTGAGTTCCATTTCTACAAAAAGTAGGAGGGAAACCCAATGTTATTCCTTGTCATGATCTTTTGAAGGAGATTTTTCAACTTTTGCACAATTGAAGTAGGATTATTAGGTGCAAGCATGCAAGTTAGAACAACACAAATAGAAATCGAAAAAAACTTAAAAACTTTTGACTTTAACATTCATGCAAATGTCAAATAGATTGTTAATGGATAAGATTTGGATCTTTGTTGCTCTTTTCCGCAACATCTACCTGCTTAACTGGAATTACTATGTTAAAAATAAAGGATTGATCTCAATTTTATAGATTTTTGAGGATGGGGATGAGAATTGGTGAAGCATATAAGGATAGGGTGACTATTGTTAGTCAGCTGATTGATTTAATGATTTAAAGAATTTTTAAAACAAGTTCACTTAGTGAGATAAAGGAAATCAATGGATCATGGACTTTGTTGTGAAAGCCTGTATTCAAGTGGAAAAGATTAAATTTTTGACTGTGCTGGAGAACAAATGAAGATGATTGAGCAAGCAACTAAAGATCTGAAGACTCAGTTGCAATGGGCACCTGTCATCAATTTAGATAGGGTGCATTCTGAATATGCCTTGTCAACCGGATCAAAAGGTTTTAAAACTAATTGTATTTAATTAAAAAGCCATGTATTCTAACTTCAGGCAATTGGTAACTACTTTATAACTCTTTAACTATGACCTGTTTAGATTTGAGAGGGGTTGGATAATATTGAATTTTTGGTAGTTTTAGAATAGTATAGTGCACATCTGGATCAAGTTCTGCATTTTAAATAGTTTTTGTCAAACAATCTCTATAGACTATTATTGATCTTGATATTAATTCTGGTAGACAGAATCCTGTTTGTTTTCATTGAATATCATACTGCTATTTGGTTATTTC
This sequence comes from Sequoiadendron giganteum, assembly GCA_007115665.2. Taxonomy (NCBI): domain Eukaryota; kingdom Viridiplantae; phylum Streptophyta; class Pinopsida; order Cupressales; family Cupressaceae; genus Sequoiadendron; species Sequoiadendron giganteum. The sequence continues at coordinate 702,665,378 of CM021103.1, forward strand.
TGAGATCAGAATTTGTGCACACTTGGGACAATTCAGTTGATAAAATTAGATATTATTCCCTTGAATTTTGTATCATTTATGAGATAGGATGTGCTGGGTTGATCATTTGGTAGATTGGTTATTGAGTTGTGTATTGAATTCGTCAGTCTGTTAGAACTAGTTTTATTGCATACTCATCTCTTTCTCTCTTCCATCATCTCTCTTTTGTTTTTTACTTGACAAGTATTTAGATAGGATTTATCTTGAACTAAATTCACATTTGTTTAAAATGATTATGATTTATTAGTCTGCGATGGTTTTTTGCTCATGTGATGTTTGTGGAATGGTCAATTTTTCTCTTGAATTAATTTGGTACCTGCTTAACCCTTAACCTTGAAGGATTAATCTCTTTTTGATAGAGAAACAATTGTTCTCAAAAGTTGGTATGTCATTTGCCACATCAAGAATTCATTGCAGCTTTTGACTACCGTGAGAAGCTCTGGTTCAACCCAAGGTTATCTTCATCATTGAGGAATGCACAGTTGCTATGAAACCATCATTTACCGTATTCTTTCATAGAGTCTTCAGAGTTATGCAACATCTCCTGACTGATAGTGATTGAACTGATCTCTTAGTAATGCAATGTGATCTGATTTTCGAATCATGGTTACTCTAGCAAATCCTAGATAAGCCTTAGCTCTAGGCACCGTATCGATAATCCTAAAATCTTGCATAGGATGTTTTCTGTTTAAAAAATTATGATATTTAATCTGCCATAGTAATTTTCCTCGGGATGCTTGTGGCATAGTTAATTTTTCTCTTGAATTAAGTCAATAGCTTGCTTAATGGTACATTGAAACTTGAAGGAATAATCCCTTTTTAAGTTAGTAATAATTGTTCTCAAATGTTGGTATGTCATTTGCCACATTAACAGTTCCTTTCAGCTTTTGACTTCCCTCAGAAGTTTTGGTTCAACCCAAGGTTATTTAGTAATTTACATCATTGAGGAAAGTCTGGTTGCTACGAAACCATAGTTTACCATGTTCTTTCTCAAGTCTTCAGAGTTGTGTGACATCTTCTGATTGATAGTGACTGAACTTATCTCTTGGTCATGCAACAGGATCTGATTTTCCAATCATGGTTATTCTAGCAAATCGTAGATAAATCTTAGCACCAAGCATCATATGGATAATCCTAAAATCTTGCATAAGATATTTTCTTTTATAGACTATTGCTTTTCAGGAATCATTGTGCCATTTGTTTTTGTTTCTTGCCTGATTGAAGGTTTTTCATTCAAAGAAATTACATTTCACTAAAAAGACCACTGATTTCAAGCTTTGAATCACTTTGATAAGTGAAGCTGAAGCCAAAAGCAAGTCAAAAAGTGTGAGGATTAGAAACTAAAATTCTAAGGTGAATGAGTAATTCCTTAAATGATATGGACACATTTTTTCCTTGATCTAATTATTTTGTTAAAATCAACAAATATTGGACAGTTACCTGTATGTTCTTGAGAGGAATATTTATGCATGCCCAATTAATTGATAAAGAACTTCTTCTTTGACCATACAACTACTGTTTTGCTTTGGAATAGAACAGTTCCTAAGAACAAGCTGTAGACCTCCAAGTTCATACCAAATGAATGCTATGATGTTCCTGGCAGGAACTCAACAAGCAAGGTTCTCAAGGACTAAGTTTGGGTTGCAACACTTTCAATCCCAGACTGTCCACCTCAAGCTCTCCATTTTATGTTTTGTTGAGATCTTGGCCTCTGCTGTCTCAACTTCCAATTGAGTTGTTTAGATGAGGTCCACAAGTCATTATAACACTCCCATAGGGGAGTGTGTGATTCTGGTTGTAATGTTCCCTTTTAGGCAAACATTAGCTTGGTAGTCTCAGGTCTCTGTAACATGCTGTCATACCCTGCCAGAGATACCAGATCGCAGCCCCTTTAATTTATGGTCTACACGATTGAAACATAAGATCGCCCATGTAATTAAAGGTGGCACCAAAGATATGTAATAAGGTGGTGCTAATATATAGAAGACTTTAATTGAACTACTAAAGACAGCGATCATTACATTGACAGTGATTAAGGAAATTAAAACAAAGGCAGTGCTTGGATTAAGGAGGGGTGCATCCCTTGTAAGTGGTGTGATGATTGTAAAGGTTGTGACTATTCACGCCCCACCCCCCTTGAAGGATATACATAAAGGAGGTCGAAACAATTTCGAAATGCTTCAAAAGATGTGATTGGAAAAAAGGAAAATAAGAAATTGGAATATAAGATATCTATTGGAAATAAATGTCAGCAAGAATATTATTAGGAAGTAAGTTTGAGAATATAAATTAGAAATAGCTATATATATATATATATATATATATCATATTTGCATAATGATATTTTATTACCAATGAATATAGTAGATTCCTTTAGCAATCTATTTCAAATTTATAGAAGTGTTTTGATGGAGCGCTCGTGGGATTGGAGGTGTATGAGTGCTCTTGGGCTTGTTGAGGAAGGTAGTCTTCATGCATCTTATCAAGCATGCCAACCTGAGATGGAGTACCCGTGGGCTGGGAGGCGAATGAGTGCTCCTGGGCTCGATCAAGGAGGATGTAACATCTCCAAGGTGGATTGAGGGATGGAGTGGATTTGAGATCCTGCCATGTTCATGGGCTAGGAGGTGGATGAGTGCTCTTGGGCTTGAGGGTCTTCTCAAGTACGCCACCTCAAGATGGATGGATGAGGATCCATCCATGCTCTTGCAATACAAGGACAACCATCCTTGAGATTGTGGCTTGCAAACATTTCAAGTGAATTCCTAATATGATTGGCTATAGGAAGATGCTTTGAATTCAAATGTTAATGATGCCATGAACTATAGATCTAACTATTATGATATATTAGCTATGGTGTATTGCTCTCAATATTATAATATTTCATTTATTAGTTCGAATGTTGTCGTAAAGTTGATACTTGCTATTACTAATATCAGTTTTTATGGATTATTATTGTTTTGCAGGCCTAAATTTAGGAATATCCCAAAAGGGGACATTACAATTGGTATCAGAGCCTTGATTCTCCCAGCCTAAGGATCAAGAAGAGTAGTTTATGCAATTAAGCCAAAGAGCTCAAAGGGCATTGGAAAGAGAAAGAATGAAACTTGTAGCAAGAAACAACCCCACTCAAAGCAATAAGATGAGTGAACAATTAGGAAATGAATTGAGGGCCTTCATGGCACAAAACGAGAGGACAACTTGGGCCTTCATTGAACAAAATGAGAGGACAAACCAAGTACTTCTCCAAACCCTACAAAACATGAATAACACAATCAATGCTCTTAGGATTGACCAAACTAATCGGAGGGATGTAAATTCTAATCACTCAGAGAATAACAATAGATCACCAGTAGGGTCAACACCTAGGTTAACAAGACCGTCATTGTCACCTAGGGAAGGGCCAACAAGAGAAGAAGAAACCAATCCACCAATTAATGACTTTGACGAATATGTTGGGGCCTACTCAAGGTTGGACCCTGAAATTAGGAGAAATATCCCATTTGAGGAATATTGTGATGCAAGGTTACAAAATACCTGTAGAAAGGAAAAAGGACAACCAAATAAAGACTTACGCTAGCGGGTGAGTTAAATGACTCCCCCCAACTTTGATGGATCAGGAAAGGTGACCTATTTCTCACTTAGTCCCATGATTGAAGAGGATGCTATTAAATTTGCTATTTTACATCTAGAAGGGGTTGCACGCGATTAGTGGCATCATGGAATTATTACCCCAGGGCACCAAAACATAACCACCTACGATGAATTTACACAAAATCTCATAGATCAATTTGATCAAAAGCATCCTAAAAGGCACTTCAAAGAACCAACCCAATTGAAACATTAAGGGTCAGTAGAAGATTATGTGGCCAAATTTCAAAAGATCTCAGTCATGGTACTTGGGATTATCGAAAAAAGGCTAACATACTTATTTATTGAAGGGCTATCAGAGTCAATCCGTGGTTTGGTGAGCGCCCTTGACCCCACATCTTTGCAAGATGCAATCCATAAATCTTTGAGATTAGATACTACAACAACAAAAGAAAGGAGCAATTCAAAGAATATGCCATCAAGGTCACTGTTATCACCTAGAATATGCACCCTGTTGAATCTTGAATCTAGCTATGTTGTGAAACATGGGATGACCTCTTGAGTTGTGGGACTTGCAAAACTCGAGGTCTACCTCCAATTAAAGGGCGGTTTCCCCTTGGTAAATCACCTAAAAACTAACTCTAACCAAAGAACCTTGCTGGGAAAAGAGAGGAGAAAGAATTGATAACCTGAAACTAAAACGGAAAATGGAGGTGATACACCAAATATAGTAGATTTCTACTTTGTTTCAGCAACACAACCTATGAATCTCAATCTAAAACTTCACACAGTAATTTGCAACAATAATTCGGAGGTAAAGTTAGAACAGCAGCAATCAAGGAGTCATAGAACTCACAATAATACCTACTTTTCTTTCATACATAGAGAAAATTGAAACAAATAAGAGGCAAAAATACTAATATTTGAATCACTGAAGGCTGCTACAATGGCTGTTTTCTGGAAAAACAGTAAAAAATTACATCACAAGCATACAATCAACCATTATTTCAAATGAAACAAGGTTGGAGATGCAATCATTAAAGAAGATTACAGAAGTAGAGACCTGATTTTGACTGAAAAAATTGAAGGACTGAATGTCACTTTGTTACAATAAACTTTTCCAATGTTTGCAACAAAGCATAGGCCTCTTATTTATAGATTTTGAGAGCCTAAATTCAAAAAGTCATGTTGACTTTAGATATTTTTCGTATGAGTTATCATCCTTATCCTCTGTGGATAAGATTTACTTTTTTGCTTTATGAGTTGTCAATCTTATCCTGAGTTGTCATCCTTATCCTCTGTGGATAAGATATTTTGCAATCCTTATCCTTTGACTTTGACTTCTTTTGACTTTGACTTTGACTTTCTTCCCTTGACTTTGACTTTCTTTTGCAGAAAAATATTTTCCTTTTTTTTTTTTGTTCTGATTTTTCATAAAAAATCAGGTAACAGTCACATAACCAACCCTCCTAAAAAGGAAATAGGATAATGAAGAGAATGCAAGTGGTGCCTTAGCTACACCTTCAAGAGCACCTAAATATCACCCTTTTAGAATTTGTAGTGTTCTAAAAGGGCAGAAAGTGACTGTCCTAGTGGATAGTGGTGCCACCCATAATTTCATTGATGAAGGGTTAGTGACAATAATTAAATTACAAACTGAAGACTTTGAGGGATTCAAGGTGTTCATGGCTGATTGATTCACTATGCCATGCACACAAATGATCTGTCAACTAAGTATCACCCTTGGAAGACATAAAATAAGTAAAGATTTCTATGTAGTGAATATAGAAGATACGGATGTAGTTTTGGGCATCCAATGGTTGCATTCCCCAAGAAGATATTATCAAGACTTTCAAAAGATGGACCTTTGTTTCGAACACAATGGCCAAAAAGTTATTCTCCAAGGCCTATCGAATGTGCCCCCAAGAGTAGTATTATCAAAAAAGGATGGAAATGACTTTTAGGCACAAGCAAGTAGTTACCAAAGCTATGAGACCTACATGGTCTTTCGGTTACAAGTTATTAGCTCATAAGATTCCCAATGAAGAAACAATCAATCATTCTCTAACTACTCAACCAAGTTAATGATAAAGTCTAATGATATAACTCGACTTTCATTTCTCAAATAGAAATCCATATGTTGCCATCACTAGTTGTCATGGGAACTTAGGCATAACTAAGATACAAAGAGGGATTTAGATTTATTTCCACATTATCTTACTTCCAAATTTCAAGATATAAGTGCACAAAGATATCATCTTGACCTAGGATTGTTAGTCTCTTAAAAGCTAACCAATTAAAAGTCCACAAAGTCATGGCTGCATTCCTGAACAAGGAGCAGGCCATTTTGAATCTTCGATGTATCCAATGCTCCCATAGCAGTGGAGTAAAGTCATCTAGAAGATATGGACAACACCTCATAAATAATGCTTGACATATTTGGCAGTTCTTTAGAAACTTTATTCTTACAAATCATATAGGTCATATCAAAACAAGTGATATAATTGCACCCAAACTTCAACTAATTGACAATAGCTAAGCTCTCTAATCAAGATTGATTAATCATTAGTGATTAGAATCAACAACAACCTCAAATTCAAGGCTAAAAGAATCTCTAAACATCTATGAATAAAACTTACCATGTAGCAACGCCATGGGTAAAGCCTAAGACATCCCAATAAAGAATTACAATCATCATTGATTAGAAAGAACCCACATGATCCCTAACATTCTCTAAAAAGCATACAAATATATAATTTCAATTATCATCAATTGCAATGAACCAACTTGATTCTTGCTTAAGCCCTAAACCATTTCAACTTGTGAGACATTTATTACTCACATAAAGTAGGATCCCTTCCATTCGGCATTATGCAATATGCTTGTAAGACAAATATGCAAGGAGAAATTGGAAAGCTACAAAATAAGCTTGATTATGCAGTTAATGAAAAAAAGTGTTGAACACGAAACTAGAGGTTTTACTCGCCAAACATAGAAATGATAAAAATGAGTCAAGGAAATACAGTAAAAGGGCCAAGATGGTCAAGGATCAAAGAATATGGGATTCCTGTAGGGTGGATTTAGGAAGTAAAATTGTAGAACTGTAAACCGAGCTTAGTGAAACAAGAGTATTTAGCCAAGGACATGAAGAAATGCACACAAAGCTAAGACCAAATCAAAATGATTTGGAAAACACATTGAAAGAGTGTAATGATATAAATAAGAAATTACAAAAGAAAATGATAGAAAAAGGTCTCTTATTTGATGCTTGTAAGGTGAAAGTTGGAAGAAAGAATTGTAGGGCTGCAAGATGTCTTTTTGTTTCTTCTCTCTAAGGATGAGAGAAATCTTGTCTTAAATTATGAACCTTGCCAGTTACCAACTCCTAGTTTTGTTATTGAGAGTTATTAGGCAATACCAATACATAAGCGCGAAGAATATAGGATAGTATATTGTCCTCACACATTAGATGATGGTATCAACTTTATGATGTTAGAAGACTATATTGGCAGTTTGGCAAGTACATTAACAACTCTTCAAGAACATTGTAGTATCAACATAACCAAGATAATGAAAGAAACAACACTTGGTTTAGAATTTCCAATTCTTTATCATATCAGAGTATCACAACATAAGCCAGTTACAATCACAAGGAAGATCTAGGGATTACAAATCTGCAAAGTTGATTTGGGATCCTGGGATTGGCAAAAATGATTCAATGAGAGACTAAAACTGACCTTGCATGAGGGCAAGCAATCTTGTTAAGGGCGGACTGTCATGCCTTGCCACAAATACTAGATCGCAATCCCTTTAATTTATGGTCTAGATGATTGAAACATGAGATTGTCCATGTAATTAAAGGTGGTGCCAAAGATATGTAGTAAGGTGACACTAATATATAGAAGACTTTAATTGAACTACTAAAGGCAACGATCATTACATTGACATCGATTAAGGAAGTTAAAACAAAGGCAACACTTGGATTAAGGAGGGGTGCATCCCTTGTAAGGGGTGTGATGATTATAAAGGTTGTGACTGTTCACCCCCGCCCCGCCTTGAAGGTTATATAAAGGAGTTCGAATAAATTGTGAAAGGCATCAAGGGATGTGATTGGAAAAAAGGAAAATAAGAAATTTGAATATAAGATATCTATTGGAAATAAATATTGGTTCAGCAAGAATATTATTGGGAAGTAAGTTTGAAAATATAAATTAGTAATAGCTATATATATACCATAATTGCATAATGATATTTTATTAGCAATGAATATAGTAGATTCCTTTAGTATTTTCTTACCATAATTGCATAATGATATTTTATTACCAATGAATATAATAGATTCCATTAATATTCTATTTTGAATGTATAGAAATGTTTTGCAAATAGGGAGGTCGATCAACTTTTTGAGTTCACGGGAGGTGAAGTATTGGCCTTTCCTTCATCGAGCATGCCACCTTGAGGAGTGCTCATGGCTGGGAGGTGTATGAGTGCTCTTGGGCTTGTTTAGGAAGGCATTTTTCATGCATCTTATCAAGCATGCCAACCCGAGATGGAGCGCTCATGGGCTGGGAGGTGAATGAGTGCTATTGGGCTTGATCAAGGAGGATGAAGCACCTCCTGTTCAAATAATTGATGTTATGTTATTAAACAAAGGAGACGAAGGCTCCTTAAATAGAATTACAAAGACGATGTTTCTAAAAGAATCAATCGTTAACAAAAGACGAAGATAGAAACTTTCTAAGTTCTAACTAAGACTAAGACTACGATGACCATTAAAGAAACTACATTATTCTAATACCCTCCCTTAATGGTCATTGTTCAAACTACCCAGAGAAATGACAGAGAAGGCTGCCCCCTTCTTCTCAGAACGCTTCTGCAACAAAAGACAAGAGTTTGCCACTAACTTTGCCACTTGAGATGAGTTTGCCACCAACCCTCCCAAAAACTGCAGAACTTCTGGAAATAACCAATACTGATCACAAAACATCCAACCTGATGTTGGGTAACAAAACTGTCCCTCCCTGTAACCAAAGACACACCGAGAATAGTTGCCACTATTTTGAGGAAAAATCGGCAAACCCTCTAAAATTTTGTAGATGAGCCCGATGCTCCATAACAGACTGCAACAAACCACAATTTTTGAGGAAAAAAATCGCAAAACCCTGAAACTGAAGTTTACAAAGCATTGTTTTTTCGGAAAAAAAAAGGGTAAAAACCCTTAAAGGAATCCCATGCAACTCTGCGAATTATAGAAACCCAAAAACGATTTTTGAAGATAAAATCGAAAAAACCAAACAGGTAGCTGGCACAAAATCCGAAACACGGATCAGTATACAAAACATCATTTTAAGGAAAAAGATAAAACCTTCTAGAAACTAGAGAGCCCTCCCAAATTGCGAAAACCCTAACTAGGGTATACAAGAGCAAACCCTTAATTTTTCAAGAAAAAATTACAAACCCTCCCATGATTTTATTAGGCAAAAAACTAGAAAACCAAAAACCAAGTATAATTTTTATAGGGACAAAAATTGTAAAACCCATTATAAATTTTTAAGGAGAAAAATATTAAAACCACAAATTTTTAAAGGGACAAATATATTAAAACCCAACACAAATTTTTTAGGACAAAAATATTAAAACCCGAAACAAATTGTCTAAGGGACAAAAATATTAAAACCCAACATAATTTTTTTTAAGGGACAAAAATATTAAAACCCAACACAGACTTTTTTAAGGGACAAAAAAATTAAAACCCTGTTGGCGTAAGAACTAACACCTCTGGAGTGTGAGTTTGTACGGACAGCTATGCACACTACGTAATGAGTGCTCTTCAAATTAGGAGGGGAAGCTCCCTCGTTGTGCTGGAATGCATGAAATAGAAAACTAAACTAATGTCCTATCTTTTTGTTCTCAGTTGGTAGAGGCACAAGGTTAAGAAAACCTAGAATGTTGCAGCTAAGTATTTTCTGGTTTCGCAGATCATCTAACTACAACTAAGCTAACTTCTTTAAATCTATCCAGTTTCCTCAAGAAACAGAGCATGAGGAAATGGAGCAGGAATGTATTGTACGATAAACTCCAGGTGCGGGCTCACAACATGAAGGCAAGGTAGGCGCAACTATTTGCTAATCCGGGAAGAAGTTTATTAAAACAAACAAATGAACGGTAAACCTGGTACAACTTCACAACATGAAGGCAAGGTAGGCGCAACTATTTGCTTGGTTGAATGAGTCTACTATAACACACATCATACGATAAGCTTTGAGTATAGTTTCGCAACATGAAGGCAAGGTAGGCGCAACTATTTGCTCTTCTGAATAGGCTTATAATCAACAAAAACAAAAGGTAAGCAACTGGGACAGTAGATTGTATAGACGCAACACGCATGCAATAACGATCAAACCAACAACCCCATTTAACTAAGGTCGAATAAACACCATGACAATAACATGAAGGCAAGGTAGGCGCAACAATTTATTATAACAGCAATTACTCTTTGAATAGATACAATAATAGCAATACTACAGGCAAGGTAGGCGCAGCATGTATTCTATCAAGCAAAAGTTCTAATTTACAAGGGTGAACCAATCTTGAGAATAGGCATGTTGCCGACAACGCAACAATTCTCTATCATCAGGAAAAGCTAATTACAAATGAGCTGAAAGCTCTTATTTATAGACACCAAGGTGTAGGCAACCCTAAAATCACCTCGAGTCAACTACAGTCTTGCAAGACATGCAAGATCTTATTCTCTAAACCTAATTGAATGAACCTACACAGTTAACTGGGAAACTACCATCAGTTAACTGAAACATCTAATCTAAATGGACAAGGTGCAACATGCACGTCCTTATTGAAAGCAAGTTAACTGGAATGCTATCATCAGTTAACTGAAAAATCTAATCTAATCTCCAAGTGTACATAGATGTTTCCAAGAAAGACATGCATGCAATGTATAACAGCAAGTTAACTCGGAAAGAAGCCTCGAGTTTAACTCCTGTGTCTAATGTCTATCTTGGAAAAGGTGGGATGCCTTGAACTGAAGTTCACTGACCCTGATCTCGAGCAAGTAACCCCTCCACGAGGTTAGTAACTGCATCACCATCTAGAGGTCATCACATGTCTCAACTGTCAATCAACTGCTAGTTAGAAACTCAAGCAAAATTGAAAATCTCTGTATACTTAAACTGGCCCTTCACTGGCTGGTAACTATGGCGGCTTTGTAACTGAAGTGATGGCCACTGTTTCTTCTGCAGCTTGATGCTTCTCACGTTTTTCATGCTTTTCTTTATGGAAGAGTGTTGCATGATGAAACTGCGAACTCTTTGGTTGTGAAAAATGCAAATGAACATGCTGCATACACAGAAACCCAACAGTATCAACCCTCTAAACTGGCCTTGGAAGACAATCAGCTATACGAGACATGAAACCATGTGAACTTGAGTGACTACTCTTGTCAACCTTTCCGATGCGCTTGATACAAATCAATGTCAGCTTTTCTGATGAAATCATGAATTAAGATTGACTTGGTCTTGAATTCGTTCTGCGTGAACTACATCCTGAAAAACTCGCCTGTTGACTGTGAACATGGCTATATTCTGACAACTTCTCCAAAAAACCAAAAATCTCTCCTAATGAGGCTAAAAATAGCTTGTCGGAGGGCAATTTTCACAGAAAATTCTGAGACGTGGGTTTTATGTAGAATCAAATTCTAAGATGACCCACAATGTCAGAATTGTGAAAAAATGTGATTTAGGCCCGCATGCAAAAGGTTTTCAGTTGAGATCTGAGGGGCTGTGAGGACATTTTTTCCCGAGAAAATCTGAGATATGGGTTTTGTCCAGAAGATATTTCTAAGACAACCCACAACGTTAGATTCGAAAAATATCGACTTCTACTCCACCATGCAAAGGAATTTCACTTCAGAAAATCAAAGCCTCAAGAACTGATGCTTTGGAACAAATTTTTCTTGAAAATTCTAGCACATGGGTTTTGCTGAGAAAGCAATTCTGAATCAACCCAGATGATTTGTTTTGCCAAAAACGCCAATTCTTCAAACATGTGAGAAAATTTTAAGACGAGAAGATGGAAGAAATCTAGAGAAGAAGAAAGATGTTTTTTAATTTTTATTTATTTATTATCTTCTTCTGTCAAAATCGCCACTCTGCCTTGAATTCTGCTGATGAATCTTGACTTGTACCTGCAAAAGAATATTTTTATGCCTTCACAACTGACCGCTGAAGAAATTCGCCCAACTCTGGAAAGAATTCACCTCTGCTCAAGCTGGATGAATGAAATGATGAATGCCATGCTTGCATAACTAGAGCAAAATCGTACTACAAAAGCAAGATTGCAAGCTCAAATCCTAACTGTGAAGAAGGAATCCGATTGGCCCTTTACCAGTTGAACTGCTGTTGTCTCTGAGTTTTTAGACTAAAAATAATATTTTAATTTCAAAGCATGCAAAGAACTAAAAGTGGCACCAATATTTATCTTTGAAGAAATTCGTCACTTTTTAATGCCTTGCATGCAAAAATATTATTTTTATCATTTTGCCAAAAATAGCATCTTGTTGTGCTCAACACACTTCCCTGATTCTAAAAAGTCAAATTTTGATCTTTTAGGCTTCCATTTGCAAGAGTTATGAGATTTTTGAGAATCTCCTATTTTGTAGCTGACTGCAAAGTTACAACCGACCATGTTCAGCTCTGATTTCTGGCTGACTGACTGAGCCTGCGACTGTGCTGAGATATCCACTGCGAAGCCTGCATGACAAGGATGAAATGTCTGCTGGGAGCAACAACTGCTAAAGTCATCATTTGATACCTTAGAAAATTAGGCGCCTCTGATTAAATTGATGTTTTGACTCCAGACTTAGCCATTTCTTCATATTGCCTTTTGATGCTTCAAACTGCCGCTGACAATGAATAATGAACTCCACTGACTGAATAATGGATTTATTGCGTGACTAGAAGTACTCTGCATCCAATGACTGTATGTGAGGGATCTGAAAATTGTATTAAGAACCCCAAAAGAATGAACGCCCCTATTCTGTGATAGCTCAAACACCATTCTGACAAAAGTGTGATTTTCATCTGAACACCATACTTTGACCCTTGATACCGGGAACTGGAATGTTCCAATACACGTACCGCCTGTCTTGCTGTACAGTTTGGTCAACTTGCAAGAGATGTTCTTGGAGACGACGAAGCCAGAAAATTGCTTTTAAGGCCTCTAAAAGAAAATCGCCTTTTTCAAAGAAAATAACATTCTTACACTTAAGTCATTTTTTGAACTGCCTTCAATCAGCTCTTCTTCACAGTATTATCATCTTGACCTCGCACGTACGAGCATTCGCCAAATCCCGGAGGCTGTCGGCTAGACTCGTTGGATAGCTTGAGTAATTGCACACAAGTCTTGTGAAGACTGTAATTGCAAATAACCCCGTCTGGCAGGCCTAAAGGAGAATCGCCCCTAGCCTACAGCTGTGCAGCTTTGTGTAGCTACGCTTCACCATCCTCTGTTTTACGTGCTCGGTAGGACCTCTGTCACAGTTACTCAGAACATCGGATCGTCTTGTGAACGGATACACTGCAAAACTGAACTGAGCTGGAAGAGATCTCAGGAAGACCTCAATTGCAAATTCATCCATCAAACAGGTCTTATTCAGGATCGCCCCTGGGCTACAGGGGAGCGGATTTGCATTCTGAAAAACTTCTTCTGACATGTATCCTGCCTACAATTTCCACTTCTAACGCTGATAACTGGATTTCTGTACTGGATACGCTTTCGCTTGATAGCTCGTTGAAAAGCTAAACTAATTCTGCAAAGACTGAAACCATCAAAACACACATGCATCTAGATCTGGGCCTTCAAAAAGAAAATCGCCCTTGGGCTAGAAGGGAGCGGATCTGCATTTCTAGACTGCCTCCTTGTGAGAAAACACTCTTCGCAACCTCTGCTTCTGTCTTCGTTTGCCGGAGTTCTGTAACTCGGATAATCTTGCTTCATGGCTAGTCGGAAAGCTGACTGAAAACATAAAACAATGAATGTGTTCTTAATCCAAAACAATCAAATCTTGACCTTCAAAAGGAAGGGCGCCCCTAGGCTACAGGGGAGCGGATTTGTTTTGAATTCATTGATTTTCACCATTTTATGCTTTGCAAACGCTGTATCCATCCCTGCGGTTGACCATGTTGAAGCGTTGTGACTGCTGAGGTGTGTGGATGACTATACTTCATCATTTTCACATGTACGGACACTATAAAGTTGATTTGCACGTTGATTGCGCAAGTGTCTACTACGTTACATAGTGAAAAGTTCCCAGACTTAGAATATTTTAGCACTTTTTGCCAATCTGAAAATCCCCTCCATCAAAAAGCATTATTTCCAACATCTTTTATCGTAGAGCGTTCCTCTTTGAGTTTCAGGCTTAGATATTGATACCTGGTACTGGCCAACTGCCATTGATGACCCCGAAGATCCTAACTTTTCTCCTAAAAAAGTGAAAACTACCCACCAGCCTTAAACTGACTTTTAACTGAAACTGACTTCACCACTGTGATTGTGATGTGAAATAAGCCAATCAAAATTAATTTCAGCCAATTCTGACAAGTTCCTATTTTTTAGGGTTTCGAGCTAAAAATAGATTTCAGAAACCCTAATTTTCAAAATTTTCAAATTTTGCCAGTATCTTCCTGGCATCACACTGACTAAAAGCCCATACTTTATTTGCCCAAAAATTGAGTTTTGACCCCACTTTTACAAGGTTTAGACCATTTTAAGCAAAATGCCTTAATGAAGCAAAAATTTCGGTTTGGGTACAACAAACCCAAAGACAAAACTCCTTTATTATGCAGATCGTAGCATAGAAAACTCAGAGAAAACCATTGAAATTACAGATTTTCAAAAAGGATCCGCTGAAAAAAAAAACGAACAGAGACTCATGATTTTTAAATCTTGAGCAAGAAAAATGCAGAAACCCCACGAATTTCAGAGAAACAAATACCAAATAGAAGATCACTACCAAAAAAAAACAGCAGCATGCGCGGGCAGAAACTAGAATGAAGATCCCGCTCAGAAGATCGTAGGTCAGCACAAGGGCATAAATTCACGATTTCAAAAAACACCTAGAAACAGTGACAGGTTTTGCAAAATCATGACAGAAAAACGCAATTATTAATTTATTACAGACTTTTCTTTTTTTTTTGAAGAAGCAAATGAAAAATTGCCTAGAAGACGTAAAGAGAGGTAATGAGCAGGAAAAGGGCGGCAATTTCCAAAAGAAATGATGCTAGAAAAAAGTGTGTACCAAAAAACGCGTGTAGAAGGAGGTCGCATTTTTTTTTAAAGAAGATTGCCTAAAAACAAAAATCCCGTGAAGCTCAGACCCACAGAGAAAGCTTGCAAATTTTTCAAAAGCAAGGTCGATGATGATTTTTTTTCATTGCACAGGGAGACGTGCAAAGCAAATAGAAAAAACAAATCAATGCTTAGAAAAATTTTCCCACCGAAAAAACCGAGCCGCGATTTGCAAAAAAAGAGGTGTGATTTTCTTCTAAAATCCGCCTTAGAAACCCTACGTCAACAAGCCTTCTCAGAATCCAGAGTCCTCCTGTGAGGGAGACGAGCTCAAACCAACTTTGATACCATGTTCAAATAATTGATGTTATGTTTACACAAGAAGCGAAAACTTCAAAAAATAGATTACAAAGACGTTTCTAAAAGAAACAATTGTTAACAGAAGATGAAGATAGAAACTTTCTAAGACTAAGACTAAGATGACCAATAAAGAAACTACATTATTTTAATACCTCCAAGGTGGATTGAGGGATGGAGTGGACTTGAGATCCTGCCATATTTGTGGGCTAGGAGGCGGATGAGTGTTCTTGGGCTTGAGGGTCTTCTCAAGTACGCCATCCCGAGATGGATGGACAAGGATCCACCCATGCTCTCGCAATATAAGGACAACCATCCTTGATCTTGCGGTTTGCAAACATTTCAAGTGAATTGCTAATATGATTGGTTATAGGAATATGCCTTGGAATAACCATTAATGATGTTAAGATATTTTGAATTCAAATGTTAATGATGCTATGAACTATAGATCTAACTGTAATGATGTTTTAGATATGGTGTATTGCTCTCAATATTATAATATATCATGTATTCATTTGAATGTTGCCGTAAAGTTGATATTCGTTATTACTAATATCAGTTTTTAGTGATTATTATTGTTTTGCAGGCCTAAATTTAGGAATATCCCAAAAGGGGACATTACACATGCCTGCAATGTCACAGAACTTTGTGTTGGAGTTAATAATTCCCCTTCATAATAATTTATATATCCAAGTCTGGCAATAGGAAAGTAGTAGCAAATCTTTGTTAAAATCAATCCATTTGGAACCAGGAATAGTATATAATCTATTCACTGATTCAGGTGGAGAGAGCCGAAACACTAACAACAATTCCCATTTTAAAAAACATGTCAAGTCTTCAGAAAATTCCAATGATATAACTTACAAAATATAAAGTTAAAAATGATGACCTCAATGGGGCTGCTTCTCTCCCCCAAGAGAATACCTGTCTTTCCATTTTCTCTGTGGTCCTTGAGAAAGTTTAGCCTGGACTATGATTCAAGTCGTTGAGGTGAGTTGAATGAGTGGGCATATAGAGTTCTGAATCTGATAAGCATCAAATAAATGGTTTTGTAGTCTCTACTATTACAATAAAATCAACTCAACATTTTTGGAATAGATGAGAAACTATGATAAGAAAATTAAACTTTAAGTTTTAATGAATTTATTATCATGCAAGTCACCTTTAGTAATTAATAAAAATTTAAAAAAGTTGTTTGGTTTGATAATTTCATACACACACAATACTAGCATCGTAGTTTTTAATCTCTGGATGCCATATTGATATCTTAGATTTTTCTGATTTTGATTCAATTTAAAATTTGTTTCTGTAAGTTTATTATCATGTTTTCTAACCTTGTACAAGATATTTAGAATTTTGATTGCTATATCTAAACTTATATTTCCAGGAGGAATGTTTAACATAGACAGAGAAGTCTGATAACTCAACTTGCAGGCACAGACATCAAACTTTTCCAAGGAGAGAATGGAAAATACTTGGGAGTTCTGGACACAAATCAATTGAAAAACAACATGGCTGCTCTTTCGCCAAATGGACGTTTTGTGGCTGCCGCTGCTTTTACTGCAGATGTCAAGGTTGCTCGTCTGTAACATATTTAATATTACTACAGCGTACTCTTTTCTTTTCTCAGTACATGATTTTTTTAAAGGGTCGGTGTCAATGTTATAGCCTTGATATTTCCATGAGTCTAGATTAAGCACTTTTTTCATTCAACAGGTTTTAATCTAATCAATTAATGACACTAATAAATAATTAATAGTTCAGAATCTTAGTTAGAATAAGATAATGACTTCTTTTTGCTTAAGTGAGGATTGTATTAATTGATGTACAAAAGCCATTAGTTAAATAAAAATATTAACAACGGAGTCATTTGAAGGCATTTACAAAATATCTTCAGGAAACTTGGATATCATAGTAAGCTAATTCATTATTGCATGTGCTACTGCTTCTCCCACCATGGCTAGATTTTACTAGCATTCTTCCCATCATTCATTATCTTTAAAAAACAAGAAAAGAAATGAAAGTGCTTGCCAATTCTTTTTGTTATTGCATGTTAACTATTGATTTCCCCTTGCTTTGGTATAGAGTATAATGTGCACCACCGTTTTATTTATTTCATGTGCACTGCAGTCTTTATCCATGAAATTCTGCATTCCGTCCATATTTTCAGTGCTTTTTTATTTTTTATTTTTGGTAAGTGTTGTCTATTTCTAAACTTTTGTATGCTTCAAACTTTTTGTCTGCTATCCATTCATTCTTGTACAGTACTTTATTGGTGTATGGCTGCGTAGCAAACAGAAAGCTGGGAAATTGATGAGCTTTCTTCAATTGGGCTCACATTTCTTTCAACAATTTGGGCTTTCAAAAGACCATTCATGTCACATTTTATTTGACAACTTTCATCAAGTTTGGAACTTTCCCACACTCTCTGTACCTTCTACTAATAGGAAGCATATACATCCTTAAGGGAGTTACATATTTGAAAGTCTGAATGAAAACTTTGGTAAGCCATTGCATATAATTCTGAAGCTTTTGTAATCTGGCTTTTATCATAATCTGGAATAAATCAGATTTCATCACTGTCTAGAATATGAAGTTTTTATGATTTTTTAAATTTCTTCTTTTTCAGTTAACCTTTCTGATTCATTGCAACAATTGATGGACATCTCCATCAATTTCATCTAGTGCTTGTACCTGTCTTCATCTGTTGGGGTGCATCTCACTCAACAAATTTGATGTAGTATTTTTTTTTAAATTTCAATACTTTGTGATGTCTTGCTGGATTTGAATTTGGGGCTCTTTTATGAAGCTCCAATCCTTTTACCACCCATTCATAATAAAATATGAATTTATCTGTACAAACCATGAGTCTGAGTTTATCTCCATTGTTTTTAAGTTTTGAACTAATCATTTATTTTTAGAAGCCATCACAATTAAGAAATGGTCTGGATTTGGCATTATTTCAGCAAGACAAAAGTTAGAAAATACCTGAAATCAGTATTAAACCAAGAAGCTTTTGTGAGAGAGAAATAAAGAAAGAAATTATACTAATGTCCATAGATGGCCAGAAGGATGTCATTGTGACTCAAAACTTATAGTTACCAGGTTTGAAAAATTGTTGAGGTAAACAAAATTGGAAATCCTGAATATTAAAAAAGTAAGGTACAAATTCTATAGGAATTGAAAAGTCCCGACTGAAATCATACAAATCCAGCTAGTCTAAAAAATATGTACGCTGTGGATTTGGTTCAAAAAATCTGAATTTGGTAATTGGACTCGAAATTACAGTCAGTTTTAATTGTGAAGTATTAAGGTGAAGGGGTGCTAGATCACAAAAAAGTGATCAAGTACTAAGTGCTAAAGAAACACGAAACCGAATGTTGGTGTGAATGAACCCGGAAGCTTAAGAGCTTATTACAAATTAACCTATTAGGGAAGGCCCCCTCAAGGAAGCCTCAATTATGCACTGGCAGAGATAAAAGTGGGAAATTATGAAGGAGTTGGCAATGCCATATTTTGGTCGCAATGCTTGGGCCAGAAGGGTCAACAACATCATCATTTATCATTGTGAAAAGTTCAATTTGGGATGTAGTAATGTTTGTAGCAGAACGTCCAAGGCTGAGAGGGTTAGGCTGGACAATCCTAGGAGCAAGTTGGGTAGTTGTTCCAGAACTTCCTTATAACATTGACAACTGATGAACCTATGGTGCTTAAGAAAAAAAAAAAACTAGGAGTGCATTCTTGCCTTCACGAATCTGTAAGATTCATTACCACTCTGATAAAACATTAATGATTTGCAAGTTTGACAATGCAGGCATTTTGTCAAATTATCTGCATGATTTTTGTTGTCTATAAGAGATTATCCTCTCTAGATGTAGATATGTGATTTCCAGTGTTTGCAAATTCCCATTGAGTCCTCAATACAATCTGGAGTATACAGAAAAATACTGAATTTGTACTGTAGTTATTTAATTGTTTTAAATACAGGACCGAACTAAGTAGAAGCAGATGCAAGTTTACAGGCAATCATTCCTTATTACAGACTAAACAAAGCTTGACCATAGTAATTCACATAATATAATTCTCCATAAGTGATTTTCAAATATTGATTAGAAAATATAAGCTGACCTGTATAGTTCGAACAAACATGGTTGGCAGAGACTTCTTTACTGAAGAGATCATATATTTGGTGGTGGCTTATCAATAGCAGAGAATATGTCATCGATACACTAGCGATTAAGATATTAGAGGTTTCTGGGAGAGTTGTATCGTCATCCTATGATTTCCTTATGCAACCCAATCCTTGTCTTTTTCCCACGTCAGATTTTGGAATCACCAATATGTCTTGTAATTTACGGTCAGCAGCTGATTCTCCACATCAACTCAGACTCTCGGCCCCCTTTTAGCTACACTAGCTATTGTCTATACATCCATCTCTACGTTGCCTTTTAATCTCAGTTCGAAACCAAGCAATCATAAGGAGACGAGGTCTTCAATAAAACGTTTTCTCTGAGTGCTTGTGTCTTATTGCCTGCACCACCTTCCTTCCACGTATCATATAAGCTTGGTATTTATTAAAACCGATAAATGTAAGGTACTTTAGCACTTAAGCATGGTTTGATAACCCTTTACCATTGCAGCTCCTTGAAGATTCAAATCATTTCCTGCCCACTTCAATATCCCACTCCAGCAACCATAATCCCTTATATAACCCTATTCTATAGAACTGCACTGCTGGGTAAATACTATTCAACCATAGAATAAATGATTCGCCAAACCAACTCTATTAATTATATATTGCTATTGGCCAACCAGAAGTTATAATATTATTCTAGATTATGATGAACTGACTTCGATCCACGCTCCTGAGGTTAATATAATAATATTTTATATATTGCAAATATGTTTAACCTTCAGAATCATAATCCAGCACCAGTCTTACATTATAGACATTATTCTGAGAAAATAAATAAAATACCTTATTTTGAAACTTGATCAACCCAAAAAAAGAGCTAGTGACTTTCATCACTTATCTACTGAGTGCATAAAGGCCTTTGTTTTTACTCTACAAAATAAAAAATTATGTTTTACTAGTGCTGACATCTATTCCTATTGATTAAGTCAATTCTTCTTTTAGTCTTTTTTTGATATAATGATGAAAAAGCACAACTAACTACTAAATGCACATAATTGTAAGTTTTACAATTTTTAACAAAGTGCGACCTTTTCTCCTTTGGTGCAGTTTTTTGAGATTAGCTTTTTTGCCATGGAGGGTAAATGATGTGTAGAAAGTTAGAAATCATCTTGCCCAACTTTACTGTCATAATTGGCTGCTAAATCTGCCACAATGTTGCTTTTCCTCCTGTTATTTTGGTATGAGAACTCAGTATTCTTTGTTTTCATCTTAATTTCTTGGATGGTATTGTTTGTTTGCCAGTCATTACACCGCCCTTTTTTGACTGCTTAAATAATTAGCATTGTGTCTCTTTCCACTTTAAGTTTTTGTCATCAAGTTCCCTTAGCCAGTCTAATTCCTTCCGAGCGAGCCATTGCTTTTGCATTATCATTTGTATCTGGTCTCAAGTGAATTGAAGACATTAACATAGCTTTTCATTCATTATCTCTAAAAATCCCCTCGGCATGTTAATCCTAAATTTCCTTTTGTAGTCTCATCAAAATTGAGCTTAATTTGCTCTC
Organism: Sequoiadendron giganteum; assembly: GCA_007115665.2. Classification (NCBI taxonomy): domain Eukaryota; kingdom Viridiplantae; phylum Streptophyta; class Pinopsida; order Cupressales; family Cupressaceae; genus Sequoiadendron; species Sequoiadendron giganteum. The sequence continues at coordinate 702,686,363 of CM021103.1, forward strand.
TAGGAGGTTTCTTCTAGTTAAATTTTGGCCTTTTCTGCCTATTCCTACCAAACCCATTATTGGGTATATTAATCAACTTGCATCTTTTTAGAATTTCCTCATATTCTTCAGATGACTTGTTTGATCTAGGCTTCCAAGTGTTGATGAATTTCGATATTTAAGTCTATACTAACTCATATTCTCTATATTGGATATTCCTTCTCCCTAAAAATTCTGGAGTTCCCTAACCTCATTCTTAGGGTTACTGTTTCCAAGGATTGAGCAATTATGTAATTTGAAGAGTCTATCTTCCATTTTATTCTCAACATTGCTTCTTGCCATATAAATTATAGGGTTTTTATCCAGGCATAGTTGGTAAATTGTAGTGGTAGGACTTATTTTTCGCATGGTCTAATTGTTAAGTCTCTTTTGAAGTTTTCTTGGTTATGTTAGTGACCTTAGTTTTTGGTAATGATGAATAGTAACAAATAAATCTAGTATTTATAAATTTATATGTTTCATTTTTTTTGTTTAAAGTTGTAGAGTTGGAAATTGTTTACTTTGCAATTCCTACTCTATATTATGCACTCGGGAAGACCCAATCCAACCCAATATTTATTTTTGATAATTCCACGACTTCCTAAAAACTTGTGTCCATGTGAACGCTAATGCAATTGTGATAGTGCTTGCATGGAATGAAGCATTTTAAAACATTTTAAAAGCTTTCTTTTGTTGCATTTTCAAAGGGCTACAAGGTGTGCCAACATCATAAATATATTATTTCAAACCTCGTTAAGCATCTTAGGGCTTCTAAAATCTTGTATAGCAATCTTTTGGAATTCTCGCTCTTGTCTATTTCTCCAATGAACTCTTTTAAAGCTCTCTTCCTCCATTGCCAACTTTGTGCAACATTCCTCCTTGTCTTTTGCAACTTTCATGCCCTTCTCCAGTCATCCAAAATTTGTAGTCTCACACTCGTCTCCATTACAAAACCTTTGGTATCTTGATATTTCTCCATAGCCCTTGCTTCCATCCATTCTCTAGAGCACATCACACACTTTAGAGGCTTCTAGGATTGTAAATATTTTAAGAATTCCTATTTTTTGAGCATATTTGCACCTAGGCCAATACAAATCCTATCTTTTCCAGATTTCATAGTTGAAGGTTGAAATACACCACCCAATGGATTGATTGAGGCAGTCTCCCAAGTAGACACTCAATTTTTTCATGTTAACTCTACAAGTTGTAGCCCCCATAACTTTCTATTAGTACTTCTAATCTAGAATTTGTAAGCACAATGACGACCCATTTGGGAATGCGCACCAATAGTGTAAATTTTAAACTAAAAAATGTCAAGGTTGTCATTGCTTTACTACAATCTCCACTGCAAAGGGACAATCAAAACACATTGGATGGATGATACTGTGTTTTTTATATTTCAAGTCTAGAAGCCATGTTCTCTCGTTTTCAGTTTGTTTGTATGAGGTTGCTACTACACTAGTATGGTCATGACCACTTTGTGTAGGTTGGCACCACGATTTGTCAATTTTATGATCCTTCTCTTGATATTTTGCACTTCTCCATTCATGTCATTCATTACTTTAGTCCCTTCTTTAGCCTCAATTGATGAATTTGGGTTGCTCCTCTGAACTTTTTTTGTCGTTTTAGTAGCTTAGCAAATATTTTGTATAAGACCCAATTCTTTTATTGTTAGAGGAACATTATATTTAATTTATTGTGATGCTTATTTCCTTATGCTTAAATGAAGTGAATGAACATGCTAATTAAAACAATACTCTAGATAAGCTATGTTCGGCTTGTTAGTGCCTAAATTTGCATGCCTCAAAATCTGCAAAATTGGCTATGCCTTTGCTTCTTTGTTTATGTCACCCTGTTTGTCCATCAAAGTTAACCGATCAAAGGAACACTAGATGGACATTCCCTTGTCAAGGGTTGCTTAGGTCTGCTGTCTTGCCCTTCCTATGCCCCCTAATATGTGGAAACATTGAAAAAATTCCAAATTTGTTGAGTTTGAATGTTTGCAAAGTTTCCTAAGTGTTTGTTGGTTGTTGGGGGAGGTTCCAAAACTATTGTTAGTACCAACATCCATTTTTGAATGAGTGAAAGTGTTGATGAAGGTCAATGGGAGCCCAAAACTTCAACAAAGGAAGAAAGCAAGAAAATCAAGTGTCTTAGGATTCAAAGGTTCAAGAACCTCTTGAACTTCCAACAAAGTTCAGGCGATGAAATCTACTAAGTGTGAAATGTCTACATTTCCTTGAACTTGCGCACAAGTTCAATGTTCCTTCAAATGACCGACAAATTTATGGGGGCCCGAAGCTTTGATAGTGCAAAGGCTTGTAATTGAAGAGAAAAGCCAGAAGAATTGTTGGTGAGTTCAAAGTTTATTGAACTCATTGACATGATTCAAAATGTGTTAGAATGCCCGGTGAACATAATAAAACAATGGTGTGGTGTGATGCATTGTCAAGAGATTCGCAAATTCTTAGACCTCCTAAATCTCCGACCTAGTTTAAAAGTCTTAGAGGTTGTCGATTTTAGACCTCCATCCCTCTTTGCAATCTTTTCACCTACCATTAGGCACAAAATCATCGATGGAACTGTGAGTTCCAAGGTCTTGGTTCCTCTCGCTGTCCTAGTCCCCACTTCCCTTCTCTCCCTATCTTTCTACTTCCATTTGGGTGTGGATGCATGAAAGGAATTGAGATTGAGAGGCTAAGTCTGGAGGTCCCCATCCTTGAGCCCTTTGGCCCTTACCATGTTCTTGAGTTCCTACAGACCTAAACACTTCAAATCTTATCGTGTTCCCCTTGGAGCCAAGATCTTTGGGAGAAACCTAGCATTGGGCACCAAGTTCTTGGTGCTAGGTCCACCTTGTGCTGTAGCTCTTGCACTCTTCTCTCTTTCACACCCTTTCTATTCAAGGTTCCTATCTCGATTTCTATCTTGCCCTTAGAGCCCAATGTTTATATCCTGTTGGACCTTTGGGGGAACTTTCACCTTTTCCTCATATCCTTGTTTTGTGTTCCTCCTATGGATTTGATCCCTTGTCTGCCCTAGTTCATGGTCCTTGTTCTAGTTTTAGTCTTGGTCTTGATTCCTTCTCTAGACCTAGTCCTCACGACTTCCTCCTTCTCACTCCACCTAGTCCTAAGTCTATTTAAACTCTCGACACTTGTGGGTCCTCCCAACTCTCATTGGTGTCAATTCCTCTCGTACCTTTGGTTCTTGAACTATTTCCTTTTCCCACCGAATTCCTTCCCAAGACTCAACCCCCTTTTCCTCGTTGTCCCTTGTCCCTCTCCTCTCCTATCTCTTGACATGTTATTCCTTCCTCACAGTCTACTTCTGGACAAGCTTCTCTCCCGTTCATCTTTCCCTTAGGTTTGTGGTTCCTCCTTCCTTGTGCCCCTTATTTCCCACTTCCTCTTATCCATTGATCCTAAGGTCCTTAGACTCAAACCCTTTCTAGGCACAAAATTTTAAATATTTGCACCAAAAGCCAATTTCAGCTTAAGAACTCTAATGTGGCACATTATTCTACCTACCCCCATGCCATGGCAGGACATTTTAGCTACTAGAATGAATTCACACAACGTACAAGGGTTTTTTCTTGTTGTGTGTGCTCGACCCTCGACCAAGCATGGCATAACTAGAACTCCAATGTTGAATCATGATTTGCAAATTGATTGGGAATGTTCTCTTGTGCCTCCTTGGTACTACTTGATGCATTTGGCCATAATTTTAGGTGTGAATCGTAGAGGAGAGATGCCTAGGAGATATGGGTGTCCTCTATGGAGTACCATTCAAAGTATTTTTGATGTTATTGCATGTCTGACGCCCTCTCTTCTGTTGGTCATGGATTTTTGTGAGTTTCCTACACCTTGGCACATCCTACCCTCGAGCTGCTGCCCATGTGTGAACTATAAGTACAAGTTCATTCCATGTTCAAAGGTTTGGGCATTTGTCGTTTTCATTCACCATAGTGCAAATGATATTCTAGGGTTTCAATAGCTGCATATTGATTCATCATCTCAGTAATGCATTCCAGAAGTTGCAGAAAGGTAGCTTAGAAGTAGATATATATAATCTCCTGTCTCCTTGGCTAGTTGTAGGCATTTTGGAGAATTTTTAGCAAAGAGGTGTGACAGGGTGCTCGCTGTTTGTAATTTTCTCTCACCATATTTGCTGGTGTGACTTTAATATGAATCTGATAAATGTTGCAGCATTAATTCTAATTCATTGCAAGTTACTATTTGTAATGGTCTTTTTCGTATTGCATAAGAATGTTTGCAAGTTTAGAGAAGGATAATTACGTATACTTTAATTGCTTGGTATTATACCTCTATTGTTGTTTCTTATGTGTCATTTTTATGGTTGAATATGACTCTATAACCCATATGAGGCACTAGTCTTGAAAACTTGATCCTCCATACACCCTTAAAAAGAACAGATTATTCACCAATATTATTGTACTTTGTGCAGTTTATGACTCATTGTTACACCTAGGGAAACATCTACAACAAGCCATGAAAATTTTACCCTGAGAGAGTCATGTTTTGCATATGTTTTATTAGCTATACATATAGTAGTAAGTTAATCTTTGATCTAGCGATAGAATTTGGGGTCAAAGTGTGCACTTGGATACTGCTGCAGTCTGCTCATTTGTAACATCTTTAGTTGTGGTTAAATCTTGTTAAAAATTACCTATAGAAACACCCTCCTGGGTCTAGCTGAACCCAAAGTGCAGGAGAGTTTATCTACTCTCATTTATTAGCCCTGAAGCCACTATAATCTGTTAATGAACTCTTGTTTTACACTCATGAATGACAACTGTTTGATTAATTGCCATTGATGTCAAAGGTAACTGGCGTCAAGGGAAATTGTTAAAGAACGAAACCACTGCCACCACATTGTTGATATCATAGGAGGAAATTGTTAAGGCCAAAGGCCACTAAATTGCTCAATTCATGGCCGACTACAAAAGGAAGATTTATTGCATATCTTAATGTGAATTCTTAATGCTGGCCGATTCCCTCTAATTGGTGCAATTGCATTAATATTTTTAAAAATAAATTCATGTGCTTTATGGGCCAACCCTTGGTGAAGTTGCTGCCCTCCAAAGGGGAAATAAAGTTAAATAAATTTATTATTAAGGAAGCCAACCCCCTTATGAATCTGCCCCACTTTGGGGTTTCAAGATTTAAAAATCAAATAAATATATGGGGCCGACCCCTTAAAAGGTAGCGCCCAAAATTAAGGGACAAATCGTCCCATTTTGTTTTGAAGAGGCACCTCAATTTATGCTAGGCGCCTCCTTTTTTGATGGAGTCTTTTCATGAAGTCGCTCCCTCTCAAGTAGATATAAGAATAGATAGTGAAGTGTGGAGAAGGAAAAGTGTGTGGAGAATATAAAATATATCATACAAACAGAAGCAGATTTGAGGAGAAGAAAATAATAGATCATTCAAGGCAGATTTTGAAGGATATTTATTCTCAAGAAGACAAGACTTTATTTTTTAGAGGTTGGTGTCTCTCAATAGAAGAGGTTGGTGTCTCTTGTTAAGTTGGTGCTTGGTGGTGGCGATTGGTGTCTCTAGTGGGTTGGTGCCTACGAATATTTTGTAAGAAGTATTTTATTTGTGGGTGGATTTAGACAGTGGATCCAAGCAGTCCTTTTCTCAGTGGTTTTCTCCCGAAAGGGTTTCCATGTAAATCTTGTGTTAATTGTTGATGTTGATGTTGTGTGATTGATATTATTGTGATTATTAATTTGAAAAAGTAAAAGATTACCTTATACTGATTAACCCCTGGCCTTGATGGGGGAATTGTGTTTTAGGATTGTGGACCTACGTTTGGGAAGTAACACTTCCAAGCCCTTGTAAAGCAGATAAGCTATGTTCTTCCAAGCCACCTTTTGTGTTTGGATGAAGAAATTCGAGGATGCAAAAGTAGGGGCCTAGAAGTTATCTTAAAATCCCTTGCAAAAGAACATGGTGAGGGGGATGGTTGTATGAAAGGATTGAAAAATACTTAAAACATATATCATTTAAAAAAATAAATTACAAGTTACAATACATTTAATCTCAGCTGAGTTCATTGTCATTACAATATACTAATTAATAGGAGCAGAGAAAATGCTCACATTAAATATACTGAATCACACGATTATACAAAATTGAAATAATTACTTTTCATTGTGTAAGTTATAATGCAACCTATGATTCCATGATGCTGAGTCTTCCTTTGATTAAGATTCCTAACTGATTACTGGTGAATATGTCTAGGTCATGACGAATTAAAAAAATATACTTAACCGAGAAATTGATAATCTATTGCGAATGAATTCTTCCATATTATTGGGAGTTTCGACTGTACAATGTGTTCACTGTGGAATGTGTATTGTACATGATTTAATCAATAGTTAAGAATAGTAACCTATTTCATTGTATGTTGCAACTATTATAATTTGTTGTGAGATGTATGACATACTTACATATTTTTCAACAATGCTGTCAGTAATGAGAACAAGTCATGCAGCCAAAGTTTACAATTGTTTAACCCTGTTTTCCATCAGTGACAGCTGCAAAATAGAGAGCCGAAGTGTCTATACAAAAGGTTAATCAGATGGATTATAAGTCTCCTTGGCCTGTTTAGAACTTTGTTTTCCTTGGGGAAGGGACAAGTCCCCATTTGGGATGTGAAGGGAATTTGGTGAGGATGTCTCCAACGTGTCCCCCTATTTCTGTTCCCTAGGTAACTTGTTTACCTGAACTCGCTCCTGGGTAGCATCATGGCTGTTTCTTTGTGATAATTCAAGTGTGCCTGCCCTTTTCAAGGTTGTCTAGCCACTCCTATGGTCAATATTGTGAGCACAGGGTTGGGGACTCTTATTGCATTAAACCAAATACTTATTTAATGAATCTGGCTGCTTATGTGGGTCTTGATGTCCATGTGGGTGGGTGTTCCAGTGTGGGTCTGGTTACAAACATTCCTTTGTTTGACTTAACTTGATAATCTCCCAGAGTACTGGATTGATACTTTTTTCCGATATTTTGAATATTTATGCAGCTGATCTATTGGTTGCATTATGATTTGACGTATTATGATACAAAATCATAATTAAATTTATGTAGCATAAGGACAAACCTTTGTAAGCTATTTGGATGAATATGCAGTATCTATTAAAGCATGCCTTTAAGAAAAAACTGTTGACAGATCTGTAGTTAACAAGTGGCACTCATCTGCTTGGGATAAAGCATAGGAAATTGCAAGCTCTGGAAATTTGTGGAGAGGCAATCCCAAATTTGTGTTTGATAAAATGTCTATCAGTTCTATGCGTGCAATTTGCTCAATAGGGATATTTTCTGTTTAAGCTACTCAGCTGGAACAGTACACCATTTTTCTGTTAAAATCAGGATTCTGAGTCTGTATAGGACTGTATTTTTAAAATTATTTGTATACATGTAGATTGAGAGTGTCATGTGTGGAACACAATTTAGCATAGCATACACATAAACTGTAAATCTGGTTTACCAAAATTTGCCTGAATTGTTTTAATTTGTGCACTGTGTGGACATTTTCCATGCACCATTTACATTCATTTTTAGGAAAGATTTCTTGTCTAGATATGATTACCTGATTATGCTAAAACTGAAATAGAATCTGCACTATTAACTATTGCTTGGATTGTTGGACTAGCATTTTTTAAATTATATGTATACATTTAGACAGAGGATGTCATGTGTGGAACACAATTTAGGATAGCATACACATAAATGAAACAATGTTGGCTAACACCCTCCCTTAATGGTCAATCTACTAACTAGCCTAAAGAAAACAATCTGTAGGTTGATTGGTCACAAATTCTTCAGAGCACTCTGCTGCTACGGAGACCCTCCCTGGATCTGCAGAATGTGAATGACCAAGAGAACCAAAAAACGTCCAAAAAATGCTTTGCAACAAGAGACAAGAGCCTGCCACTGAGTTTGCCACCGAGATGAGTTTGCCACCAACCATCCCAGAAACTGCAAAACTATTGACCATAAGTCATTACAAAACGTCCAACCTGACGTTGGCTAACAAAGTTGTCCTTCCTTGAAACCAGAGACACAGCGAGAACAACTGCCACGATTTTGAGGATAAATCGGCAAACCGTGGAAACCTTTGCAGATGAGCATGATGCCTAAGAATTGACTACTATAGCACTAATTGACCATTATACAATAGAGAATTTAATATTCTAACACCCTCCCTTAATGGTCAATCTACTAACTAGCCTACAGAAAACAATCTGCAGGTCGATTGGTCGCGTTTCTTCAGATCTGAGTGCGTTTTTTTTTAAAAACCCTTCACACTTGCGTTTTCTTCTAAAAATCTGGTGCGCGTTTTCGTCTATTTTTGCACGCGATTTCTGAACTCATTTGGTCTTTTTTTTTGCCGTGTTTACTGGCGCGCGCCTTTGTTTTTGAGTCTGCATTCTTTGGTGTACACGATCTGAAGATTTATGAGCGTTTTTTCTGTTTTTTGGCACCAAAAATCACGTTTTTTTGTTGGACGCGTTTTTTTGGTTTTCAAATCCGCGTTTTTGCTCTCCGTTGGATGTGTTTCTGATCTGTCTCCTGGTCGCCTAGGGTTTGGCATTTTTTTTGTCAAATTTTTGTCCAGATTCGACCTCATTTCTGCAATTAATTGAAGCTTTAATGGCGGCCAAGGGTTTTTGCCAGTTCGTCTAGGGTTTTTACCCTTTGTTTCAAGGCAAAATTATTTTTTGATTGCAGATTCCTTTTGGGTTTTTCGAGAGCTCAACTGGGTTGGTCTCCGATTTTTCTGGGTGCTTCGTTTTCCGTGCCTCAAAATCTGTGAACATGGGTGTTGACGAAATTTTCTGGGTATTCAGAATTTTTTTGGGTTTTCAGCATCCTTTTTTGGGTACTTTTCAGATCTTTTGGATTTTGTCTTCGAAGTGCCTCAAAATCCATGCTTGTTGAGAGATTTCTTGGTTTTTTAAATATTTTTTCCCTTACAAAAAAAAAAAACAATCTGGCTTTATGGGTTTTAAAGTTTTTTCCTTCAAAAAATCTATAATCTGGGCGGGTTTATAATTTTCTCCTCAAAAATTAAGAGTTTTTCCTGTATAACCTAATTAGGGTTTTTGTTGTTCGGGAGGGCTCTCTGGTATTTGGTTTTTACCGTTTTTTCCAAAAAAACGATGATTTGTAATCTTTGGGTTTGGCGATTTTCTCCTCAAAAATCGTGGTTGGTTGCAGTCTGTATTTGTCGCACTTGGAGTTGCTGAGGCGAACACCTGCACAAATGCGGCCCAAAACTTTGCAAAATCGTGTCTAAAATGGTGCCTAGGAGATCACACGTCAACCAGGAGTAAAAAGGTGCTCAGAAATCTGCAAAAAAGCCATCAAAACGTAAGTAGAAATCATGAAAACGTGTTTCAGAAAGTCGCGCACCATAAAAGACCTTCAAATCGCGGCCAGAAAGTGCTAGAAAACGTGAGAAAAAACCAGAAGAAAAACACACCTTCAGTTTGAGAAGGAACACGCATCCAAAATGAAGAAAAAAAGGTGCCCTTCAGCACAAAATCGTGGCCACGAGTTTCAGAAAGAGCTGCCCCCAGATTTGCCAAGAGGGTCGAAATTTTTATGACAAAGAACTCACAAAAATTTCAGACACAAACCCTCGAAAATTACAGACAAGAGCCACGAAAATTTTTCAGAAAAAAAAGTTTTTCAAAAACCAAAAAAAATTTCGAAAGAAATTTTAGAAAAACTAATTTTTTAATTTTTGGCTCTGATACCATGAAACAATGTTGGCTAAACATTGCTTGAATTAACTGAAAGAGTAGATTACAATTTATAGAGGAGGTAGAGCACTGTAGACATTTAAGATGTCTAACTACTTTAGCTACTTACTGTAGCACTAATTGACCATTATACAATAGACAATTTAATATTCTAACAATAAAACCATAAATCTGGTTTACCAAAATTTTGCCTCTATAATTTTGAATTTGTGCACTGTGTGGACACTTTACATGCATCATTTACATTCATTTTTAGACAAGATTTCTTGTCTAGATATGATTACCTAATTATGCTAAAACTGAAATACAAGTTGCGTAATAACTGTTGCTTGGATTGTTGGACTAGGCAAGGTGTAGACTCTTTCCATGCTTTTGCTTTATTTAGAGAAAATATGCTATTTGTAGATATAATTGTGGAATTAACTTAAAACTATATACTTGATTAACATGATCAAGCAATTTTTGTATTTTAGGTGTGGGAACTCGTTTATGCCAAGGATGGCTCAGTCAAAGAGACAGTGAATGTGATGCAGCTGAAAGGTCATAAGGTGTGTTTTGTGTTATCTTTCTATCTTTTTTTTCAAATTTTACATTTAAGTTTGATACTTTGTTTGTGGAGTCAATTAATCATTTAATAAGACTAATTCATTAGCATAAAATTAGGTGTCCATTAACTCTGGCCTGGTATGGGTTTTCAATATAATTTTGTTAGTGTGGTTCTGGACTCCGGACAGTGTATTCATGGATGGGAGTTAACAATATATTAATTCCATGGATTATTGAAATTTCTTTTATGATTTTTTGAGAAGGCTTGTGCTTTTCTGTGATGTGCAATATTGCTAGGGTGGTTCAAGTGCTTTATTGTTTTTGTCAACTAGCAGCAAGCTTTTGGTTTTATATTGTAGATTGGGATGGTCATCAGCATTCTGTAGCCTGTAGCCTGTAGCCTTGATGTATTCTTTGTAGCTTGTAAGGGATAAATATTTGTACTTTTCTTTCCATGCTTTGGAGTAAAAAATTTTAGGAATTGGGTTTCCTTTCCCAGGTATTGATTATATGGAGTGTATGAATCGCTCATAGTCCATGAGATGTACATCTGCGTCCGTTGGTTCAATTTAGATTGTATATTGCTTGAGAAAATGATAACTTATTGTTATAAGAAGTTCAAGCCATAATATTTTTGCTGAAAGAGTTTTCAACCTCCAGAGTGCAGTGACATGGCTTTGCTTCACGTCAGATTCAGAAAGAATTCTTACTGCATCTAAGGATGGTTCAATGAGGTTATGGAACATTAATGGTATGTAAAACTTGCATTGTTATGATCAGAGCCTTGCAATTTTGGAACTGTTTTTTACTTAAGCTTAATGATTTGATATTTGATATGAAGAGTATCAATTAGAGCCAATTGTGTCTTTCCCTGGATTTCATACTTCTTGATTTTTCATCTATTTTTAAAAGCAAATGTTTTCTATTACATGATGTAAGTTGTAACCCATCTGTTTGATAACATTTCAGTTTATAAACGTAACTGAGAAGGCTGTTGAAAGCTCCCTTTTGAACTCATTATAATGCCTTGAGAAAACAGTGTGACATTTGCTTTTAGGAGGATATCAAGTACTGTTCTCTGAATCATAAATTTGTTTGCTGCCATCTAGCATTGGCATCATAATTTTGTTTAATGTGCTGAAATTTCTGGATTAAAACTGCATGATTTTCTTTTACATCAATGTTTCAGATCATACTCCATGATCCATCATTCTTTTCTCTAACTGTATTTCATCCTGATGATGGATCATGGAGTATGATCTCAAATTTTGATGTAAAAGAAAAATTTCAAGTAGTTTTAATCCAGAAATTTCAGCACATTAATATCATTGACTGTGGAAACATCATATTTTAATTCAATGGCCTTTATGATTTCTAAATGCGTCTGCATTAACTTTACATATGTGTATTAAGATTCACATCTGCAGGTTATTCAGGTTGTCTACTTAGATATTGGCTGCTACCTTTAGTATGGTTATGGGCAATGTACATCTCTTTTCCTTGACACATGAGGCCTCATATAATGTCCTTTTCAGTGAGACCTTGAGATTATTTTGTCAAATCAAGAGTGTTTACTTTTAGAGGCACTGTTTGGTAAGATTGTGTAGTGTTGTGTGTTCAAATATGCGTATTCATGTTCTGTGTGCTTTGAATAATCACTAGATCTTTTGGCAAAAATCCTCCACATACCTGTTGGAATATTTCATCATTTCATCCTATGGGGCCGTTGTCATCTCTTTTCCCCCGAGTCAAGATTTAATCTATTAAAACCTGACTAAATTTCTTATCATTTTGAGCAATTCATTGCCATTGGGTGTTGTGTCTATTCTCATTGTGATAGGAATCTTTGACAATTGGGAACTTTTTCCATTTTCCAAGTGGGACCTCTGTTTCTCATGTGCATGCTGGTCCTTCTATGTAATAAGAAATTATTGCTCAAGAAAATGATGATCATATGTGATGGCATTGCATTCTAAAAAATATGAGTTTTCTATTTATGGATGACAGTTCGGTATCATCTTGATGAGGATCCCAAGTGTCTGAAGGTGTTTCCAATACCTCTGCATGACGAAAAGGGATGCTTTATGCATTATGACCGGCTTTCCCTTTCTCCGAATGATAAGATTATCGCAGCATCACATGGTCCCATTTTACAGTGGCTAAGTTTGGAGACTGGAGAAGTTCTTGATACAGCAGACAAAGCTCATGATGGTGAGTGTCCCTGTTAATGTTTTGTTCAATTTTCTCCTCTATTTTCTATCCTCGATATTTTTCATCTCAATTTCTCATGCTTTATCTTTATCCAGTTAGGCCACAGTAGTGGGTTCAAACAGTAGATTCTTTTGGTTATATTGGTCAGAATAAACTATTAGTCCTTGCACTTTGTACTGTATTTGTTTGTGAATGAGTGATGCACATAATGAGAAGGAAATTAAAAAGGTGAGTGAATTTTGAATCGACTTCTAATAACTCACATGATTTGTGGCGTTGAGTGAAATATTGATGTCTCCATTTGTTAACATACTTTATGTAGTCATTTTTTGGTTTCGATAGATACTTACACTCGAGAATTGATTTCTCACTTGTAGACACCAAATCCTGTAATAAATGTTGTTAAATTGTCACACCTTAAAATCCTTTACAAATTTAGTTTGCAATTACTGCACCATTTTGGTTTGTCTCTCCTTTTCTCTAATAGCAATACGAGTGCTTATGAAGAGAGTTCTTATTGGTTTGGTGTGCCACTTGAGGAATGGGATTGACAAGGCTATAAGATGCAACATACATGGATCATATATTTATTAAATACATTTTTCTTTTCAAGTACAATCATTGGGTAAGCTAGAGGATCGTGTTGTTAAGGTTTATAATATCTACAATATTGTGATTCCTTAATAAATGAGGAGCTCTATTTATCACTATAAATAAGAGAGGAGAAGGTTTTTCAAAATCACTTTTATCACTGATAATTTGCTCTACATAAGTATTGGGACCTGACTTGGCCTTCCACATGGGTGATGTTAGAATGCCAAATAGTATGAATATATTTATGAAGAGTGGTTATGAAGAGAATTCTTATTGGTTTGGCATGCCACTTGAGGAATGGGATTGACAAGGCCGTTAGATAAGACATACATGGATCATATATATAGGGAATACAATTTTCGTTTCAAGTACAATCATTGGGTAAGCTAGAGCATTGTATCGCTGAGGTTTATAATATCTACACTATAAATAAATAAAAGAGGATAAGGTTTTTTGAAATCATTTTTATCACTGATGATGTGTTCTTCGTAAGTTTGAAGACCTGACTTGGTCTTCCATATGGGTGATATAATAATGTCAAATACAATGAGTATATTTGCTTTGAACTTTGATATGATACACAAGTTACAAGTAGATGCACTTTACGATCATAGATGCAACTCTTTACAATAGTTTGGATTTAAGAAATGGAGTCCATCTTGGATGGCTAATGATGATAAAATAAACCACATTGGAGATTAAGGACAAAGTCTAAAGATTTTAATGGAAGGTCTGAAGCACAATAATAAGAAATCATACATAATAAAAAATGTGCTCTCCTTTTCCGAATCTTTTTCCCATCCGTAACTCCCCGTTTGAAATCTTAAAATTCACTTTTTTTTTTCAAAATTCAAATTGATGTCACTTCTAATTTCCCAACATAAAAATATTAAATTTACTCTTTTTGAAAAGACACCTTATAACTCCCCTTTTAATATTATTTTAATTAACACTAAGCTAAATATTAAATTTAACTTATAACATTAGCGTCGTCAATATAATATAAATTCAACTACAATTCGAGAGGGGACATTACAAGTTCTTTGCTTGTAAGAAATACCACTCCCCTCATACTTCCTCACACAACAATCTTGCATCCATTTGAGCTAATTGCAATGATTTTTAGGCAAATTTGAAGGGAAGGTTAGTAAACAAATTTGGTTTATTTTTTGCAAGCATTTAAATTCATTTTAGCTGCTAAAATCTAGCATCTAGATTGTAAACAATTCATAATTTCCTAGAACTTAGTAGTATTTACAATTTTACTTCCAAAAAATTGGATTTATGAACAATTTTTATTCATTTATATTGAATTTTTAATGAAATCACTTATTTTTTATATACACAAATTAATTTTCTGATTTTTAACTTTTTTTTGGAATAAAAACATTAGGTTATATTGAATTTATGTTGATTTAAACTAATTTATGTTGATTTATACTAAATTTATGCTGATTTATGGTTATTTATGTTGAATTTAGGTTAGTTTTATTGTATTTAAAGATCTAAATGTTCTACTTTGTACTTGTAGGTTAGATACAATGGCAGATAGAGAACCTTTGGCCTTTGGATCAGGCTCCCACTCCGCATCAAACTCAAGCTTAGTCCAATTGATTCCAGTTATAGGAACTCATTTCCTTGAAGCTAGAGGCTCTACTTGGAAATATGTCGTATAGGGACTGACACTTGGGATAGTCATCTGCATAAGATGCTAGAACCTATATCATGGAGGCATCAATTGCCTCAAATTCCATCTTGTAGGCATTACTCTTCGCGATGCCATGCCCTATACCATCATCACAAAAAAGATACAATGAGAGATTAATGCACAACTTGCATCAACAAAAGAGTTTTTTTACAAAGGGAGTAGATAAGAGCATTCATAGCAGCATCTGTGGCTAGTGCTCATGGTCCTCAATTGGAAGCAAAAATAGATGAAGATATGACATTTGAAGGCATAGTGGGCTCCATATGCGGTTCACACGTATGAAGCACATTGGCATCCACTTCATCTACTTCAAGTAGAGCACCTACATGCACACCACATAGCTTTTTTGTACCCACAAACATACTTGGAGGCTGGAGCACAACTGCCATTGGAAGGTATAGGGTGGAATAGGAAGGTGCATTGAGAAGCAGATAAGGTATGGGCTGATTTTTTTGTAGTTCAACAACCTTTCATTCAATGTGGCAAGCAACCCTTATTTGGACAGTTTGGTAATTGCATTAACAATAGCAAGAAAAGGCTACATGGCACCTTCTCAAAAAGACTTAAGAGGGAAATTGCTCATGGCTGCAACTAAAGAGTCAAAATTAGTTGTGGAAGAACAAGAGAAGCAATGGTGAAAGTATGGCTGCACTATTCTTTCAGATGGGTGGATGGATAGAAAGAATCACACCCTTCTCAACTTTTTGCTAGCTTCTAATAATGAGGTAATTTTTTTGAAGTCAGTTAATGCTTTTGACAAAGTAAAAAGTGCAGAAAAATTGAGTCTAATGTTGGAGGAAGTTGTCTTAGAAGTGGGCATAGAGAATGTAGTTCAAATTATAATTGACAATGCAACAACATATGTGGCTGTTGGGAGATTGCTTTAAGAGAGGCATGGTCACTCTTTTGGACCCCTTGTGCAACACATTGCCTTGACCTTCTTTTGGAGGACATAGAAAAACTTGAATGGGTGAGACCGGTTATAGAAGATGCAAGAAGCATTTTTTTTAAATTTATAATCACCCTTGGGTTCTTAGTTTAATGAGAGATCACACCAAAGGAAAAAGCTGGTGCAATCAAGCGTCACAAGGTTGACTATGATTTTTTTAACATTGCAAAGCGTTATTGGTTTGTTGACTTCTTTGAAACAATTGTTTTTGAGTCAAGCATTGCTTGACTCATCATATTCTAAGAAATTTGAAGGAGAGAGGGTTGCAAGGATACTATTTGATAATCTTTTTGCACAAAGAGCTACAAAGATCGTCAAGGTAACATCAAAACTTTGATTTAAAATTCAAATTGAATATTTAATTTTTTAATTTTTGTCTTTCGTTACAAATTTGCAACTTTAATTTGTTTCTATTTGTAGGTGTCAAAGTCCTTGGTTAGAGTTCTCCGTTTGGTAGATAGGGATAAAAACCCAATGGGATGCATTTATGAGGCTGTGGATAAGGCGAAAGAGTCCATTTGAAACTATTACAAGGGGGACAGGTTTAAATTTGATCCCATTTGGGAGATCATTGATTGGAAGTGGAACAATCAACTCCACCAACCCATTCATGCAACAAGGTACTTCCTCAACCCCAATTTTTTCTATTTGGATAGCTTCTTAGATCTCAATCGAGATGTTATGGAGGGCCTCACAACATGCATTGAGAGGATGACATCTGAGGTTGAGGTGAGAGACCTAATTGTTCAAGAATTGCACAATTACAAGATTGGTTAGGGGTAAGATCTTTTCTTCAGGACTAGCTATTTGAGGAAGAACCACTCAGTCAATAAGCAATAAAAAATGGAGTTCTTACATTACATGAATCTTACAAGTTACAAATTATTGATAAAATATGGTTTGCTTACTAATTCTTGAATATCTTATTTTGTAGGTTGTTGGTAAGTAGATTGGAGTGCAAATACCCCAAATCTTCAAAGATTAGCCCTTCATATTTTGTGCCAACCTTGTAGTGCATCCTACTATGAGTGTAGCTGGAGTTTGTTTGAGGCCATCCACACAAAGAAGTGGAATAAATTAACTCAAAAACACCTCAATCACCTTGTCTTTGTGCAATACAACCTTTAGCTTTGCACAAAAAAGGTAGAGGAAAAATTAGAGGTCATTGATTCTTATAGTGATTGGACAGGGTGGGATGAGGAGCCCCCATTGTTAATTGTAGACAAGATTCTTGATTTTGACAGCCAGTCAATGGAGGATGTGGTTGTAGTAGAAGGAGCTACAAGATTGTTAGTGGATGACATTGATGAGGTAGAGGAGTCATTGCCATCTATTAGCAAGATGGGGGTTGAGCCGAAGCCATAAGAACAACCTTCCATGTCAGGCAAGGAGCTATATCAAAGTACAAGGATTAGAACCTCGACCTCTCCCCAAGTTTTCACGAGCTTTGGGAAGAGGACGATGTACAATATTTTAATATGCAATTTATGAATTTAATTATGATAATGATTTAGGCAATCATCATAAATTTATAATAGTTGTTAACAATTTATTGTGTCAGGATTCTACATGATGATGCAATTTTGTACTCAATTTGTATTCAAATTAATCAAGTTTTGTATAAAACACTTTTGTACACATTTATGGATTCATTGGATACATTTTGTCATTGGATTTTGCAAAAAAAAAAGAAGCGTTTTTAAAGAAATTTAAGTAATTTTTTAAGTTGCCAAGTTTTTCCCGTGTCATAAATTTTGGGTTTGCCGAGTTTTTTTTAAGTTAGAGTTTGCCAACTATGGCTTGGAGCTAAAGACCTTGTGGGATCCACATGGGGCCTAGCTATTGAAATTATTTCCTTGTTGGGGATCATTGAATATCTACTTGAATGTGGGATAAAATGGAGGTGAGGACAAGAAGTAATTGAAAAACCATTCATTCTTTAGCTAGGCGTTGCTAGCTACTTGTGCTCTTTCCTACTTGCATGACTATCATATGTGATGATCTTGAGAGAAGACTCAAGGCCTCATTTAGCATAAGTTTTCTGTCTTGTTTGCTGGTTGATTCTGTGGTACTCATGAAAATTGTCTTCCTTTTTTGGGCGTTCAAATTTGTATTATGGGGATTTGTTTTTAATCTTTCTTTATTAATGGTTGTTGTTGGTGGAGTAGCGGTACTGTAATATCCCCATTTTTATATGCCATTTTGTTTTGTGAATTTTGGCCAATTCTCGGGGTTTCTTTGTGTTAGTGTGAAAGGGGTACTTTATCTAGCTAGTTCATTCTTAGCTAGTTCTCCACTAAATTCCTCTTCACACTAGCTTAACTTTACATAGGGATAAGGTGGTTGAGCCTTTAATGGCATGATTTGTCACACCTCATAGGATGCTTGTCATAATCTGGTTGCATCTGGCCTAGGCATTTCCTTTGTAGTTGAATATAGCTATTCTTGCCCTCATATTTCTGAGATTAGATTCAGGCTAGTTAACAAATCTTATATGCCCAAATTTGATTGTCGCCCTAAGTATGCTCTTCTCTTGCATCTTCGGATGATCTGGAGAATCAGAAAGGTGTGAAAAAATATCAGTTTTTGAGGGGTTCATACATTGACTTGTCAGTTATAGGTCTTTTGAAGCTTCCTAGAGAGATTCTAGGCTCACCATTGAGTCCAGAGTAGCCGAGACATTCAAATCTGCCCTTTATTTCGCCCGTAACGAACACCAAAGGCCAGATCTGCAACAATTTCAAGTGGGAGGTTCATTGCCAGATCCAACAAGGAGCCATCATTTCGGGGCATTTTGGGTCAAATCCGACCCTGCCATTGTGTTCAGAAGGCCCGAAAACCATAAAATCGACTGTCAAAACATCGATTTTGGACAAAGTTGCTAGGTAAGGCTATTTTCTTTGTCCAGGAAACCATTTTGCCCCCATGAACAAATCAATTTAAAAAAAATATATTTTATTTTTAAATCAAAATTTTGTTTTTTAAAACAATAAATCTATTTATTTTCTTTAAAATTTCCTTGTTTTAAAAAAATTGCAAAAATTATATTTAACAAATATTACTTGTTTTGATTTTTTTAAAAATTGAAAAATATATTTGTACAAATATATTATTTCTTTTTTAAAAATAAAAAATAAAAAATTAGAAACAAAAAATTTGAAAATAAAAATTTCTTTTGAAATTTTCTAAAAAACAAAATAAAAAATTCTGCGTAGGTACCTTGGTACCTGCGTCCCCCTGTGGGCAGCGTAGTACCTGCGCCTTTGCAGGTTCAACCTTCGGGCCTTAAATTTTTTTTTTTCCCAAAGATTTTTTTAATAAACTTTTTAATATGTCAAAAAATCATTTTTTTTAAAATCTGCCAATTTTATTAGTTTTTTAATATTTCTCAATATTAAAATGCTTGAACTCCCATCCATTTTGTTGACTTTTTAAAAAGTTCTTAATATTTTTTAAAATATTAATTATTATAACTTTTTAAAAAGTGTGCCCCTTTATTTCTCCAATTTAATATTTTTTTAATGTTTTTAATTAAAAAAAAAACATAATTTTTTTAGGTCTGCGGACACTGTTAATAATATTTTAATATTGTTTTAATTAAAAATTATAAAAATCTTAATGCCGCCAAATTTGGAGGAGCTTTTAACGGCTGGTCAAACTAGAGGCAAACTAAATTTATCTGGCGGAGTTTTAAAACTAGCTGGTAGACATCTATATTTGGCAAATCCCTAACTTTGGCGACAATTTTGCTAAGTTTGGTGGAAGTTTTTCACAGCCCCTCTCTATTGATGCATTGTTTTTTCAAGTTCAACTTTGGAGGCTTATATTTCGGGTTCCAGAACTCCAAATTTAGTGCAATGTTTTTTCATTTGGGCTAATTTTTCATGCTCTATGTGTTGGTGAAGACGGTTTCAGATTTTGGCACACGGATTTTTCAGAAATTGCTGATTCTCAGGGAGGACTCCTCATCGTTCTCGTTTTGTAAACTTCAAAGCTGCATAACTTTTGCATAGGACCTCAGATCGAGTTGATTCTTTTTTTGGAAGTGCATGATTTTTGGTTTACATTTCATTGGTGTTGTTTATTTCATATGAAATTGTATCAAATGTATACTTTCAGCACATGCTCATTTCTCGAGGATTTGTAAAAGCATTGAAATCCATAAATCTGTAACTGCACTAAATGTAAAGTGTCAAATCATTTTTCTCTTGGGGGGTTTCTTTGATTGAGTAAAGAAGGGGGGGTCTCTTGTTGTCTTTGTGCTTGAACATCTCTCATACTTTGTGCTCTATTTTTCTTTCACTATGAGTATATTTAAGTTTCCATTGCTCACGCCGTACAACTACAACACATGGCATCAAAATGCATGGAATTCCTTAATGCAACAGGGATATACACCTTATGTTGATAAGAAGGTAACTGAACCCACAAATGATAAGGAAAAACTACTCTGGATGTTAGAACATACAAAAGCTCTTGGTTGTCTACAGAGTTTTGTTTCTCTTGATATAATGTTTCAGATTGAAGCATGTAAAGATTCACATAATGCATGAGACAAATTAAAAACTCTCTATGGTACAACTGATGAAGTTCGTGGTTATCAAATTGACAACAAACTAATGAGTTTTGATCCAAAGTCTCTTGATAACATCCAAGATTATGTAACAAAGGTCAATGACCTTAGAGCACAATGTAAATCATGTGGCTTAGAGAAGAAAGACATTCAACTTGTCTATAACACTCTAAACAAACTTGGACCTGAATTTGCAGCTTTTGTTTCTAGCTTTCACACTCATAGGTTGACAATGGGATCTACATTCACTACGCCTTTTGCATCATTTTCTGAAATGTTGATGCAAGAACAAGGTAAGCTTTTGTCAATGGGTCTTCTCAAGCCTTCACATTCACAAGCTTTGATGGCTGGTCAACCAAAGGGTCATAAAGAATCAAAGAAACCTGACAACAAACAAAAGAAGTTCAAGAAGAAGTAACAAAGAAATCAAGCACAATCATCTTCAACAACAAAAGTTTACTCCAAGTCCTCTTCAAAGGGAAACTTTCAAAAGAAAGAAAGGCCAACTTGTAGCTATTGCAAGAAACCTGGTCATGAGGAACATTCTTGTCATAAGAAGCCGATCGATGAGTTAAAGAATCTTCTTAAGAGGAACAACATTAATCTGCCTTTTTCTGTTGTTCAACAATCCTCTACTCCTTCAAAATTAGGCAAAGGGAAAGCGCATGCACTGGTTGCTATTATTGATTCTTCAAACGAGTGGATTCTTGACTTGCGTGCATCATGTCACATGGTTCTAGTAAAGAACAATTTTCTTTGTTGGAGCCTTGTTCCGTGCCCCACATTCTCATTGGGGATGATTCTCCAATGGATGTAATTGGGAACAGTTCAATTGATACTGGCCATGGTACATTTGAGGATGTCCTCTGCATGCTTGATCTGTTAGCCAACCTTCTCTTTGTCTACCAAATCACTCAGAATGGTAGAAAAGTTGAATTCACTCCAGATTTTGTCAGTATCCGAAATCTTGAAGATAATGCACTCCTTGTAGTTGGTAAGGCCAATCATGAGTCTGGCCTGTATGCTTTCTCTCATTTTGTCCAGAATCTTGAAGATAATGGCCGAATTTGATATAATGAATAATAGCACCTCTCCTAGATGCAGTGATACAAACGAATATGTTTCCCTTGAATTCGGTCTGCTGTTGATAATGATCTGCTACATAAGTCTGCTCTAACTTGTGAATATACTTGTGCTTCCTTGAAATAGGTCTGCTGCTACAAGATGATACACTCCTGCTCAAATGCGAACTGCTGTAGGAAATGCGAATTAACTTGAATGGACTTGTTGTGTTCATTGTCTTATGTGTTGCAATAATATTAAGTGCTTTCATTGTTAATCTGATCTAAGAAACACTAACAGATTCACATTCCACTGCATTGCTCACCCATTCAAATGTTGTGAGCAAAGTATGGCATGAGCAGTTTGGCCATCTCAACTACCGCTATCTTCAGCAACTCAACAAACAAAATATGGTCACAGGTTTTCCTCAAATCAATTTTTCAGATGGTGTATGTTCAAGTTGTGCCTTGGGCAAACATCCCGAGGAGAAGTTTGACAAAGGGAAGGCTTGGAGGGCTTCAAAAGTCCTTGAATTGGTTTATAGTGACTTGGCGGGTCCTTTTCCATCAATATCTTTCAGTAAGACTTGTTATTTGCTCACCTTCATTGATGACTTCCAGATACACATGGGTCTACTTTCTTCGAAACAAAGGAGAAGTCTTTGATAGATTTCAAGAGTTTAAAGCTCGTGCTGAGAAATAATCTAAAAAGTGTGTCAAAATTCTCCACATTGATAATGGCAAAGAATATGTGAACCACCGATTTGAGCAATTTTTGTACTCTTGAAAGGATTGATCTTCAACATATTGTTGCCTACACACCACAGCAAAATGGTGTAGCTAAGAGAAAAAATAGGTCCTTGAAAGAGATGGCTGGCTGCATGATCCACGCTCGCTCCCTTACACTTGCATATTGGGTTGAAGCTATCAATTGTGCTACTCACATCCAAAACAGAGTTCCACATAAGGCATTAAAGGGCATCACTCCCTTTGAAGCTTGGTGTGGTAGGAAACCTGTTGTGGGGCACTTTAGAGTTTTTGGCTCCTCGACGTGGGCACATATTCCTTCAGAGAAGCGCAAGGCCTTGGAACCTCAGAGTCGGCCTTGCATTTTTGTTGGTTACCCTGATGGTGTCAAAGGATATCGGCTAATGGATCCTACAACACATGAGCTCTTCATGAATAAATTTACATGGAGTAGCCACAAGGATTTATTCGATATACTTCATTGGTTTGCAAACTAAGGAAGTCTCTCTATGGCCTCAAACAAGCTCCATGAGCTTGGTATGCCAAAATGGACTCCTTTCTTCCCTCCATTGGGTTCTCCAGATGCCACTCAGATCCGAATGTCTACATCTTGTGACAAGACGATGCTCTTCTCCTCTTGGCTCTCTATGTTGATGACCTGATTGCCATTGGGAGCACTTCATCCATCATCACAATTGTGAAGATTGCTTTGTATGACAGATTTTCCATGACTGACTTGGGTCTCTTGCACTATTTTCTCAAGATCGAGATCACTCAGACCTCTTCCGGGATCTCCCTTGCATAGCCCAAGTATGCTCTTGATCTTTTGTCACATTTTCATATGGTTGATTGTAAGCATGCATCGACTCTCTTTCTGTCTGGAGTTAAGCTTGAGGCAAAATGTTCCTCACCACTAGTTGATGCTACTTTGTATCGTCAACTTGTTGGTAGCCTCATCTACTTGACTCATACTAGCCTCGACATTTCCTTTGCAGTTGGCATTGTTTCGCGCTTCATGATGGAACCACATGAGGAAAGCTGCCAAACGCATCTTGCACTATATCCAGGGCACTCATCGGTATGTGATTCACTATGCAACATGCAAAAGTTCAAACTTACTTGGATACACAAATTTTGATTGGGCTAGTGATATTGATAATCGCAAGTCCACATCCAGCTACAGTTTTTACCATGGTTCTGGCCCCATTTGTTGGCAGAGCAAGAAGCAACATGCCATTGCTCTTTCTTCAACTGAGGCTGAGTATCGGGGGGCTGTCAATGCCGCCACTGAGGGTATTTGGCTTCAGAATATCCTCACTGAACTTGGCATCACCTTTCAAAAGCCATCAGTCATCTATTGTGACAACTAGAGCGCCATCCAGATCTCGAAGAACCCGGTCCATCATCAACGAACCAAACACATCGAGATCCATATGCATTTTCTTCGGGAGCTGATTCAGGAGCAAGTCATTGATTTGCGATACTGTCCTACAATAGATCAGGTTGTAGATATATTCACCAAACCTTCACTGAGAGAAAGTATGTTCATCTTCGATCTCTCTTGGGGGTGAGGCACATCTCTTTTGGGGGGGTCACTTAGACCTTCTTCATTCACCTTCTCATGGGTAGGAGTTTTTTCCCTCTAGGTTTTCACCTTCTTTATCATTGAGAGGTTATTATGTACATGGGTACCTCATTAGGCCTAGTAGCCGGGACCCATATTTTCTTCTTTGCATTGTATACTTCTCCCTAAGTTGCACTTAAGGGGGGGTGTTAGTGTGAAAGGGGTACTTTATCTAGCTAGTTCATTCTTAGCTAGTTCTCCACTAAAGTCTTCTTCACACTAGCTTAACTTTACATAGGGATAAGGTGGTTGAGCCTTTAATGACATGAGTTGTCACACCTCATAGGATGCCAACACTTGTCATAATCTGGTTGCATCTATCTCTCCCCTTGGCCTATATAACCAAGGCATTTCCTTTGTTATCTCAATTCAATTCTCAAGTTGAATTTAGCTTTGCATTCTTGAGAGGAATACAGTTTATTTCTCCTCATATTTTTGGTTTTGCTTTCCTTCAGTCATTAGATTCCTAGGTAGGCTAGTCAGCGAATCTCACACTTTGTAAGCAAGGTGAGCTAGGGAACTCCAAAGTTCTTGGAGGACGCAGTTCCATTGATACAAGGTTTCTAATTATGGCAATGAGCTCAATGGGTTATACTGGTTAGGATGACACTTTGTGAAGTGTTTTCAGACTTTTTGGGTGCTCTCCAAACTTCTTGGAGAGCACGCCTACTTATAGTAAGTCACGAAATTGACTTCTATAATTCATCCCATGCCTTAGTATCATGTTGTGGTAGTCAGAATTGGATTCCGACGTGTTTAAGGATTTCTCGTAACTTGGAGTAAGATATTTTAATATCACACTGAAGTTTATAATGTTTTATTAATATTTTTTATAACTTAAGTGTAATGATTTTTCAAAAAGGTGAAGTGGTCTCCAAGTTGGACGCCTAGGAGAAATAAGGGTGTTGCATATGAAAATAAGGTTTTATTTCAAATTAAAAGGCTCTTGTGGGGAAAAGTGAACTAATTAATTATTTTAATTAGAGTTTTCCCTCTCAAAACTATATATAAGGAGGCATTGGGGCTCATTGTTGAACATGTTGAGATTTGATAACGAAGTGTTGCCGGTTTGAGACTAGATACTTCAAGGCTTTGAGGACAAAAACCCTCAAGGTTCGTTCTAGTTTTGGAGTTGAAAGACACTCCCTAGTTGGATTGGTGTGGCTCCATTTCAGGGGTCACCATTGGAGCTATTGGTGAAGTTTTCATTTAGCTTTCTTTCATGGAGTATTTTGATGTATTCTGGTATCATCTTGAGTGTGGTTGAAGTTGTTTCAGTTGCAGATTTTGGAGTGATGATTTCAGACCTTCTACTTGCTGTTGGGTCGTACCATTGCTAGTACAGGCCGTATCACTTATTTGCTGATGCTGATTGAAGTATGAGGAATCTCCTTTTGGGTGTTTTGACCAATGTTTTTCATGGACTAGGTGATGAGATTGTGACTGTTTGCAGGCTGCAAGATGGAGTTTTTGAATTTTGTTATGCAAATCACTCTAGGACAGGGTTGTACTGTTCCCTAGGGAGGCATGTGTGTTGACAGAGGGAATCACCCTCCTTTGCTTGTGATTTGGGGTTCCCAAGGGGGTGCCTAAGCCTTGTATCTTAATTGCCATCGGTTAGCGGGTGAGCTTCAGCAGATTGGAGTGTGTTGGAGTGCTCTTTCATGGCTGCCTGGTGAATTTCTGAGCATATCAGACCTGATGCAATTTATTTCCAAATCATTTCAGACTTTCGTGTGCCTCCGGATTAAGGTATAATCACATTGTTCTATTTGGGTGTTGATTTCCAGTTATTTGGGGTTCATTGTGGCTAATTTCACTTTCATATCATCACAAGTTTGTAAGCAGCAGTCATATTATGTTCATGGATTGATTTGTAATGAGCTCATATTGTAACACCGTTTGGTAGTACCGTTGGTGACTTAGCTCTTATTTTGTTTTGCTATTTACACCACTGAATAAGTGGTATTATTTCTTACCCCACTGAATAAGAAGAATCATTTTCATATCCCATTGAATAAGTGGTTCATACTTCATTGTATAGATCCCATTGAGTAAGTGGTTCATACTTCATTGTATAGATCCCATTGAGTAAGTGGTTCTTGGCTTGCACTCACTGCTGAAAAGCGGAAGAGCTGATTTACTTTCAGTTTGTACTTACTGCACAAGTGGAAGTATTCTACTCACCCCACTGAACAAGCAGTTTACTTTTCAGAAGCATTATAATGTAATCATTGCCACCATATGCTCTCACCTTGCCTGCTCTAGGATCAGAAAGTGGAAGGAAGTTGATTGGGTTGATTATCACTACTTATGTTTTGATGCTAACAGGTTGTTGAAAATAAATTTTTTTGGGGTGGTTATTACAGCGGTATCAAAGCTGGTCATCCTGCTAGCATGTGCCTCTAACATGCGCTATGCAGCTATAATCATCTATGAGTGAAAGAGAAAGAAGGTATTACAAAAGAGAATAAAAAAAGAATCAGTGGCAGCCCCCACTGATTCCAGAATGAGAGATAGTTTCAAGGATTCTTGGAATCCATTTGGATTCTTCTACTGACAGTGAAAGTGCATTAGTGAATATGGCAAACAAGGGGAAGGGACCAGCCCAACCCAACAGTCTGAATGCCAAAGTGAAATTTGACATCATGCTTGATATGATGTCACAATTATTGGCAAAGATGAATCAAACAGTGCCTCAAACACCCCAATTTCAGAACGGGAAGTCAGTTTATCAAACACCCATAATAGTAGAGGGAGTAGTGGAATTACCATTGGTACTCCTATCAGGTCTAACCCAAGACCACTTCAGCCCATCTTCACTTGTAGGGAGGAGCCCCTAGCTGAGCAAGAAGCCCAAATTCTTGTGTTAAAAGAAGTGAGGACCAGTTATGTGGAGTATGTGACTCTCCCACCCGAAATTTAGGAAATCTTGACCTTAGAACAGTTCATGAACTAGAAGAAGAAGAGGTGAGGTGGAAATAGTGGCCCAATGATGCAAAGGGACTATTAACAAGTGTTGGGGAAAGTGACCTTAGCTCACCTTCAACTTTTCAACCACATTGCTTCCTTACAGGCATGTGTTGCAGCCAACTCGCTACTCCACCAAACATAATGAAGACATAACTATTTGTTGACCTCTAGTTATCAAGATCACTAGCCCAATTTGAATCTAAAAATCTCTATACACTCAACACTTGGCCCACATCATTAGTACCATGATAAGAAATAATTTAGAGTTCCTTTCGAATATCTAAACACTTTGTGTTCACATGTTATTAGTGTTCTATACTTGGCTTTAACATGAACGGACTTAGACCTCCCATTGCTTGGGCAATGTTTGGTTTTGTGTAGATCATTGCATACATGAGACATTTTATTGCACTAGCATAAGGAAGATTCCTCGTGTACTCCAGATCCTTTGTAGATTTGGGACATTGTTTTGGACTTAGTTTTGTGCCAATTGGAAAGGGTGTACTTACCAATTTATTGTCCAACATTTCAAAAATCCGCAAAACAATTTCAAGATACTTCCTTTGGTTTAGCCACAATTTCTTGTTGGTCCTATCCTCATAAATATCCATACCAAGTGATGTTGGAACATTTTGGACAAATTGGCAATCAAAATTAACCAAAAACAATTGTTTGTGTATTCTATGTTTGTTTGGCTTTCTAGTTGTGAGGGAAGACCTTTGTTACTTGGATATCAAACTCTAATTTATATTTGGATTGTTTTCCCTCTCAAAAGACATTCTATATATGTGGGATACTTTACTTTAGTTACAAGTTGAAGATTTGCAATGCAATTGCCTAGATGGAGAGATTTGAGGGGTTGAGCTGACGAGAAGTTGAAGTTTGTGGAGTTTGGAGTTGCATGATTCACATTTTTAATGTATTATTTTATGTTCAATCCATGCACTCATATGATGGAAAAGTTCTAAGTTGATTTCCGAGTTCAGTTTGAATCTTGCATGCCACTTGAAGAATGCATGTTTGTATTCCTATTTTTTAGGAGTTTTGGTTTGAAGTGATGCATGATTTTTTGAGAACAACTCAAATTCAATTTCAAGAGGATTTAAATATCTTTCCCTCCAAGTTTGGGCAACATACAATGTGGAAGATTTCTTTTGACTTGCAAGTCCAAGTTCAATATTTGACACCATGAGCTTATGTTATGGATTTGGTTGAGTTATCTTGAATGAACTCATTATTTGCATGATTTAGTTGAGTTATCTGAAAGAACTCATTATTTGCATGATTTAGTTGAGTTATCTGAAAGAACTCATCATTTGCATGATTCTCTCCTTGATTCATGCCCAATTCCTCAATCCATGCACTCAATTTAGTTTTGGTCCATTAATCCATGCAACTAGTTTAGTTTTGGTCAGTTTTGCATGTCCAATTGACTAACTCATTGTGGAAATTCCTTTTTGAATGTGAGAATTTGTTAATCTCATGCATATGGGCATGGATTTTCACTTGGAGTGAATTTCTGAGTTTAGTTTTGCATCCTTGAGTGGAGATCTCGATTGGCAGTTACAACTGGAGTTCAGTTCCTACTTTTTCTAGAAAGAGACAAAAGAAAATTGTAAAGGTTGGTTTCCAAAATATTTTTGTAGGTTGAAGGTGGAGTAAGGTGGTGTAAATATCATTTACGAGTTTGGAGCTCTTAGGAGAAGTTGAAAGTCAGCAATTGGAGCTAGTGTTAGTATATGGCTACCTAGTTTTGATGATATTGTTATTGTATCTTTCAGATTGGATCTTGGGTGTATTTTTGGGGTTATAGATAAGAGAAAATTAATTATATTAAGGGGTTATGCTATAAAAAATTGTCGAAGTCAATATTGTGTAATGTTGCCCTTTTTTTGTAATAAAAATCAGCATGTTTGGTGTTCACTAGTCGCCTATAAAATAATTAATTTGTAAGAGCAAGTATTTCAGTTTTCTTTCTGATTTAAATTAGTAAAGTGGTGTGGTTGAAAGAGTGTTGAAGTTCTGATAAAAGTTAATAAGCAATATTGTTCAATTAAATTCCAAAATTAGTGTAAAAGACCAATCTATGTGGTCATGTCCAATGTCTAGGTGGGTATAGTTTTTGTGTAGAGTCGGATCTCTTAATAGAGTCTTCAAATTCAGTTTTTTGGTTTTTTAAGAACCTTATTTTGTTGTTGTAATTGGTTTATTCATCTTGCTACAAGAATAATGTTGCCTTTCATTGGGTTCCCTATCCTTGGTTGCATCACCAAGTATGTATCTAGCAGCTCCTAAATTTTTCATATCAAACTTACTAGACAACTAAGTTTTAAGTTTTTGAGAAAGTTTTATTATCTCCAATTATAACCATATCATCAACATATAAAACAATAAATAGAATGTGGTCATTCATTTGTTTGAAGCATAATTGGCAGACTTGCCAGAAAATCGCCAAAAACTGGCGAGTTTGACAAAAAAAACTTGCCTGATACATCAAAAATACGAAACACAAAAAAAAATGCAAAAGATTTGAAAAAATTAGTCAAAAAACTCACGTTTTCACCCTATAAATGCATCAATGCACCTCACACTTCCTCACATAGCACTTGAAGAGCAAATATTTTTCAGGAAAAAAGTGCCAAATACCTAATTTCTCCCTTAAGTGATAAAATTGTGAAATGGTTTGCGATTAGAAGTTTTATGTGGTTGCCCCTAGACCCCCACAAGGGGCACCATCCCTCAACCCCACTGAGATCTCTACTCCTAGACCCTCACTAGTTATTGGGATCTATTCTCATATAGGAACTTTGATTACAATGAGGGGATTTGGGAGTGGAGACTAGAATCAACAACTTAGACAATTATCTTTATCACTATCATAATATCATTTGATTAGAACTTCTCCTCAAGTTTTCACTAGAGTACAACGATGTGCAATGATTAGAACCTCTCCCCAAGTTTTCACTAGGTTAGGATAGAGGAAGATGTCAAATGTTGTAATATGCAATTTATGAATTATGGTGATGATTTTCAAAGACAATCATCATAAATTCACAATAGTTGCCAGGCAACTATTGTATCAGGGTTTCGCATATTGATGTGATTTTTTACTCAATTTGTATTCAGATGAATCAAATTTAATAGAAAACACTTTTGTACTCATTGGATATACTGTCTTCGAATTTTGAACAAAAAATGAGGTGTTTTTAAAGAAATTTAAGCAATTTTTCAAGTTGCTAAGTTTTTGCCGAGTCGCAAATTTTGGGTTTGCTGAGTTTTTGCCGAGTCCTAGTTTTCCAACTATGGTTTGAACTTTGAAGTATACACAATGATTAGCAACAATTCTTCCAAAACTCAATTCTAGCACAAGTATCAAATTTTTGGGTCCACATCCGTGGAGACTGCCTTAATCAATATAGTGACCTTTTCAGCCTACAAATAAAGTTCTCTTTACCTTACACTTTGAATCCTTTGGATTGCTCCTGATGAAACACACACTTATACTGAGGGGGAGGGGGCGTAGGTGGGGGTAGGGGCGGTGGGGGGGAATGAATCAGTATAACAACAATCTTTTACTTTTCACGACTTAATCAACCACAATGGTAATACTTTAAAACTTAATCATCGACAACAATAAAACACATGCAAGATCTAGCAATTGAGAACATAGGAAGAACACATGATTTACGTGGAAACCCTTACAGGAGAAAACCACGGCAAAATATTGCTTATATATATAGATCTTCTTCATAGGCTCCAACCTACTTCTCTTACAAACTTCTTTTGTAGTCTCCAACCCACTAGAGACACTAATCCCCACAATTGAGGACCAACTTAGCAAGAGACACCAATCTCTTCTTTGATAGAGCCAACTTTCAGATTTTTCAATGGATGATATGTCTTCACAAGCTCTAAATGTAGATACACTTTTCTTCTCAAATCTGATTTAGATATTGCAATGAATTTGAAAAATACGCTCTCAATTTTTTCTTGATTTTCAATGACAAATACAATGTAATCATGCACCCGTTAAGGTTAGCTCCAAACCAAAATGATGCTGAAAGAACTCTAACCAAGAATGCGCCCTAAAACCACTTAAGGAAAAGGGGTGGGCATATGGTCAGAGGATCCCTAGGATCTAATAACTCAATAACTGACTTGATTATAATTGAGAGAGAGAGAACTGAACTCAACACCAAGAATGTGCACACAAGATCCTTTAGAAGGCGAGGTGCTAACATATGGCAGAGTGTTAATTACAAAATTGAAAGAACTTAGGCGGATAACTAGCAATGAGAGCATTTCCACTCTTCCACTAAAACAGTAGGGGGAAAGAATTTAAAAATAAACAATTCATCCGCTCCGGCAGGCATCCACTCATGAGTGGGAACTCACCACTTTTCCAGTGGGTACAATGAGAGAATTAGCAAGTTCTTCTTCCCACACTGGCGGTAAACCATCCAGGGGTTAGAATGTGATAATTAAACACAAATAAGCAGCAATTAAATAGACTGAAACAATACTACTGTTATCAGCTTTGCAATGAAGAGAACTACTGCAAATTATAAGTGTTTTCAATAGAATCAAATTCAACTGATAGATAATGATCTCTCCCTATAATACCCTTCGGAATTATTGAAAACCAAACCAAAATTTGAACATTAAATAGTCTGATTTTTAAAACCAGCAATCTGAAAATATAAAACCAGCAACTGCAAAATCAAAGAAATGTCCATAACTCTTCCATTTTACCTTCGAATTGACTGAGACAAAATGCAACAGCTTTCTAGAAGATTGGCGCCTCAAATGCCATCAAGAAACAACAGCAAATATCTCTCATTAATTTGGCACGCATTCCAATGCCTCCATGAAAAGTACGGCCCTCTTTGAGGGGCAATTTTAACATATAAAATCAAAGCCTTCAAGTTGAAATCTGCAAATTGGTGGAAAGGGTCGCCCCAAGCATAGAAATCCTTTGGTCAAATACCCATCACCAAAATAAAATCACTCTAAGAGCTGCAATTGAAATTGTCTTTCAGCCATGACTGCACCAGCAACTCCAGAATTGAAAAAAACTCTTCAAAACTTCAATTATAAAGCTCAATCTGCTAGTCTGATATGAGAAGCAGCAATAAGACCAACTAGGTGTTATCTTTCAAACACGAAATTGGCTTGAATTAGGAGGTAAGCATCCCTCGAAGTAGAAACCAAGTTGTTATTTTGACAGAATAACATTAACATAAGTTCATGGATGCAAAATGCTGTAGCAAAGCTTCACTTTTATAGAAATAGAGATGACTCTTCAAATTCCAAGCAAGGGACGCCCAATAGACATTTGAAATATGTTCAAATTCCAAAATAATAAAACTCTTTCAAATGGCGTCCAACTTCAAGGCACAAGAAACTTTTATTAAATGTTTCTTAATTAACTTTTAATGAAGGCGTCCCCCTTCATGGCCACTTTTTAACACAACTTAAAGTTATTTCACTAGGCCAAGGGGTCAACTAAAAAATATAGCATTAATGCCTTTAGTTTAACTTTTCACCAAATAAAGCTTTTAAGCTAGAACTGAAAACACCTTATTGCTTCGACTGAAGAGAAGACTAACTGAAGTGTTGACAACTGAGATACTGCCAAGAATAGAATTTACTATAAATAGTAAATTTTGAGAAATGCCACAAAACCCTCCAAAGAAGGAAACCCTGATTTGCACATCTGAGTAGCCTATGGATTTCCGGAAATAGGCTAAATCCAAATGAAGAGCGTAGGACGAAAATGGGGACATTACAGAATTCTCTCACAAATTTGATCACAATAATGCATTGCTTTCACAAATATTTGTGCCTTAATGTTTGCTCACAAACCTGCAATATATCTGCCCATGAATTTGCCATAATCTTCCTTTTATTTCTCTTCTCTTTTCACAAAATTTATGCAAAGACCTCTCATAAATCTACTCACATATCTTTCATAATCTGCTCAGATATCTTTTTATTTTCGCTCTTCATGTGAATAATCTTCCTTATGATTTTTGTTTGTTTGTTTTGTTTTACCTCTCTCACAATCCTCTATTTATACTTGCCCACATGCCTCTTCATCCAAGAGAGGTGACTCTCCAAGGGGGGTCAGCCCGCTTAGCATCATTTAATAATTTTATTTATTTTATGTTCTTTTCCCAAAGGTGGGCGCACGATTCTAGGGAGGTCATCCCACTTTGGGAGCCCCTTCAAAAAATATAAAATTAATTAATTTATTTTTAATTTAAACATCACCATAATCCCAATTTCTTTAATTATTTTGCATATTTAAACTCTTTTAAAGGGGTTGGACATGGGTCAGCCCATGTGGAGAACAAACCATCTTGTTGTCAATTAATTATCTCCTCCTTGCTCAACCATATCTTGATAATGGTGCCATAAATTTGGCACAAGACTTGCACAATGATTTAGCCATCTCATGATTTTAAACTTGTCCTTTGACATCAATAACATCTATTTCCTATATTCCCTTTGACATCAATGACAATATTTCCAACAACTCCATGTGTATTTCCTCCTCTGAGCCTCCATGCAAGCATACTATCTTAACATCCATCTGCTTAATCCCCAAATCAAGTGCCACAACAATAGATAACAACATCCTAATAGAACTCAACCTAGCAATAAGAGAAAAGATCTCTCATTTCCCTCAACTTGGGAATATCCCTTTGCCACCAACTATGGCCTATACCACTCAAGTGATCCATCTACTTTGAACTTGTTAATGAATACCCATTTGTAGCCAATGTGTTTTTTGTAATTAGACATCAAATAAATCCCAAGTCTTACACTACTTCAATACCAACGCCTCCTCCTCCATGACATGTTTCCAATAGTTTTTTTCTTTGAAGTGAGAACCTCTTCCATAGAACTTGATTCACTATCAGTACAAGTAAGAGCAAAAACAATGAAAATTTAGTGGACTATACTTGTTAGGTGATCTCTGTTGATTTGTAGACCTTCTATAGTTATTGGTGAAGAATTTCTTTTTGCATTTGCACTCTATTCTCCTTTAGATTTTGTGCCAAACGATCTTGCCTCTTCTTCCCCCAAATTGTCATGTCCACTATGTTGTTCAATTTCAAATACATTTTTCTGCTCTAATTTTGTTTCAAAATGCACCTTTTCCTCTCATTCTCCTTTGACTATTCTTCATTGGTCAAGACTCTAAGCTCCCTAGATATAACATCCCTTGACTAGAGTACCTTTAGTGTTTTCCAATTCTGGAGCTTGTAGCCTTTAACATTCTTGCCATATTTCACCTCAAAATACAACTTAGATCACCTCTCCTTGGACACCTAAACAAATGCCTCGTAGCCAAAGGCTCGCAAATTTCATATGGCTCCTTGGTTTCTGCTAGTTCAAATTTCATATGGCTTCTTGGTTTCTGCTAGTTCAAATTTCATATGGTGTCTTGTTTTCTAGTGCATAAGTAAGAGATGTGTTCTTCAAGTAGCATGTTGCACTAACTACTTTAGCCTAGAACACTTCTCCTAGATCAGCACTACTCAACATACTTTTGGCTTGATCCAGCAAGGTTCTATTGAACCTCTTAGCCACTCTGTTATGTTGCAATGAATTCGGTCATGTCATTTGCTTCACAATCCTAGTATGCTTACAGAATGTTTCAAACTCCTTAGAATAGAATTCATCACCATTATTTGTCTTAACTCTTAAGTACCTTTATGTTCTTATTGGTCTAATTTTTAACAGGAGCCCTGAACTCCTTAAACTTGAGAAACACCACAAACTTTCTCTTAAGAAAATACATGCAAGATACCTAGAATAATCATTAGTGCATGTTACAAAGTATAGAGACAACAATGGATTGGATATCCATGGGACAAAAACACATCATCGTGTATCACCTTCGAAGTCTCCTCTACTTTAGTGCTTCTAGAGTTAAACTACAATCAATTATGTTTTCCTAGCACACAATGCTCACAAAAGTCAATATCAACAAAACAATCAACAACACCATCTACTATATCTTTATGTACCGAGGTTTTTAGACCTTTCTCACTTAGATGACCCCAACTAAGATGCCACAACCACCTTGATTTAGATGCAGTTACATCAGCACAACTAGATAACGTTGATGCATCTAGCCTATACAGAGTACCATACCACACTCCCTTAGCAAGCACCAAATTACCTCTTTCCAACTTGCAACCTTTTCCATCAAATATGACATTTATTCCCGAGTCAACCATCTTTGACACAAACATAAGATTTCAAGCCAAACTTGAAATATGCAGAACATTTGAGAGTGTCTTTACTCTACCATCCATGAAGGCAACTTTCTCATTCCTCACCAACTATCTTCAAGGAGTTGTTATCATTGAAAAAAACTTGTCCTTCACTGCACTTGTGTAATCAAAGTACCACTCTCTATGTGGCATCATATGAAAAGAAGCACCCTAATCAATCAACCAAGAACTATCGCCAATAACATTAGTAGAGATAAATGCATCCTTGTTAGAGGACCTATCAAAAGGATCATCCTTCTTTTTGGACTTGTAATCCTTTTTTGTGACCTTTATTGCCACAATTCTAGCATTTTAAATTAGACTTATTCATAGATTTTATCCTATCGTGACCTTTAGACTTCTTATCTCCATCCTTTGTACCTTTCTTCTCCTTGGACTTGCCTCTAACAACTACGGAATCAAAATAATTACCATCCATGATCTTTCTCCTAATTTTCTCACTGAACAAAATGCAAATAACATGTTCCAATTTTAGTGACATATTATTGTTGATAGACATAAGCAGGTTTTCCCTTGAATCCAATAAGGAATAAAGCAATACAATGCACTTGTTCTCTTACATCCACCTTGACTCTTATTGACACAAGTTAACTTAAAATCATATTAAAGCTATTCAAATGATCAGTTTTTAAGCCTCCTTCCTGAAGAGCACAAAGATTTACTGAGAGTGGAGGGGGAAGGGGGGTGAATCAGTAAATCAATACAAACTTTTTCTTTCTCAAACTCTTATCAACTTTAACTTTTATTCAACATCAACTTCTTAAAATGAAACAACACAATCAAGTTGACTCCAATTGATGTATGATATGTTCAATTGATTTTACAAAAGTAAGTAAGTGCTAACCTACTTGAATTATTAATAAGATTGTTTAGTAGGCTCAAACCTACAAGGAGCACCAGCCCCTTAAACTTGTTTAGTAGGCACCTAACCTACAAGGAGCATCAACCCCTAATGTTCGTAGGCACCAACCTACTGGAGGCACCAACCCCCACTTGCCAAGCACCAACTCAGCAAAGATGATAACTGAAAGAATAATGTTCCACCTTCAATGTTGCTTCTTCAACGGGTGATGGACAATTCTGATCTTCACCAAATATGCAATAAACTTGCCCTTGTATTGCCTTCAATTTTCTTCACAACTCTCTTCTCAATCTGCCGAAGTCTTCTTCTAGGATCTGCTATAAAGATTTATCTTTTATCTCAACCTAACTTCTTCTTTGTAGGTTC
The DNA here is from genome assembly GCA_007115665.2 of Sequoiadendron giganteum. Classification (NCBI taxonomy): domain Eukaryota; kingdom Viridiplantae; phylum Streptophyta; class Pinopsida; order Cupressales; family Cupressaceae; genus Sequoiadendron; species Sequoiadendron giganteum. Next base: position 702,722,703 of record CM021103.1, read on the forward strand.
TCTTTAGTTTTCACACAAGATATTTTATCTCCTGATCTGACTCTATGTTCTCATTCTCCACTTTCATACTCAGAAATTTTACCTTTGATTCCTCTTTATTATCTGCCTATATATGTTTCATATGTCTGCTCAAATACACTCCATAATTTTGCTTAATCATGCTTCAAAACTCTGGTCAAATCTACTTCATATATCTGCATATATTGCCTTCAGATTTGCTGGTGTATATATGATTTTCATTTTAACTTCACACCTCACTCTCAAATGATATTCATTTATTCACACTTATATTCTTAGAATAAATCTGATCTGCACTTCGTAGTGCTGCTCTTCCTCTCTATACTTCAGAAGATATTCCTTCGATTCTCATGTCTATTTACATTTTCTCTTATCTTTTATATGTCTTCAATGAGGGTGCTAGACACACCCTTTCATAATGACTACTTCCTTTCACAATGGATGCAACACTTCAAATATATTGCTGTCCCTTCACAAAAATTCTTAATTGCTTCATATAAATATTCTTTAAATATTCGCATCTTTTATTGTATGAAGCGCTTCCTTTTATTCTTTTATTAATTGCATCTTTTCAGATGTTTAATGTAATCTAAGACTTTTTGTCTTATTCCGAAATACCTTTCATTACAGTGCTTCTCTTCATAACAAAACAAATCGCACCATATACCCTTTAATAAATCACACCACATTAAGCATTCATTTCCATAGTCTTCCATAATCGACCCGATACATGAAACTAAGATAAATTAGTAGATGTTGATTGACGTGGTTGCAATTCTTCATATATTGGCATATATTGGATGGCTTTGTCTCCCGTGGGTCAACCGTCTCTGAAATTTACTTTATAATTACTGCTATTTGATTTATGATTCTTCACACCTTATGTTAAGATCTATACCTTACACAAATACCTGATTATTTCTTCCACGTTTACATGTAAGAGTAGCTCGTAGACCTTACTGGGGAAGCATTTCAAAAGAAAGACTCTCAACACTCAGATTCCCAGCATAGCATTGGTTCCCATATCTCCCAACCATGGTAGAAAGAATCTAAAACACTGGTCTTCCATATCGGACTTCAATGAAATCACTGGTGGCAAATAATATTATTATCTGCTCATTTTCATATCTTCCATTTTGTCTTCAAGCGGTGGTAATATACTCTAGCATGGGCGCAATCCTCTCCCGGTAGTCTCCCAGCAGTAAAGCTATGTTGCTTTTAAGACTTCGAACCCAATAGAATTTTGCTTGGGTTGACTCCTTCAAAGGTTGCGGGAATGTCAGGAGTAAAAAGACGACGAACCAATTCTTCAAATACTTCTTCAATAGCATCAGCTTTTCTTTCTAATTTGATGAATATGGTATTCCCCAGCTTTCCTAGACCATTGACAGTGAGTATATTCGATGACTTCTTGACTTATTTTCAAGAGAACTGTGGATTATATTTTGAAATTTGCACCAATGACCCTGACACTTCCAAGGTTGCGGTGGTTTTGAGATGAATACACTGATATTCGACATTCACATTTTCTTAGGTGGTAATGTTCAAGTCTATGTAGCTTTGAATGCTCTACAACCTTTCTTTTTCTCAATCTGTTCTTTGCATTCACCAATGTCATTGTATGTAACATCTGGCTCTTCTTAAACTTATCATATTATAAGCATTATTTCTACAACCTCTCTTTTTCTCAATATTTTCTTTGCATTCACCAATGTCATTGTATGTAACATCTGGCTTTCTTAAACTTATCTCGTTATTTCATCAGGTCGCAACTATCAGTTAAAATGGGACATTACATCATCATTACTTCATTGACATCAATGACAAACTTCTAACAATCTTGTCCATACATAGACAACAATGACAAACTTCTAACCTTCTTGACATGATTTTGACATCAATGACAACATTTCCAACACTTCCCTCCTTTTTAAAGAAAATAACTTCTTTTTCAAAACAAGTTTATTAACTAGACTCTTAAACATATATAACATACCCATCTTCTTCCACAATGAATTTGTAGTCTGCTCTTTAGCATTCGTTAACACAAAACGTTATAGACAAAACCAAATAGTACTTCTTGCTGCCTTATCTAATTTTACCCAATCTTTGTCAAACACACCTGAGGGTTTGGTTGAAGAAGATACCACAACCCATTAACCTCTTTCAATTAGATTCTCCATTTTCAATTTCCATAGTTCAAAGTCTTATCCATTGAATCTCTCAATTTTAGACCTTGATGTGCTAGTGATAAATTTAATACTATTCTACTTTCTTACATATCCTTTCAAAGTCTTGTTTTGTGTTTGGTCATACATGAACTGCAACAAACCGACCATTATTGGGTTTCCCACCACAAATACTAGCATTTGGACTCCCAATGAAGTATTAACCACCCGAACAATCCATGATCTAATATCAAATGTTGGGGATTTCAACCCTTGTTGTAGATGACAAATAGATTGGGATTAAGAAAACTTAAGGTTATGTATTCAAATAATAGCTGGCAACACTTGCAAAATCTATCTAACATGTACCAAAGTAAATACAACAATATGTATCCACAGAAGTACACAAAACACAGAAATCTGTGGGAAACCCTTGTGGGAGAAAACACACCAGCAAAAGACATGCCCAGTTATATTATTCAAAATCAACAAAGATTCAATATAACAAGGCCCTTTATAGAAGTCTCAATCTACATCATACTTTCTTTTGCAATCATTTCAATGTTCACACCAAACAATGTTCAATCCAATCAGCTGGTACAGTTGTCTGACCTTCTTTGGTGCATTCATATGAAGTGATACATATAGATGTTCACATGGGAATACCAAGTGTCTTATTGCCCAACCAACACGTGAATAGTAAGAGACGTACAACTATAATCCAACCACAATATGATGTTAGCATATTGCACATATCACCAAGTATGAAGTATCCACACGGGTAATCACCTTACACATGTAGCTGCTATCACGCTATAAATCAATAGTTATATCATTAACACTGTCAGTATATATACATATTTCCAATATAGCCACCACTACTAGCTCCTTATTTGCGGTTTCTCACACAGTAACATTACTCTTGATTGCTTGCAGTATTTTGTGCCATCAGCCAAAACATTATCGTGCTCATAGATTATGCTGCAAGTGATCATACATCATTGTTCATGCTTCTTGCAAATACTCTTTTCATATGTAGTTGTGAGTTCTTCTAGATTATTTGTGGTTGTTGTCACAATACTACCACGTGGAAAAACCATGTATGTTGTATCGCAAAACTCGAAACTCATTGCATCTCATTGCAATGTGCTTTGTAGACAAACTCTTCTTACAATGACTCTTTGTAGGTGAATATCACCGAGTCCCCCCATCTAGGTTGGCTGGGGATGTCTGAGACACCTCTCATTTGTCTTGGGGACTTCCGGGCATTCTCACCATCAATTTTTTTCCAAACCCTAAATTTTTTTTGTTTTTCTGTCTAGCCATTTGGTTGTGTTGAACAATTGGTATTCTTGCAATAGAGGAAGAATTATCACAAAAATTAAATTGAAATTGAGCAGATGAAGGGTAGAGGCATTGTTTCAATGGAGCACCACATCCTAATCTCTTGTGGATTTGTGGTGGGGAACGTTAAATATATCCTTTCAAGCCTATTGTGTTAGTGGTTGGAGCTCTATAGAAGCTTTGAATACAATTTGGAGACTAATCAATTTGTTTGGCAAAGTAATCACTTCCTATCGTGAATGTTGGGTTGTTTCTTACAAAAGGTGATAAAAATTGAGTTCCATATTGTCTGCTGGGTTGTTTCTTACAATTGCTGCTGTCGAATGCGAGTATGAAGGAGAAAACTCTGCTGTGCAAATGCCACTTTACGAGCTGCATGAACAAATAATAGCACTGAACAGCAGAAAAATGACACCCACGTTCTGTCTTTTGGTTTTTCTCAAAATGACATTAATATTTGATCAAATGAAACCATTCTCAAAGGAAAATTCAATATCAGCCAAGGCTATCAACTATAATATTGTTAAGGTTTAAAAAATATATAAATACCCAAACACTTTAAATACCCGCTATCTTCTTAAAGCACAATAAATTTAATATTTAAGTACATTGCCATTATAAGAATATAAAGTTCTCTAAATGGTAGCTTATATTTTTTTCCCGTTTTTCTCTTTAAAGGGAACACCTGCGAGGTTTCCTTTTATCACTGTAGGAGGATGTATTATTATTTAACAATGTTAAAAACTATTTTTATAATCTCCTGGATATGTTACTTATATTCTATAAAAAACAAATTTATATAAGGCGAATTTAATTATGAAGTTTTATTTGAATTTTTACCCCTTGCCAAACTTCATCTGAATTTTAATGTTGCCAAACACTTACATGAACTCAAACCTTTGACATAGCTTGAATCTAGCATGGCAGCTCCATTATCATGGTTCTCTTCTCCTTCTTTAGACATTTATACACTTCTTGATTCCACTTAATATAAATCTCAGATCCATAGAGCTGCAATTCTTCTTTCTTTGATCTTGTCATTGTTATACAAATTGCCCAAACACTATCCACAATACACAAAGTTTGAAATTGCTTTGATACCAATATGATTTGTAATCTTTGAAGTTAAATTACTTTGCTGGAAATGTTAAAATTGATGGTCTAGTCTAAAATTATTCTTCAATGATAGTTAGAATGCAAAATTATATTGGAATTAGGGGAGAGGACCCAGTACCTGAGCATGTTCCAATAGTTGTTATAGCATTTGTTGATTTAATGTCCAATATTTTTAACAATAGTTGAGACATTAAAGTTGTTAGTGTTGATGATGAATACCCATAATTGAATGAAATGTATTCCTTAGATTTAAAAAACAACAAATCATGTGATGCCACATCAGCGCACCAATAAAACATGATTTAGTGCACAACTACCAGACTCAAGTTTTTTTGGGCCTTTTTTGACAAAAAACATGCTGATGTGGCATAATATTTGATGATGTGACCCTGAAACCTTAGTTATAAGCAGAGGACTTGCCAAGTAAGCTGCTGTAAAAATTTGGGAGTGATTTGAAATTTCCACGTAGGATTTTGAGAAGCGTGAAGTTAGGGTGCTCAACTACCAGGTCCTCTCCCCTAGTGTCCTCAATGTGCTGCAATGAAAAGAGTACTACACTAGCATGAAACAAAATGAAACAATCATAAAATAGCAAAGAATTAACCACAACAAATTGACACAAGAATTTTAACCCTGAAAACTTTTGTCAAGTAAACCAGTTTGACGTGACACATAGGTCAGCTTTCTCTCCCCTTTGCCAAAAATAGCTATAAAGAACTCATATAGAGCATTCGACAACAATCATTCATTTGCTATACTTACTAACAACATTCTTTGTATCAGATTTCTTCTACAACCAACTGAACTAATATTTTTTTACTCTTTATATTCATGCTTTGCAATTGGTCGTGTGCCTCTTATGGCAATTTTATGAGCGTTCTTTTGTGTGATCAATGGGGAGAGACTCTTTTCTTTTGTTGCTCTACCTATTCAGGTCTCACATGCGAAACTGTTACTTCTGTATCAGGGTTAATTGAGTAGGTGGCGGAAAAAGCTGTCATGACATATGCACACCTGCCATGACACAAAGGCAACCTCATGGGCTGTAATATGCAGCCCTGTTTGCCTTTGTTTTTTAGTTTTGATGAATGTTTTTTGATATATTTGCAATGTTTGATACAACAATATAATGTAGCAAAATAGAAGTTATTGCAATAATATTTTCAACTCAAAAACTAAACATTACATAGGGAATACACAGCTGAAAATTCTAAATTTTTATATCAGCTTAGATACTCAGTATTTTCACAAAATATTGATAACCTAGTTCATAAAATATTACCTACTAACTAAAACAACAATACCCAAAAAATCTGAGAGTTACAAATGATGAACTCACAGGTAAGATATACCTTGAAACCCTCTGAAAATGGATGCCAGTTGCAAGTAACACCTCCAATGGAAGAAATGATGCCAACACAATGCTCTCATGCCTATCAATATATGTCTTTCAAACTTCACTCTAGACCTTTGAAAAACGCCCACGATACTCGGCTATATATATATATATATTTGTCCAACTACCCAAGCAGTGACAATCTTCCTTTAAATCCTCCCACGATTTGAATATGTTGTATCGATCAGCAATGCAAACCCTTCCTTGAATATACAGAAAGATGTCGGCCAGCTATAGGAAACCATACAATCCCAATATTTGCAATATTAAAAATCCCCAAATCCCACGTCCTAATCAGCAAGGATTGACTTATACATCAGTAAGTAAATCCTCCCAATTCAATCAATATATCTTCTAATTTCTCGTTGATTCCTCCAAAACCTGAATATTAAATCTTTCCTGTAAATCAGTGAAGCACAAGCACAACCTTTGAATGAAGTTGTTTGCAAGTTGGCTTGGGAGATCTTTCACTCCTCCACCAAGCTATTCTTCCTGAGGGATTTCGTCCTCAAAAAACTATTTCCAGACTCTCAAGTCTCCTACAAAAACCCTTATCAAAATAATTTTCTCAACAATGAATGAATGTGCAAATGAGCTTCAAATGGCTTTTTATAACACCCATGCCCTAATTTGCATTTGAGTTATATTTCATTTAATTTACTTTTTTCCTGCCTTATAACTCCCTTTTTAATTTGCACTTAACTTTATATTATAAAGTGCAGTTTAAAAACATTTATATCCCACTTTTGATAGTCTTTTAATATATTATAATAACGTATAAAGTTAATTAATTTAAATTAACTTTATAATTAATGTTATTAAAATCAAATACATAGGGCTGTTGAATACCAAAATGTCTCCAAGATATAAATATGCCATCACGCCCAAAATAGCAACTCTGCCAACTGACCATATTAGTGATTTACTATAAATAGCAAGTATAAACAAAATATCCATGTGACTTACTAAAAATAGTATGGTTTAAATGAATGAATAGCTTCTACGAACTCCTTGGTAAACGGCTGGGAAAAACATTGACTGAGCTCAAAAAGGTCGGACTAAACAAGTCTGCAATGCCCTCAAAGGGCCCCTTAACCACCCTGTTAGTCTGTAGGGACCAAGTGATGGACTTGTTAGATGCTGAAGTTGTATTGCTGATATGTGGTTGTCATTGATGTCAACACTATTAGCATTGGTGATTCTGAAGGTTATATATGTCGAGGAGATTGAGAAAATTGTAATAAATATATTGCAGGCAGTCAGTGAAGTTGAGAAGGTCAGAGTGTTGGAAAGTGCTATAAATTGATAATTTGAAGGTGCACATTATAGGGTTTGTTGCTGAGTCTATCTAGTATGTTGTCCAAAAGTTTCAGTGGTACGCATCAAGATTTGAGAACGTTATGAAGTTTTGTGTTCCTACAGTCATTATGTTACTGTAGCAGGTGTTCTTGGAAGAAGAGGATGAAATTCTGGCAATTTCAGTTGTTGCACATGTTCCTGTGACATTCATGGATGAGTCTAGATCATTCTCTATCCTTGTTGTATGTCCGCATTGTTTTGTGTGATCGTGATTGGAGATTTTTCCGATGGTGCTCGAGTTTTCATGTTCTTGGCCAACATGATGGTGGTAGCGTGATGCAGATCCATGAGGATTAATCTTTTATTGTTTGGCGTGTTCGAAGGTGTTTATTTGGGTCCTCACTATGTTGTGACTGACTTGTATTGGTGCACATTAAGATTTATTTATGTATTGAGGCCGACAGTTGTAATTTATTTTTTATTTTTGGCCGACAAAGTAGTTGATGTAAATCCGTGTAGCAAATATATAAGAGCGGTTGTTTTCCTCACTTTTAGATATGCTCGGTGTGTGTGTGAAGTACATGTGCGAATAAAGATCAAATCATTCTAGAGCAGAGTAGAGTGTGAAAGAGATTGAGCAAAGTGTGTAGAAGTTTTTTTGTGCCTAACCGGAATTGTCATCAAACTTTTGTAGAAACTAATTTCTCAATTCAACCTCATCAGATGGATTTAATTTGATTATTGTATGTAAGGCAATGAGCCTTCCTTTGAGCAGTGAGCTCTAGGCAGTGTGCCTGAATGCATGTGCATTCCCTATTTACTCTTCATTATACTTTTAACAGGGTATAATCTTGTGGACTAACATCCACCATGGTTTTTCCCCTAACAGGGTTTCCATGTATAAAATCTTGGTGTTCATGTGTCTTTGATGTGTTATTGATTTTGGTAACAACTAATTCACCTCCTCCCCCCTGTCAATTGTCTATCCTTGTTTTGCCAACAGGACTAACCACTACGACTGACAACTTCATAGGAAAAGGGGACATTACATGGGCATAGATGAAACTGCTGCAAAGAATGCTGTAATTGATCATTTTGCACTGAGCAAAAACTATTCTTAATGCAGGTCTGATTTCAATTGAGCTCTTGTTTGGATGATGTAGGAGACTGATTCTAATCCTTATGCATCGTTTCTCTAATAGTGTCATTGAACTTTGTGAGGATCAGAGTATGAATTAAGTGTCATCAAGCTTGTGGCAAATGCCTTGACATTAAGCTGCATAGTTATGCCATAAGTTTTCCACCAGTTCTTATTCGTCTGTTCTGATTAAAGTTGAAGAACCATCTTACTGAGGGAAGTGGGGTTGAATTAATGAATTCTATCATTTGGACATACCTCCTATTGATTAAGAGGGCAGTGTTTGACCTTGCTTATTTCTTTTATTATTTTGAGGAACTACTATTACAATTTTTTTCTTCTTCAAACATTTCTATTATAAATATTTTCCGGTAAACAATTTCTTTAAAATATCAAATTGTTGCTTTTGAGCTTTTAGGAAAAAATGTAAATTTGCATAAGAATTGTCGTTGGTTGATTGAGCCATTCCTAATCACCTTATTTGAAATTATTTGTGTGTTTCAGCTGACATCACATGCATGGCTTGGGCACCTCAGAAAATTGCAACAGGTAACTTTCAGACCACCAAGACAATAATTTGGTTTTTTATTTTTGATTTATGAGAATGCTTTCAGTTAGGTTTGTTGCTCGTTGCTTTTTGATTTTCTGTTTATATAAAAGCTAGAAATTTAATAACATCTGAAATGCATGGTTTTATGCCACAAAGTTTCATCATATCTTAATCTTCTTGAATGCGAAAGGCTAAATTTTGATTTGATTTTGCAGAAAATGTTCTTACAACAATTCTAGCTACGTGTGGTAATGACAAAAAAGTGAAGTTGTGGGCTGCTCCTAAGAGTCTTTTGCATTAAAGCATTATGAGATCATATAACATGCATTGCTCAGATCCTTGTATATTCGTCACTTAGATGGCCATTCTACGCTGTAAGAATGCCTGACAAAAACTATAGCAAAACTTGCGGTCTTAGAAAATGATCGACATGCAATCTATTTTAAAGATTGTTGTTATGTTGTTAAAGAGTAAATGGTTTTTTTCGATAAGAATATTGTATCAATCAACATTCTAATTTACCGGTTGTACAATTTTTAATGTGTTAAACAATGGGCACTATCCTTAGAATTTTCAAATGTTTGAATCTTGTTCAAGCAAAAGGTATGGTCATTTATGTTTCTAAATAATGTTTTGCTGATACATTATTTTCCTTATTTCCAATATCATGATGGGAACAATTAAATGATTTGGAAGGAAAGATGGTGCATCTAGCAGTTTGATTCATGCTTAAATATTTGAACATGTACACTACTTCAAAGGAAAGGTGGTGCATGTAGCCGTTTAATTCATGCTCAAATATTTGAACATGTACACTAATTCAAATATATTTTAACTTGTTAGTATTTTGGAGATTGTGGCTGAAAGAAATGATTGCCTTGGTATATGAATTATTAGAAATTAGCTTTATTAGAGAAGATTAGTAGATCTATAAACTACGATCAGATAAAAAAAAGGTTTATAAGAACACCAGAATTAACTTACATTGATCGGTTGAAGGGGTCCTTAATGGGGCACTATTACATCTTTAGTCCTATTTGTTATTGATTTGGAACAGAATTTGAAAATGGGTTTCAATAAAAACAATTATTGTTGAAAGACCAATAAAGTATCAACTTGTTGAAAATTATCCAATATTAAGGGCATATGCATGCAAAATGTGTGATCCTATATATAGTTGTTGATGGTACACCAAAGCTTTGCCTAGGTGTTTTTCATTTTGTTTTTTGAGGGTTTTATGTCAAACTTTTTTGCAATTTGACATTAGAGCACAAGTCTCAGCTGATCCTTCTTTATTTGAGAGCCAAGGATTTTGAGGGGTATCAATTCTCTCAAAATTCCCCATCAATCTTGATCTCATCCCTTATATTTCATCTTAGGGGATTTGAACCTTTGTGGATTGTGAAATCAAGAAACATATTGATGCAAAGCATCGCTCTCATCTTTCATTTCCGTTTGGTTTTGTTTGTCTTTTAGTTTAGTAGATTCAGTTCTTGTTTGAAGAAGGGATGCTGAAACAGGGGTTGGGTGTCAAAAGAAAAGAAAAAGGCAAAACATGAATGAGGGGCATCCAATAGTAAAGGAAATAAGGTGTTGGTTTGTCTGTGTTCTTGGCCGACCCTTGAAGGTTGAATAGAGATAGTAGGAGCACGCGTTCAGGCCGAACATTGAGGCCTTTGTTGAAGTCATTTGTGATGTGCGACAAAAGCTTCAGAGAATGAATGGAATGCTGATTTAGAGATTAAATTGTATGTAATAGGCATAAGCTCATGGAATAAAGATTGTATTTGTTCTTCTTGCCTTGATGGTGAATGACCATGTTCTATCTAGGTTGTGTTTTGATTTTTAATCCCGAACTTCTTATGAATTTTGAGATGAATTGCTTGGATTGGAAGTCTTTGTGGATTGTAATTTACGCTGTGACCAAGTCTTGCCATCAAGTGGTATCAAAGCCTAAAAGTGATTGAGCATTGGTGAGTAAACAAAATGCCTCCAAGGAGAATGTGTAGAGGAGCCCGAGGAAGAGGTAAAAGGGAACACCATGGTGACAAATTGTTGCAACATTTGATAGCAAGATTGGATGCCTTGGAAAGGGGACAAAGAAGAGAGACCCCTGATGAAGTTGCAAGTGATGATGATGAGGAAGAACAACCACAAGAAGACAATGAGGGAGGACAAGGAGACTAGGAAGGTTTTGAAGGAATGTTGTTGAGGATTGTCATGAATGTGGGTTCCAAACCCAAAATAGAAGTTCCTACCTATTCGAGAAGTCTCAATGGTGAAGATCTAATCGATTGGATCAATGATAGACAAATATTTTGAATATGAGGGTGTAGTAGAAGAAAGGAGATCAAAATTTGCTTGCACTAGATTGAAGGGCCATGCTGCTATGTGGTGGGACTTTGTCCAAATTGAGAGAAGAAAGAATAAGGAAAAGATTAACTCTTGGGATTGGATGGTGGCAAAGTTGAAGGCTAAGTTCCTTCCAGTAGATTACCAAATTAATCTCTTCAAAAGATTGCATAATTTGAAACAAAAAGACAAGTTTGTGAAAGATTATATAGAGGAATTCTATAAGTTGGTAATTAGATCAAGGTATAGTGAGGAAGATGTGGAGAAAATTGCTAGATATATGATTGGTCTAAAGTATAGTCTACAAGATGAATTAAGCCTTGTGTCCCCTAGAAGCTTGGAAGAGGCTTATCAACTTGCCTTAAAGGCAAAAGAAAAGTTGCAAAGGAAACAAAGTCAGCAAGAGAAGAAGAGAGGAAGAGTTTTTAGAGGAAGGCGGCAACAAACTGGTAAAGGGCAACAACATCATCAAGGAGAAGATGTTGGAAGTTCTAGTGGAGCAGCCAACAATGATAGAGGAGGCTTTTAAAACAAAGGGGGTGGATCCTATGGAAGAGGTGGTTCTCAAGGTAGAGGTAGAGGGTTCGTTGGAAAATGCTTTAAGTGCAACCAATATGGACACAAGAGTTGGGAATGCTCTGAATCATCTCAAGGGGAACATTCCAAGTTTGAAAGAAGTAATCAAATTGTTCATGCTGACCAAGAAAACGTGGGGTCTCTTGTTCACCATTGAGAGGAACCGGAATCAGGTGAATCATTGTTGTTGAAGAGGGTATTACTGAAGCCTCAAAAAGAAAGCCAAGAACCAGTCCAAATGAGAGCCTTGTTCAAAACCAAGTGTAAGTCCAAAGGTAAATGTTGTAGACTAATCATTGATAGTGGTAGTACAGATAATATTGTTGCAGCAAAGATGGTGGAAAAGTTAGTCCTTTAAAGAATTAAACATCCATCTCCTTATAAGGTATCTTGGTTGCAAAAAGGTCATCAATTGTTAGTGAATGAGCATGCCCATGTTGATTTTTAGATGGGTAATTATAAGGATAGTGTTCTTTGTGATGTGATGCCTATGGATGTGCCATCTATTGCTTGGTAGACCGTGGCAATTTGATAGGAAAGCAGTGCATAATGGAAGGGAAAACACATATACTATTGAGAAAGATGGAGTGCAACATACGTTGATGCCTATGAAGGAGCCTGAAGAGGACAACAACAGTAGTAACAACGGTAAGGTAATGTTGGTCAGTGGTAAGGAGTTTCTACATGACTTGAAGAATGAGGAAACAAGATATGCTTTGGTTCTTAAATCTAGGAGTGTATTTACTACAACAAAATTTGATGATTTGCCTCTTGAAGTGCAAGATATTTTGAATGAACATTTCGATATTGTTGCATCTGATTTGCCTAGTGGGTTGCCTCCTATGAGGAGCATCAACCACCAGATGGATTTGATTCCTGGGGCTAGCCTTCCTAACAAGGTTTCTTATAGGTTGACACCTATGGAAAATGAGGAAATAAGGAAGCAAGTGAAGGACCTTTTGAAGAAGGGTTTAATAAGGGAAAGCCTAAGTCCTTATGTTGTCCCCATAGTACTAGTGCGAAAGAAAGGAGGGGAATGGCGTATGTGTACTAATTCTGTTGAGAAATTATGTCTCAACTTTCAGCTTGAAGTCCTCATTTTCATGTCTTGGTGATTTTGTGTTGTATGCAAAGTTCTGGTGGAGGCGGAACCGGGATGGAACTTGGCATTGTTCTGTTTGCCTAAGTTCCGGGTTTCGGTTCTCGTTCCTGCTCCAACTCCGCTTCGTACTATCTGTTTCTTCTCGCTTCGTTTCGCAGGTTCTGGCAGAGGCGAAACCAATTTTGGAAGTTGGCAATGTCCGTTTGCCAGGTTCCTGTTTCGGTTTTTGTTCCAACTCCACGCCAGACTCCTGCTTTTATGATCTAGTTCCTCTGGATGTTTGGATTCTCCTCGGGGTGTTTTCCTCCGCCTTGTCCTAATTCTAGATTGTTGTTTCTTGCAGTTGGCAGAGGCGGAACCGGAACCGTATTGGTTCATGATCTTGGACTTTTGGTAAAGTCCTGTTTCTGTTCCTGTTCCATCCCCGGGTCCGACTCCGACTCCGGTCTTTTGTGTTCCCGCCTTGATTTGACCCTGGATTCACTTTACCCGATCAGAACTGTTTCTGATGTGTTCCTCTTTGCCATGGGCGGACGCGGAACCGAATTGGTTCCTGAACCTGTAATTTTGGTGGAGTCATGTTTCGACTCCAGTTCCGTCCCCGACTCCGGCAGTGTGTATTTTCGGTGGAGTCCTGTTTCGACTCCTGTTCTGACTCTGACTCCAGCAATGTTAGAAATGACTTGAAGTCTTGGTCGCGCCCGCTGTTTGACCGTTTTGGTTGCTCTGTCAGCTGCGATTGTTGATGGGTCTTGGACGCGTGGCACCTAGTTGAATAGTGTTTGGACAGATACCAAAATAGTTATTGTGGCAGTTGCATTTGTCAACGAAGGGTGGCGAGCTCAACCATTTTGAGTAATGGCTTTGAATGCAAAGTCGGCTCGTTGCAAGAAATCTATCAGATCCGATCAGTTGCGTGATTTGAGGATGGACTTCATTGCTCTTCTGAGTCGGTTACATATGGATGAGAGATGTGTTATTTCTCATCAATTAGACAAGTCAAGAGTTGAATCGTAAGTTGCAGAGCAAGTTTGAAGTTGCGAGCTGAAGAACAGAAGGACGTGAGTTCTTGAGGAAGGTTTTGAACTGTATGTTGTAAAAACATTGTAATAGTGAATCTGAAACTCTCTAGGTGATTGTGAGCTGAACTAAGAAGTCTGGTTATTGTATGTAATCGATTCATTACTGTAATACAATAGATTTGACTTTGTATGGTGGGTTTTTTACCTGAAAGGGTTTTCCCACGTAAATACTATGTCATCTTTGTTTGCTTATCTTTCTGGTTTCTCATTGCCATGGTTGTATGCATCTCTATAAGTGTTTGAAACTGTTAGTTTTTCGTTTTTGCTTCTCTCCCCTAAAGTAAAGGTGTTATGGGAATGTTTTCCGCACTGTTGGGTCAGTAGATCCGCATTCTTTTCCCTTCAAATTCAAGGGCTATTAACAAAATTACTATAAGATATAGGTTTCCCATTCCTAGAATTGAAGAATTAATGGATTATTTAAGTGGCTCCATGTATTTTTCTAAAATAGACTTGAAGAGTGGCTACCACCAAATATGAATCAGATCGGGGGATGAATGGAAGACAAACTTTAAGACTAGTGATGGTTTGTATGAATGGCTTGTTGTGCAGTTTGGATTGTCTAATGCACCTAGCACTTTTATGCGACTCATGAATGAAGTTTTGAAACCATTCCTTGGTAAATTTGTGATTGTATACTTGGATGACATTTTGGTATTTAGCAGGTCTAAGGAGGAGCATGTTGAGCATTTGAGGTAGGTATTGAAAAGGCTGCAAGAGGAGAAGTTGCAGATAAATTTGAAAAAGTGTGTATTTATGCAGACTGAACTAGTTTATTTGGGCTTTGTGGTGTCAAAGGAGGGATTGAAGATGGACAAAGGGAAGGTACAAGCTATCCTTGATTGGCCAACACCTAAAAATGTAATGGAGGTAAGGAGCTTTCATGGGCTCGCAAGTTTTTATAGAAAAATTATTAGAAGTTTTAGTCATGTGGTAGCACCTATTCTTGAGACTATAAAGGGGAATAAGAGGCCATTTGAATGGACTAAGAAGGCTAAAGATAGTTTTAAATTTTTGAAGCAAAAGGTGAGTGAGCAGCCCATTCTTGCTTTGCCTGATTTTGAGAAAGTGTTTCAAATAGAGTGTGATGCTAGTGGGTTGGCTATTGGGGCTGTCCTAAGTCAAGAAGGTAAACCAGTAGCATTCTTTAGCGAGAAACTAAATGATGCAAAAAAGAAGTATTCTTCTTATGATTTGGAATTCTATGCTTTAGCTCAATCTTTAAAGAAATGGAGACATTATTTCCTGCCTAAATAGTTCATTGTATACACAGATAACCATCCTTTGCAATTTATCAACAACCAACACAAATTGAATCAAAGACATGCCAAGTGGGTTGAGTATCTCCAAGGTTTTAATTTTGTTTTGAAGCATAAAAGTGGACAAATGAATAAGGTTGTTGACGCTATGAGTAGAAAGAATTTGTTGTTATGTGAAATACAAACTAATACTACGGGCTTTGAAAGTTTGAAAGAGTTGTATGAAGAGGATGCACATTTTAAGGAAGCATTTGAAACTTGCAGCAATCCTATTTGTAGGAATAGAAAGCCATGGGTGGATTATATGATTCAAGAAAGTCTGTTGTTCAAGGGGAATAAATAGTGCATTCCTAAAGGGTCCATGATGTTAGTGTTTCTTAGATCAGATTAGATAATAGATTGTTCAAAAGAAATGCAACACATAAGACAATGAACACAACAAGATACCCTGGGAAAACCCTCCTCGTGAGGGAGAAAAACCCAGCAAATGATTCTCTTATATATAAGATAACATAGAGACAAAATTCTGCTTACAACACAGCCCAACAGTGGCTAACAATGATTTTGCACTAAATACAAATGAATCTGTTCTTCCTTGAAATCAGTCTGCTGCTACAGAATTGATGATCTGCTGCTCAAGTATGAACTTCTTCTAGGAATTCGAATTTGATCTGCTGCTCAAGTATGAACTTCTTCTAGGAATGCGAATTTTTGCTCTTGGTGATAATAGCGAACTTCTGCTTCTTGAAGGATAAAGTGCGAACTTCTTCTTTTTCAGATTGCCTTTACAATGAAAATGACCTTTCATTTATACATCATAGGCGCCTCTTCATTTAAGGTCGGCCTTTCATAATAATTAATAATAAACAATTAACATAGCTTGAAAAGTCGGCTCAAGTTGAGACAAGGATAAGCGCACTATGAGGGTCGGCTCTTTATATTTAATTTGACTTTCTTGGGAAGTGCAGACCGAAGCTGCAAATAACATCAACACATGAGAGACAATTTGTTGAAGAAAAAACATTGTGGTAGTCTTGTTGGTCACTTTGGATAGGATAAGACTTATTTGCAGTTGAGCACTCATTATTTTTGGCCAAATATGCAAGCGGATGTGAGGAGATTTTGGTGTAGTGTTTGTCAACATGCTAAAGGGAGAAGCCAAAATGTTGGATTATATCAACCACTTCCAGTTCCAACTAGGCCTTGGGATTCAGTGAGTATGGACTTTGTGTTGGGTTTTCCTTGTACACAAAGGGGCAATGATTCAATTGTTGTGGTAGATAGGTTTTCCAAAATGGTGCATTTAATACCTTGCAAGAAAACTAGTGATGCCACTAATATTGCAAATTTGTTCTTCAAAGAAGTAGTGAGATTGCATGGGATTCCTAAAAGTATCATCTCTGATAGGGATACTAAGTTTGTGGGTCATTTTTGGAGGACCCTATGGAAGAAATTGGGCACTAATTTGAACTTTAGTTCTGCTTATCACTCCCAAATGGATGGGTAGACCGAAGTTGTTAACCGAAGTCTTGGAAACATGTTGAGGTGTATTGTTGGGAAAACATCAGGTAATTCAGATCTAGCTTTGGCTCAAGCTGAGTTTGCATTTAATGATTCTCCTAATCGAAGTATTGGATTTAGTCCCTTCTATGTGGTGTATGGTATGCATCCGAGGGGGGTGTATAAGTTGAGAGACCTTGGAAATATGAAAAGGTGAAGTGCAGTAGGTGAAGATTTTACTAAACTCGTCCATGATCTCCATGAAGAGGTAAAAAAAAATATAGGACATAATCAGCAATATAAACAATATGCTAATAAAAAGCGGAGGGAGATACATTTTTAGGTTGGAGACCTTATATTGGCTCACCTTTGGAAGGAAAGATTTCCTAAAGGAGAGTAGAACAAACTGAAAATGAAAAAAATAGGACCCTGCAAAGTTCTTAGACGATTTTCAAATAATGCATATTAGATATCTTTGCCTTCAAACCTTGGCATTTCACCTATTTTTAATGTAGCAGATCTGTATCCTTATAAGGGAGATGTTAAGGATGGTGTAATAGAGACCGAGCCTTCAAACGTTGAGAAACAACGTGTTTCATCTTCTCCGCAAGACATCAAATGCATTCTTGATACACAACTATGGAAGAAGACCCAAAGACACGAGTACTTCAGATATCTGGTGAAGTGGAGCAATCATCCAGTGGAAGATGCTTCTTGGCTCACCGAATCTGAGCTCTCTTGGTTGGGTTGCTCTATTGCAGATCTCATGAGCAGGAGCTCATGAACTTTTTCCTACCCGGGGAGTCTGATGCAGAGCATCGCTCTCATCTTTCATTTCCATTTGGTTTTGTTTATGTCTTTTAGTTTAATAGATTCAATTCTTGTTTAGTGTAATTTGTTTCTTATTGTTTTGTTATGCCTCATGGTCAATTCTCCTAGACAAATCGACAATTAGCACTTTGGTATTGTAATTGTTGGTGGTTGAAAGATATTTGAAGAAGAAGGGACGTTGAAACAGGGGTTGGGTGTCAAAAGGAAAGAGAAAGGTAGAACATGAATGAGGGGCGTCCAACAATAAAGGAAATAAGGCGTTGGTCGAAAGATATTTGAAGAAGAAGGGACGTTGAAATAGGGGTTGGGTGTCAAAAGGAAAGAGAAAGGTAGAACATGAATGAGGGGCGTCCAACAGTAAAGGAAATAAGGCGTTGGTTTGTCCGTGTTCTTGGCTAACCCTTGAAGGTCGAATAAAGACAGTAGGAGCACGTGTTCAGGCCAAACATTAAGGTCTTTGTTGAAGTCATTTGTGATGTGCGATGAAAGCTTCTGAGAATGAATGGAATACCGATTCAGAGATTAAATTGTATGTAATAGGCATAAGCCCGTGGAATAAAGACTGCATTTGTTCTTCTTGCCTTGACGGTGAATGATCATGTTCTAGGCTGTGTTTTAATTTTTAATCCTAAACTTCTTATGAATTTTGAGAGTGAATTTCTTGGATTGGAAATCTCTATGGATTGTAATTTACCATGTGACCAGCAAGGCTTGCCATCACACACCATCATCCTCATCCATTGTGCCCAACTAGTTGAGCTACAACCCTTTGATGATGTCTTTTAAGCTTACAAACTATGTGTCAATGTGAAGGCATATAATGAAAAATTGGCCCAATTATGGTTATTTCCACAAAAGAACTAGTGTATTTACTGTATTAAAAGTATATTTAGCTATATGAGAAAACTAATTGCATTAAGAAAAAAAGAGGTTTCTGAAAGAAAATTAAACACTAGGATTTGGTAAATTTAATAGGAGGGATGTATTCAAAGTGGTTAAGCCCAAAACCATATTATTTGTGAAAGTATATTAAAAACTATGTGCAATTGAACACTCAACCATGCATACATTTTTTTAGCTTAATGAATCCTTTAAACTAGGTAAGGTTTTCATGTTATCCTAGGGTCAACCAGTTTTACATCACCCAATTTTGTTGTGTGTTTTTGTTTGCATGCATTTATTTAGGTGTGTGCCTTGTTTCCTTCTTGTGTGCTTGTGGGCAATTATTGGATCCATGTTTCCTCATACACCTCCTTGCCATTGATTTGTGCACCACTTCATTTTTTTTGCACAGTCTATTATTTTGTACACTTGTTCAGTGGTTCTTGGGAGTGTCTTGCACAAATATTGGCTCCAAACTATTGCCAATGCAAATAATGTGCTATTGCACAAAGCCTTTTTGAAACCTTTGCGATTGATGGCGTTGTCATGCATGTGATTGGATTGCAATGGGATGTGCCTACACTTTTGAGTTCTACTTTTTTCATTAGCATAACTCGCACCATATTCTTCATTCATGCTTGTGACTTCTTTTTGGTATATTATTTGAATCACATGCACTCAAGTACCACAATTATTTTAGGGTAATCTTCGTGGTTGAAAATTTTAAGAGACATTCTTATTTTGAGTTCATTTACAATTGCTAGATTTCTTCTTTGGTTATTAGTCCACAATTGCATACCAAACATCAAGAATTTGGTCGGTCTATTTAATATGAATAGATTGTCATTGTCATTTAGCTATGCCATATTGGGTTAGATTGTATTGCAAAGAGAGCAGAGAAACACGAGTGGAAGGAGGGATGGCCGAATAGAGAGTGGAATAAAATGCCTCAAGAAAGGTGGTCTCATGCACTGCAAGTGTTGCAGAAAATGCACGAAATGGACTTGTTGAAAAGGTATAGAAACTTTCAAAAAAATGCAATTGATGAGTGTAAAATTGGATGACACCATCTTTGTTGGAATCCTACATGCCTACATCAAAATAAGAACTTTCGGTGAGGGTATGAACATCTATTGAAGAATAATGGGAAGGGGAGTTTTGTTTGTTGCAATAGTCACAAATGCCTTGATGGTTACATAGGTGAAGTGAATTGTTTAACAGTATGCCTCAAGAGAGGTGGTGGCATGGTCTGTAATTCACTGCAAGATATTCACAAAATGGGTTGATGAAAAGGCCTAAAAAACTTTCAAGCAAATTAAATTGGTAGGTAAAAGCCAAACTCCACAACCTTTTACAACCTTCTTCGTACTTGCATTGAAAGGAGAGTTTTGAACTAACAATGGACGTCCAATGAAGGATAAATATAGAGATGCTCTTCAGATAAGCCAGACATATGTAAGTAATTAACTTTAGCCCCCCTTTTGATAAATTTAGGAACTAAAAATATTACAGGCTAGGATAGCCTTTTTACAGAGATGTGTTGGGATACTATTCATTCTTGTCAAATGTGTGGATTTATGGTTAATTATATGAAATTTCATGCTCGTACTCATTAACCATTGAAATATTTGGTTTTGAAAAAATTTGTGCTCTGCAGCTAGTTTAGATCTTTGGATATTTTATAAAAAATGTTAACGTATTATCTGGCATTACTGTATTTTAGGATGAGAACAAATATATTTATGAGGATTTTGTCAAATAGCTTATGTTCCTATGCCTACCTTTATTTTCCTTGGGAGGTGATGTGAGAGTTTGCATGCATTGAGTGTAGTTACTCATCTAGCATTATAATATTTGGGCATCATTTGTTGTCAGAAGTTTTGGGTTAAGTTTATTTTGTTATGTAGGATGGTGACTCAATCTAACATATTGTTGTAGGGTAAGATAATTTTGAAAGTATATTTCTAATAGTTTTCCTAGTGATTAAAATTAAAGTATGGATAATATCCTTCTTGACTCACTTACATTAAATTAGAGAAATATTCTTATGATAATTAAAAAAAAAGGCACTATATGATGTTTTGATATTATATCTTGCTTTATGATGATGAACTAGATGAGGTCATTGCATGTTTATTCAAGATGGTAATAAGAATGGAATTATCATGTATCAAAGCATATGGATTATCATACTTTAGAAATTATAAAATGTTGAAACATTTTATTGTATAATTCATAGTAAAACAACTAGATTGTTGTTCATGGTAAAACAACTAGATTGTTCCATGCTTAAAACAAGGAACTGTCTTTTAATTTGATGGTGTTCTTGAGTATGTGAAAGAACTATTGAGATATTAGAATACTTAAAGAAGTAAGCTTAATTGTTGAATAAATATTTGTCGATAGTATAAACAATGCTTATAATCAAATGTTTAAACTATGCTATGAATGCACATGGTAGGTGAAGAAGTTGAGATTAGGAGGGATTTATGAACCAAGAATTTACTATAATCAAGGTTTGATTATTTGAACAACTTTATGTTTGAACTTTAATGGAAATAAGATGGCAAAGAGTTCTAGGTCAAATCTTTAGCTGAAAGATAACCTAGTAATATGAACCAAGGATTAGATGCAATTAATATGAGCCTTGGCTCATGGTTGCATAATATTGTAAGTAATGGTGACTCCATTTAATAGTACTATAACCATAGTTTGCTAAAAATATCTTAAATGTTGAAACTTGATATTGATAATTTATTGATACCATGGTAAATTATTTATATGACTACATGATGTCTATCGACCTCTTCAATAGAGAGCCTTGATATTGGAATTATCATGTGAACAAAGGCATGATATTATAGCTACAGTGACCATAATATGATTGTGTACTAAATGAAAGGTGGCTATTTAATTTAACAATGTTGTCAAGATCGAGTTATGAGATAAATCTTATGTAGTATCTCTTGATACCCTACGGATGACCATTAAGGCCAGGGTTAGTTTAAATGGAAAGTATGAATAACTATCTAGTTTGTGAACGAGACTATTATAAGGATATGGGGTGACACCACAAGGTAAACGAAATTGGAATATTAAAGAGTGTAATATAATGGTTCAAGATATCGAGAAGTAATATGCTTGTAATATCTAAGATTACCAAATCATGTTGTATACATGTTATCATGTTCTAAACCTAAATAGGACCCTATCTTATAAGTTATGTTGTAATATCATCAGGGTACTAGATCTGGCACAATGTCCTTGATATATAACTGTAAGGTTTCTGAGACACTCACTTTGAAATAGGATCAATATCACTAGGAGGTCTAATTAGAGATCTTCATGTCCTTAAATGAAAGTCTCATAGTTTAAGTTGGTTAAATTGGGAATGTTGTCGAACTCCCTACGAATTGTTAAGCACTATTAATTGTTGGGACTCGTCTAAAGGAACCTTGTTGGATTAAAACATAGTAATCAATAAAACCTTGGGTTATGAGAACCTGTGTGTAGGTGTCCTTTAAGAAATCTTGTTAAGAGAACTACGTGTGACTTTTATCCATTTGGAAGTGGGTACGTAGGCAATCCTTGGGTGAAGGATGCCTCTATGACCTCAAGTCCACAAGGGGAGGGTCTAGGGGGGGTAACTCCCAAATTTTGGGGTTGCTCCTAATTGGTTTGACCTTCTCTCTTTAGTAGGCATCAGATGAGGCCGAATGGGTATTATATGGTTATGGAAGAGCGAATAAAACCTGATAACTTGTATTCAATACATAATGTGTTTCTAAATAGTATGCTAAATTAAGGAATGGGTTTGACTACTTGGTAATGGTTACATGTTGAGTTGATCTTGTCTTACATTGGTTCCAGGTGATTTCTTTTATGTGGTGAATATTATCCTCAGACTTATATGTCTATGTATAGGCTCCTAAATTAGTCGATTGTGATCTACTTGTTCTAAATTAAGAACCTATCTTCCATTTATAGTACTAAGCATGAGTCAAGGAGAAGTACTATGATGCTCGAGATTGAAAGTAGTCACGGAGTAGTACTATGATGCACTATGTTGTAGATTGACGGTAGTGAAGGAGCAATACTATGATGCTTGATATTGACCGTAGTCAAAGAGAAATACTATGATGCTCGAGATTGAGAGTAGTCAAGGAGCATACTATGTCGGTGGTGGATTTCCTTGGTTGCTTAGTCATCTAATGGACTACAAGGAAGAGGGATTCTAATGAAGAATAGGTAGGAAACAGTTGGACCAACCTCATATTATAGTTTTTCCCTATCTTGATGTGGAAAATGGTATCTTATATTTTCAAGGGAAGGTAACCCCTTGGGATCATGAAGTGATATGAACCTATTTGTAACTAAGTGATTATACACTAATGCCTCCCTAAGTACTTGTGTAAACGACCTAGGGTTGTGCACTTTTATATATTGGTTCCCTTGCTAGTGACAACATCAAGCAGTATGGGATGCTTGATTGTGTCATGGTAGGATTATGTGATTATAAATCAAGTAGTGGGATGATACATGCATTAGGTTGCATCCATTTCTACTTTACCTGTTGTTCTTTATGTGAACATGTGATGTATTGTGTGGATTGTCACACTGGATATATGTGATGTATGCTCGAGCAAGTCACTATTGTAATGTGATGTACACATGAGCCCATCACCATTGTATTTGTGATGTGTATGAGTCAATACGATTGTACTTGTAATGTGCATATGGAGTAGTCACCATTGTACTTGTGATATGCATATGAGCCAATCAATATTGTTCATGTGATGTGGATATGAGCCAATCGCTATTGTATTTGTGATGTGTATGAGCTATTCGCCTTGTGTATTTGGGACATATGTCTCGAGAAAGTCATTTTGTATATGTGATGTATATTGGAGCTAGTCACTATGTATATGTGATGTATGTTGGAGCTAGTCATTGTGTATAAGTGGCGTATGTTGGAGATAGTCATTATGTATATGTTATGTGTATGAGCTAGTCACCTTGTGTGTTGGTGTATACTATTGATTAGTAATGTTGGTATAGAACCGACACTTGATGGTGAGTTGATATCATTATATTATAATGGGCTAAGTTGATAGCTTATGCTTAATGAATAGTCATAGTTTAAAGGTGAGATCAAAGATCTCATACAAGAGGAGAGAATGAAATATCTCTGACATTTTTGGGTGAACTACAAAGCCTTTGATTTCTCATGAGGGGATATGTAGGCAGGGTCATCATGAACCTTTGAGGTTTAGGTATGTGTCTAAGAATGACCCTAACCTTGGGAGATGAGTACTCCTGTGTGCAAGCATATAAGCAACGTCATCGAGTTGATGCCACCATGATGAATGGAGAAGTTATGAAGTTAACACTTATAAGCTAGATGGAAGATGCTTCATCAATTAATTTTGGTACTTGTTATGAATTTGATTTAAAAAATAATTAGTAGCAACCAAAGGGCAGTTGTTACATCCATAAAGATGGTCCAAAAATTAGGGTTTAATACAATTGTGCACCCACACTATACAAGGTCTTGTTAGTGATTTTCATTTATTTCTTGAGTTGGATATTATCTATTTTCCTACACTTTTAATTTAGCTTGCTTAGTTGTAGTGAGTGTCATAATAAGGGAAAAAGAAGTTTTCCATGAGTGTAACTTTTGCCTTTTTTTAGTAGTTGGAGTTACTTGCACTAAGTTTGGGGTAGCTTTAATTTATTTTAAATCTATTTCTATTAGAGCTTGTTGTGCTAGGATGAATCTTTTAATTTCTAGTTTTTGAGCTTTAGAAGGGCTAATTACTTGCATGCAAATCTTAAAATCTACCATGCTTTTCTTTTGTATCTTTGGATGATATGAAGGATAAAAAAATTTGATAGGAAACACCAACATATGTGCGAATTTATTCTTAGTTTTTGTACTTTGGTTGTTTATAGCTTTTTAATAATTTAGGCAACATTTTTTCTCTATTGTGTCTGACAAACTTGAGGAAGTTAGTTTTAGCTTTCATTTTTCTAAAATCGTAGATTGGAAAACCAATTTTTAATAAACGTTTTGAACATGGGCACATGCAAGTAGTTTTTTGGGGGGGAATTTTAAGTCCAAAAGAATAGTGCCATTTATGTCTAGAAGGTGTCAAACAATATGAATTGATAGTAATTTTTTTATAATTTAGGTTAAGATTATTTGAGGCAAAAAAAATTCTAAAGTACATGTACAACCATAATGTATTATGTGGGCATACCAATCCATTTTATACAAAAAATAGGTTGAGAAGCCCACATAGGTTGCTTGCAGCCCTTATTTTAGGTCAAGATGGCTTTGAAGACTAACCCACAAGCCCTTAGGGGCTCAACTCAACTGACTCATTCCAACCCTTTGCATAGGACTTTTTGGGTTTCCATTGACCCAACATCATAACACTGCTCCAACACCACTAGTTTAGTTGCCTCTTTTAGTACTCCGTCACTCACATTGCTAGCATACCTCCTTTCCTCACTTCACTATAGCTATTCCTTTGCCACCAATTTGTCGCCCAAGTGGCCCTGAACCCAAGCACCACCCTCCAAGCACCAAGACACCACCCAATATTACTTGCACCCAACCTAATTGTTTCTACCACTAGTGGCACTAGCCTTTAGTTGTTAGAGTGTCATCCTCCTTCCACTAGGGCCATTTCTCCCTCTCCAATGACAATTTTAGTCAAATAGGCCAACTTTTAGAGTCCATAACTTGCTCAAATAAAGGTATTTTCTTGAACAATATTCTTTTGAAATGGGCCAAAGTTTTTTTGTATTTTATAGTGGTGTGAGTAGTATTTAGGTTTAAATTCTCCATTTTTAGAAATTAAGTTTTTTGATAGGTTTTATTGTGTAGTTCTCATTTGGAGACTTTCAGATGACCATATCTTGTTTAAAAACTCATTTTTAGGTCCCTTTTTTGAAGTGTATATGTTTTGCTAATTTGTATTACTACTATCTATTTTTCATTTTGTATTCAAATTGTACTTCAATATATTGCCTACTTTTGGGCCTTATAGAAATATGTGGATCTAGCATTTTGCATTATAATATCAATATTATTGAGTTAATAAAGCATAGTTCTTCTCGTAAGGAGTCTTCTAAGCTAAAAGATATCAAGGGGAAAGGAGAGGGCTATGTCTTTGTAGTAGTTTCATCCCCACCATCCACTTGGGTTCTTGATTCAAGTGCTTCGAACCACATGGATTCATCTGAGGATGATTTTACATCTTTAGAGCCTTGTACTATACTAGTTATTTTGATGAGTGATGACATTCTTGTTGAGTTGTGTGGGAGAGGGTCACTTGACGTGGGGGATGGAACATTATAGGATGTTCTTTGTGTGTCCTCATTGTTAGCTAATATCTTTTCAACTTATTAGATCACTCAATTTGGTTTGGCCTATCGAATTGAATTCACTTCTAATATAGTGGTTATTAGTGAGGTGCAAAATGGTTTTACAATTGTAGTGGAGAAAGATGATAATTAATCTTGGTTATATCTCTTTTCTCACTTTATTCCCCATCCTCCTTTGTCTATTATACTCACTCATTTCGATGAAGTAAGTTATGACAAGAGTAGTTTGACCATCTTAACTACCATTACTTGTAGTAGCTTAGTTAATAGGGCATGGTTATAGGATTGCATTCTATCTAGTTTTTGATGGTGCTTACTAAGGTTGCATCCTTGGTAAGAATCATAGATTTTGGAGTTAGTTCACAATGACTTCATTGGTCCTTTTCCACATCCTTCCTGTTGGAAAAATAAGAACAAACAACTAAGAGGGGGGGTGAATTAGTTGTTACAAAAATCAAACTTATTTAACCTTAATCAACCTTTAATCTTAGATCTGATAATTAACAGTGAAAGCATGAATCAACAACACATCAGAAACACATGAACACCAAGATTTTATATGTGGAAACCCTATTAGGGGAAAAACCACAGTGGATGTTAGTCCACAATATTATACCCTATTATAAGTATAATGAGAAAATGAATAAGGAATGCACATTCATTCAGGCACACTGCCTAGAGCTCACTACTCAGAGGGAAGGCTCACTGCCTTACATAAAACAATCAGATTAAATCCATCTGATGAGGTTGAACTGAGAAATTAGCTTCTACCCAAGCCTAATGATAGTTCTAGTTAGGCACATAAATACTTCTTCACACTCTACTCTGAAATTGAATGATTTGATCTTTATTCGCACATTTCACATACATTCACCGAACACACCTTTCACACTTCAAAATAAAGAAACAATCGCTCTTATATATCTGCTACATGAATTTACATCAACAACTTTGTCAGCCACAAATAAAATAGTAAATTACAAACTATCAACCCAATTCAAGAGAAAATCTCAATGTGCACCAACCTAAGTCAGTCACATCATAATGAAGACCTAAATCAACATCCTCCAACACGCCCAATAATAAAATATTAATCCATAAGGATCTGAAACACACTACCACCATCATGTCAGCCAAGAACATGAAAACCTCGAACACACAAAGGAAAATCTTCGATCACGAGCACATTGATCAACGTGGACGTACCACAATAATAGAGCATGATCTAGAAACATCATTGAATGTCGTAGGAGCATACACAACAACTTTATTTACCAGAAATGCATTCTTTTCTTCCAGAACCACCTACTACGGTAACAAAATAGTTGTAGGAACTCAGAAACTCATAACTCGCTCCAATCTTGATGCGTACCACTGAAACTTACGGACAACATACTAGATAGGATCAGCAACAAACCCTTTAATGTGTGACCTCTGATTATCAACTTACACAACTTTTCACCATTCTGATCTTCACAGCTTCATAGACTACCTATAACATATTTATTCTAATTTTCTCAATATCTTCGACATATACAACCTTTAGAATCATTAATGATAATAGTGTTGACATCAATGACAACCACATATCAGCAACACAACCACAACATCCAACAATCTCCCCCTTTGGAATTGATGGCAACACATGATGTGAAAAATACCATCAACATAACAATACTCTTCTCCTCCTTTGTTCTACACTTCTCCTCTTTAGATTTTGCAAGGTTTTTCACAATACACTTCTCCCCCTTTGACATCAATGGCAAAGGTACACATGCTCTGAACCACATATCAGAATCATCTGACTACTCCCCCTGAGTAGCAGCCACCACAACATCAATCTGAAACAAGATCTCACTGTAGGTGCATGGATTGATGCAAGGACTTGCATCTTAGTTTAGATTAGGAGGGGAAATCACCCCTAACTTTCCTCTAAGATACTCAAAAGTATCTTTAGGCAACAGTTTAGTAAAGATATCTGCAATTTGTTCCTCAGTGGGCACATATTCCAATCTGACTTCTTTATCACTCACTTGGTCTCTCAAAAAGTGGTACTTGATAGATATATGTTTTGTCTTTGAATGTAACGTCAGATTCTTGGAAATGTTTATGGCACTTGAGTTATCACAAAATATAGCAATAGGCTCATTATACTCCATTATGATATCTCTTAGCATCTGCTTCATCCACATTACTTGAGTACAATTGTTTGCAGCAACAATATATTATGCCTTAGCAGTAGATAAGGAAATGGAATTCTGCTTTTTACTTAGCCAAGACACCAACTTCTTCCCCAAGAAGAATGCACCACCACTTGTAATTTTCTTGTCATCTACATCTCCTACCCAATCTGCATATGTAAAGGCATTCAGAGTAAGATCGTCATCCTTAGGATACCAAAGACCAAAATCAATCGTTCCTTTTAGGTATCTGAAAATTCTCTTTATTGCAGTCACATGTGACTCCTTTCGATCAACTTGATATCTAGCAACCATACATAAAACATTCATAATGTATGGTCTAGTCTGAGTCAAATAGAGCAATCCACCAATCATTGGCTTGTACCTTGTTTGATTAGCCTTAGGAGAATCATCATTTTGTGTTAACTTGCATCCGGTTACCATGGGTGTACCAACTGGTTTTGAGTCTTCCATGCCAAACTTTTTTAGTAACTCTTTTACATATTTGAATTGAGATATGAAAATTCCATCATCTAACTGAGTTATTTGCAATCCTAAAAAGAATTTCAGCTCTCCTATCATTGACATCTCAAATTCACTTTTCATTTCATCAAAAAACTTTATGCATAAGTCATCATCACCTTCAAAAATAATGTCATCAACAAAGACTTCAATAATCAACTCTTTATCCTGATCCATGTTGAAATGCAAATTGTTGTCAGCAATACCTCTATTGAATCCAAGCTTCAACAAGTATTTATCTAGTCTAGGATACCAAGCTCTAGGAGCTTGTTTGAGTCCATACAATGCTTTCTTCAATCGACAAACCATGTCCTTTTCATCAATCAGTTGAAAACCATCTGGTTGCTCAACATAAACTTCTTCTAATTCTCCATTCAGAAATGTTGACTTCACATCTATTTAATTTTAATTTTAAACCCTAAACAACTGAGAGGGGGGTGAATCAGTTGTTACAGAAATCAAACTTATTTAACCTTAATCAACTTTTAATCTCAGATCTGATAATTAACAATGAAAGCATGAATCAACAACACATCAAAAACACATGAACACCAAGATTTTATATGTGGAAACCCTGTCAGGGGAAAAACCACAGTGGATGTTAGTCCACAAGATTATACCCTGTTAGAAGTATAATGAGAAAATGAATAAGGAATGCACATGCATTTAGGAACACTGCCTAGAGCTCACTTCTCAGAGGGAAGGCTCACTACCTTACATAAAACAATCAAATTAAATCCATCTGATGAGGTTGAACTGAGAAATTAGCTTCTACCAAAGCCTGATGATAGTTCTGGTTGGGCACATAAATACTTCTTCACACTTCGCTCAATATTCTTCACACTCTGCTCTAAAATCAAATGATCTGATCTTTATTCGCACATTTCGCATACATTCACCGAACACACCTTTCACACTTCAAAATGAAGAGACAATCACTCTTATATATTTGTTACATGAATTTACATCAACAACTTTATCGGCCACAAATAAAAGAATAAATTACAAATTGTTGGCCCAATTCAAGAGCAAATCTCAATGCGCACCAACCTAAGTTGGTCACATCATAATGATGACCTAAATCAACATCCTCCAACATGCCAAACAATAAAAGATTAATCCATAAGGATTTGCAACACGATACCACCATCATGTCGTCCAAGAACATGAAAACCTCGAACACACAAAGGAAAATCTTCGATCACAAGCACATCGATCAACGCAGATGTACCACAATGATAGAGCATGATCTAGAAACATCACTGAACATTGCAGAATCATACGCAACAACTTTATTTACCAAAAATGCATTCTCTTCTTCCAGAACCACCTACTACAGTAACAAAATAGTTGTAGGAACTCAGAAACTCATAACTCACTCCAATCTTGATGTGTACCACTGAAACTTACCAACAACATACTAGATAGGCTTAGCAACAAACCCTTTAATGTGTGACCTTTGATTATCAACTTACACAACTTTCCACCATTCTGATCTTCACAGCTTCACAAACTACCTGCAACATATTTATTCTAATTTTCTCTATATCCTCGACATCTACAGTCTTCAAAATCATTAATGATAATAGTGGTGACATCAATGACAACCACATATCAGCAAAACAACCAGAACATCCAACACTTCCTTTAGTAGGGCCATTTATGTTTTGACCTCATTGATGAATTTTCTAGGTATAATTGGGAGTACTTTAATTGATAGAAGTTTGAGGTCTTTGAGTTTTTTTAATACTTTGATTTTTTTGTGAAGAAATATTTAGGGAAAGCCGTCAAGGTTTAATGCGATAGTGATGGTTGGTATGTTAACCATAATTTTGAATAGTTTTACACTCTATAGTGGATTGATTTACAAGACATAGCTCTTTATAATCCCTAGGATAATGGTGTGGTGGAGTTCAAGAATAGGTTTTTGAAGGAAATGATAAACTATATGATATACTCTAGACCTCTTGCACCTCAGTATCGAGTGGAGGAAATTAATTGTGCTTGTTATATTCTACAACCACATTCCTCGTCAAGCCTTGAATGGATTCACTCCTTTCAAAACTTGAAGTAGTTGAAAACCAATGGTTAAGCACTTTAGGGTTTTAGGATGTTTCATGTGAGCTCAAATTCCTATAGAGAAACGTAAGG
Source organism: Sequoiadendron giganteum (assembly GCA_007115665.2). NCBI lineage: Eukaryota > Viridiplantae > Streptophyta > Pinopsida > Cupressales > Cupressaceae > Sequoiadendron > Sequoiadendron giganteum. The sequence goes on from CM021103.1 coordinate 702,753,561, forward strand.
CAATTTATAAATAAAGTATCCCTTACATATTTTTAGGTTATCTAAATGGTGTTAAGGTTTATGGGCTCTGCCCTACATGAGTTCATTTAAAGGAGTGCTCACTTTGAGGAGGGTTTTTTATTTCTACTTTAGATACTTATCATCATTCTACATTTATATTGGAGTCACTTGGACTTGATGATGATACTTCTGAGGATTCAAATCCACCCATGAAGATTCTTTAAAATGAGGATTCACCTCCTCCCTCTCCTAGTAATCATTCAGAGGTTGAGGAATCTCTTGATTCTTTGACTTTATGTCTGCTTTTGAATCAACGGACCCTATAGGCTACACGTGATTGTGTTGGGAATTCATTAAATACTAAGTGGACACATTCACAATTGTAGGGACTTTCCACTTGTTTATATTTCTTGTACCTCTAATCCACAATATTTTGGGAAGCATCTATCATTCTTATGTGATATGTAACCATGTAGGTGGACTATATTTCATTGGTTAGGAACCATAATTGGAATCATGTCCCCTTCTTATGTGAAGGAAACTTGTTCAATGTAAGTGAATATATCAGACAATAAAATATAATAGATGGGTTGGTAGATAAGTTCAAGGCATGATTGGTACCAAAGGGGTTTTCCTACGTTCTTGGAATTAATTACTTTTGAGTTTGCACTTTCTAAAAATAAATCTATCCAGATCACACTTTCTATTGTTGTAACACATCATTGGTAAGTTCATTGGATGAGTGTGAAGAGTGAAGTTCTTCACAAATACCTTGAGGAGAAAATATACATGGATCAACCACAGGGATTTCTATAGGACTATAGACATAGGAAATCTTTCTATGACATAAACAAGCCCCTTAGGCATGGTATACCATGATTGATTCCTTCTTTTTCACATTTGGGTTTTCTTCTTGCCATTTGAATTTGACCATCTAAATCTCGTAGCAGGATGATTCTCTTCTCATTATTGTTTTGTGTGTTGACCTATTGATTATATAGAGTTTTTAATCCATTGCAATAATGAAAATTTCCCTTCATGAGATATTTTTGATGATTGAACTCAACTTATGGAATTATCTTCTTAGGATTGAGATATCTCAATCTAGTTCCAAGATTACTGTTGCACAATCCAAGTATGCTCTTGATTTGCTTTTGCAGTTTCACATGTCTAACTGTAAGCTTTCTTCAATTCCCTATCTTGCTAGACTGGAATTTGAGGTTTAATATTCTTTAGCTTTGATTGATGATACCTTGTATTGATATCTTGATGGGAATCTGATTTATCTAACTCACATGAGGCCTAATATTTTATATGGTGTGGAAATGGTATCCAATTTGTGTGTCCTATAAGTTGAACTATAAGGAAGCCAAGTGGATTCTCCATTAGATCCTATTTTTTGGATTCACTATGTAGCAAGTATTGATATTGACTTGGTGGGGTATACAAATTCAAAATGAGAAAACAATTCTTAGGATATCAATTACACGTCGAGTTACAACTAATCACTCGGTTCATGTGCTATGTATTGGTTAAGAAAAAGTAGTTTGCTATTGTTTTATCTTTGATTGAAGTTGAGTATATGGGGGTTGTTAGTGTTATCACTAAGTCCATTTAGATTCAAAATATTCTTAAGTTTTGTATTCAATTTAGACAGCCATATATTGTATTTTATGACAAAAAGAGTCTCAAATAGATTTCATAGAACCTAATTTATCATTAGTGGATCAAACACATAAATGTTCACATTCATTACATTCATAAGCTTAAATTGAAATGTCATTGATCTCTGATATTACCCAAATTTTGATTATATTACCAACATCCTCACAAAATTCTTCGCAATAAAATAGGTTTCTTCATTCACATGTTTTTTTAAGGTGAAAGGGGTTGCTTTTTGGGGGGCTACTTAGTCATTTCTTTCTCTTTACTTTAAGGGGGTGTTTTATTCATTTATTTATTTTGAGGTGGCTTCTATCTCTCTATTTGGGGGAGTCGTCTCTTTGAGGGGGATTGATTTATACATGGGTACTTCTTTAGGTTTCATTTTCTATGAACTATGTTTTCTCCCAATTAAGTTTTTCTCTTAAGGGCGTGTTGATGTAGGTGTTTTATTTTTTCTTAGTTGGATATTATACTTTTTATACATTTATTTTATTTTATTTAGTTGTGGTCAATGAGTCATAAAAAGGGTAGAATGCATCTTCCAAGAGTGTAACTCTCACCTATGTTTTATTGTCAGAGTTACTTTTCCCATTGGTCACTTTTTCCTTCTATCTTTTCTATATATATATATCCACTGCTCTATCTTGTTATGCACCCTTGCTATTATGAGCTCTTGTAATGTTATTTTTCTTCTTGACCATTTGTAGTTAGAACTAACTCTATTCTACTATTTTAATTTTATTATCATTTGCTAGTAGTTTCATTGTTTTATTTATTACACTAGGTTTTGGAAAGTTTAAATTTATTTTTAAATCTAACAGGTCTCATGGTAAAAGAATGAACCAAAAATTATGATGATATAATAGTACAAAGTGGTGTTGCACATTATTTATTATTGTAATAAGAGAATTCAATTGTTCCCTACTTGCCCTAGAAAATACTAGGATAAAAAATGTAAAAAAAAATCTAGGTTTTTTAATAATGAAAAATAGTTAACTACTTGGCCATATCTAGATTTTTCTTTCATATATTTAAATTACATTTAAAAAAGAAAGAAAGAGGGTTAGGAAAGGTGTGAATAGTTAAATATTAAAAGAAAAAATAAAAACATAATTCAAAAAAGAGAAGACAAGAATGAACCTAGAAGGTGACTTAGGAAGATTATTACCCATCATGCTAGCATGACACATTATCGTCCACTATGCACAATGTTGTCTGATTTGTACATTTTTGTTTGTAGTTGATGCAAAAATAAAAATTTCTCTATAATTCGTACAACTTTGCACAAAAATAATAAAGATATAGTACAAGAGTGCTAGGTATACTAAAAACACACATGAAGCTATAAATTGCTCTAAACTAATGATTTTATTTAAAAATTAAAAATTTGATCAAATAGAGGAAGAATGCAACACTTTTTTGCCTTTGACAACCTTCAAATACTTGAAAATTGAGACAAAGAGAAAGGGGGTATCTTCTTAGGATATTTCATTTAGGTCAAGCCCCTAATTTGATCTTTCAATCTACACATGTAGTTGATGGAATGAGAGAAATTGGAAGTTATGTTCTCTTAAACCCTATATGTGTGACAAAATTTAAAATAATTATGTTATAATAAATCTATTGATGCTAAATCCTTGGACTACTAGGATAAACACCACAGTGTGTGTGAGTGGGAATAAATAGGAGATGGAGCTCTTGAAGTACCAAATTTTTTGCTAAAACACAAAGATAAATTACAACAATAACAACAATACGTAAATGAAATAAGATTTTTGAACATGTCACCCACAATAGAGAATGGAGATAAAAATTGTTACAATGGAAAGGCATGCCCTCAATTACGGAAAGATCTCATAAATATAGTGTTGGAGATACAAAGATGTTATCCAAATGCTCAAGAGTGTTAGAAAAATATGATGCAGAGCATTGTATTTACTTTTAAAATCCAAGAGAATTCAATATTTTTAGATTGATATCTTGAGTAATTCAAAAGGTAAATTGATTGAGAAGATGAAGAGACATGCAAAGTGAACTTATTGTTGGGATAATCAATTTTAAAGGTGGCATATTTATAAAGAAACAACCATTGTACAACTATAAAATTAGAGGATGATAATGCATTTCATGGTAATTTGTATGTCACACTGCTATCCCAAAAATGGCTTAGAACAATAGTAGGATATGTTATAATTATTGGAGTATGAGAAACATTGAGAGGGTGGGTGAAACAGTGTTTCAATAATCGAATTCAATTCAATAGTTTTTCAAAACACATAATCTCTTTATAATCATTGAATGTTCAATTTCAAAAGTGTAACCAAATGTGATAGCCAATAGCAGATCCTTAAACAACATGAAAACTCAAATATTGCAAAGTAGATCAAGAAAGAAACAAGACCAAATTGCATGAAACATGATTATCACATGGACCACAAAAGAATCATAACACAGTATTTCTCATGAGTGGAAAACCCTCATAGGGATAAAAAACACTCAGCAAAATGCCTCACTAGGTTAATAAAAACCCATTGTTTATAGAGCCTCACTAGCCACAAAAATGCCTCATTGTCTACAAAAATGCCTCACAGGAAAAAAAGGTCAATATTTGTCTCATTGACTTGACCTTACAACATTTTATAAATCTTTAAAAAAAAAAAAGATAGAGGGTTTCTCTGTTTCACTGCACTTCACTACAACTTTCATAATCACTGCATTTCATGTCCTAAAGGTTCATTGAGTTTGGAACCTATAAAACATAAAACATATCAATTTATTTTTCACTGTTTTTACACACAACTTCTCACAAAAAAAAATCAATATTATGTCCAAGAACATTAACTCTTACAGAGTATGATATAACAATAAAGTGCATCGAACCAATATAGCCCTCAATCAAGAAGGGTTGTCATCCAACCAGGTAGCATCTCCCGAACATGTACCCATAGTAGACCTTGTCCTCATACTAGTCATCCATCTCTTGGTAGGGCCTCTAGATGATACCCCCATCCTCCACCTCCAGGAAGCCATACTTTGAATGTCTACATATCTCAAAACACCTCTCCAAGTAAACATAATCAGCTCATTTTTTGCCCATTATGTAATCTTGCCATATGGTCAGGCCACCCAAATATGCTCCCACACCCACACCTATATAAATGTGATGTGATTAATGCTCTCTCCCTTCTTGTAGCACACTATGTGCATATCTCTGCATAGCTGAGCCAATAAGCACACCCCCCATATAAATCTCCTTGATCTACCTACCATATCCAACACCACATTTCCCAACGTAAGGCTAAAGAAACAAATGATGGTTAATAATACCTCACTATTAGTCCACATAAACAAAGTGTCATGACAGGCACTATCTCTCTACACTTGTCGATGTCCAATGCACGTCCTCTACATGTCAAGTTTATCTTGTCGAACAAGGCCTATAACAACTACATTGTTGTTTGTGTCATAGATGTCTCTACCCTCGCCCTTTGTATCAACACTCATAGGATCCACCATACATCCTCCAAGATGAATATCATCTCCCTTGTGGGGAGGAGGAAGGTATAGGTCTTTGAGCTCTAGCGCTCTATTAAAGCTGCCAACATGGGTTTGTGTGCCCTCAGTGCCGACATCTACACCACATATGCTAGTTCACCCACATCTAGAAACACCCAATCTACATCCCCAAAGCCTCTAACTAGCTATAGTACCATTGACCATCACTCGTGTTCGTAAACCCAATATCCTCTACATCCACCCAACCATATGTCAAGTATTTTTGCCTCAATTCCTTATGTCTTCATTTTCCTTATTTTTGGCAACTTTTCCTTTGAAGCACATCCGCCCATCCACAGAGAAGACTTGCCCCTTAGTGGATTTTCCCATCCTCTTGCACATCCGCCCCTACGAGTTGATGCACATTTTCACATCCTCTCACACATCCGCCCATGCAAGCAAACATGCATCCACGGATCCACCCCTATTCACCCAAGTTCACATTTATTTATCCTATCATGTATTCGCCTCTACGGGATGGTGCACATCCACCCTTCCAAGTCAATGAACATTTTCCCATCTAGTTGTAGATTTTCCTATGCAGCAAATTTATCCCTCTCCCATCCGCCCATCTATAACCTATCGGTAGATCTTCCTATCCTATGGTGGATCCACTTGTGGATAGGTACATCTATTCATTCCTGAGTGCAACCACTTTTCAACATGTTTTCCCATGTCCCAACGAATCCGCATGTTTAATGCACATCCACCTATCTACCTACATGGATGGATTTTCCCTATCATGATGGGTGGATTCACCCATTCATGGAAATTTTCCCCTACTAAATACAAAAATTCAAACTATACAAGTCAAGATTGCACTCTCCTCTTTGCACATGTGTGCTCACTATGTCAATCCAGTGGGGAATGCTCCATCCACATGGCATTTTTCTCAATCTACTCTCTATAATTGGCTGAATTCTTAGGGTAAAGGTGAATAATAATTTACCCTAGTGACTATTTATATATAACCCTAATTTCCCTAATTGAACTTCTTTTCACTCCCATTTTCTCCCCGTAACTTTGTTTTCCTCCGTTCTTTCACCATTCTTCATCAATTTGCATCATGGTCCTACTGGTACTCTCCTATTTCCTCTTTCAAGATGCCACTTGGGCCCCTTTTTTCTCATTCGCCCTCTTAAGGGGCATCATCCTATCATATTCCACTTTTCTCATCATCCTATCATATTTCCTCCATGTTGAGGCATCTCTTTATCGGGATTTCTTCTATCAAGTTGGCTATATTTTATTTTTCTTCAAAACATCATTATTTTAACGATATTTTGAAGAGGGGAAAAATATAGACACCTAAATTTGACCATTCACATTTGGTCAAATTTATGCCTATTTCATCTAGAATCCCTTCTTATCCACATTAAATAGATAATATTGTTATTATTTAATTATTATCATTCATTCCCCTAAAGTACTCTAAATCCCTAAGGCATTTAATTAAATAATTAAATACTTTACCCCTTTACCCCTTCTCTAAATTAAATAAATAAATCCATTTATTAATTTAGTTATTTATCCCATGAGAATTGAATAGGATATTTAGTTCCTCCCTTTTTCTCTCATAGTCACATCCTCCATAATTTTGTCATTGTCTTAATCCACTCCCTAATCTCATCATTAGGGATGTGCACACACCTAATCCCTGATTAGGAAATGTCACATCCTCCAACTTTTGTAAGTGGCCTCTTAATCCCCCTCATTATCTTAATCCCTCACCTAAACATCCTCCCTAATCGCTTGCACAAACTAAATCCTTTGATTAGGAAGGGTTGATTCACTTACCATTTATGACACCCCTCCTAGGTCAACTCCTCATTAAATGCTTTCTTCTTTTGGAGAAGCAACCCCGCAGCTTTGAGGAAATTTTAATTCCCCTTTATTATCCCCATGCATCCCTTAAGGAATTTTGAATTAATTTTTATTCCCCCAATGTCCTTTAAAATGAATTAATTCCTTTTGACTCCCCTTTCCAATCATTTGGGAAGATTGGACAAGAAATCCCTTTATGAGGGAGATCTTTCCCATCCCCCCATGGTACTTGTAAAATACTAAATCTCCTCTCACCCCTTCTTATGGTGAAAAGTGTCACCACCATGTGGGCTGATATGTCTCAAGGCATCTCAACCTTTGATCTTCCTATATTTCATCCTAGTTGTCCATCTCCTCTAGCCCTTTCTAATGACTACACTTAGTCATTTTTGCACATTCAATAATTGAGAACTTGAGAAACCATCATACCTTGAGAAAATACTATCGTTATGCTATTGAAATCGTATTAGAGCACACATCCAATTGAAAAAGGGGCAATTTTTGCATCAAGCTCATTAACAAACTCCATTTTCGTCCAATTTAGAGTAGGTACGTGTTCTTGGCCCTATTCAGAGTGTTTTACTTGATTTTATGTTTTCGCACACAGTTTTAGAGTAATTTACTTGCATTTAATATAGTAAAATCACTGCACACACATATAGCTAAAATCATTTAAACTATTTCTTAAGAGGATGGCCATTTCTTCACTAGTATAAAAGTGAACATAGACTGTTAGATTTTCTAGTGTTTATAAACTAACAACTCAACTAGAAAATGAATGAAAAAGACATGTGACATCTTTTGTTTGGTAGTATTACATCAATCAAGCAGAAAGAAAATATTTTTCCATCCCACTAATGATTGGTGACCATTAATAAAAATGGAATGATAATATGATCCATTGATATGAGACTAAGTTGAAAATATTTAAACTAGTTGAGTTTTGTGCTAGTCTTCAAATAAAATTGTAGCGTCAAAAATTATCTCCCTGTACAATTGCACACTAGGTTTATCTCCCCCCATGTGCTTGTTGTAGAGCTTCCCCTAATGTATAATTAATTGGTTTAGATGATCATACACATGGTTTAATGAACTTGAAGATCCCTCATATTAAGTAGTTCATTATTCAAAAGGGGGCTTCATTGAATAATCAACAAGGGAGTCATAGAATTTAGGTGATGTCGGAAACATATATGCATTCAATAATTCTAAACGTCCTACATTGAGTGAGTATAGGTAAATTGAACATAGATAAATGCATTAAAATATTTTAACTGAAATTGACTTCTATCTCCAAAATAGGGTAAGTGGATACAAAGAACTACTTAATTGCTATCGTTTCTTAATTCTTATGATTGTAACTCAATAACTATTATGGTGCAACATATCCTAATTCAACTAACCTTTGGAGTATTGAACAAAATATCAACTAAATAATTTAATTCAAAAATTACAATACATCATTCATAATAACATAAACTAAAAACTACAAATTAAACTTGCAATGTACAATCTAATTTATCGACTAAACTAATGTGGATTTGTAGTACCTCAAATGCCCCTTGCTTGAGTTGCTACACCCACAAAATCTTCTTCAATTACTCACTTAGGAAAACATTCTACCAAAATATCTTATCTTTATTGCATTCCAATCATAGACAAAAATGTTGAATAGAATCTAATAGAAAATCTTATTAAATATGTATAGGAGCGAATTTGAACCCCTTAGGAAAATTCCCATTTCACATACCCTCGCCTTAGAAAATAAAATCCGAAGGAAAAATTCCACATCACCCATCTACCTTCCATCCACCTGGAATTCATCCTATGTGTCAGTGAGAATATTTTTCAAGGACGCACACATTGTCGTCCCTAACGGATTCCTGCATTTGAAGTTGGCAGAGGCATTACACACCTGATTGGGGTCAAATTGTAACATCCCTCTTCGACCAACCAACCTCGAAAATAGAAGATTCTTCCCATCCCACCTTCAAAAACATTCATTCACTTCATTTGGATCTCTCGCAATTATCTTGAACTCTCTAAGCAATTTCTCAACCTTCTTCACTCTCAAGCAACCTTCTAACACTTTTGAGCATTGCAGCAGCTTTGGCACTCCATCAACTCCACATCGCAAGTGTGAGGATAATTTATAAGTGTGGGCTTGGAGTCTTGCAGGACCTCCCTTCATCACCGTTGTGGTTGTGGTGACTTTTCCAAGTCCATATCTTGCATTCTCCTTCCATTGGCTAGTGAGCTTTTGGGTGGAGGTGGTAACGCTTCACTCCTCTCCTTTGTGATTTGATTAAGTAGCATGGTATTGTTTGTAGTGTTATTTTCTTTCTTTTCTTTATCACATATTCTACTTTGTTGCTTTCTGGCTATCCATGGAGGTGGAAACACCAAAATGGGGGTCTAACTAAGGTAATCCCCTACACGACACTAACAATTTTCCCTTTTTCTTGTGTGTAGGTGAACGTACGTGTGAAGCTATGGTGAAATAGTGTTTTTGAGTGTTAATCTTTGTCACTTTAGTCTTTATTTACTTGCTCCATTATCTACACATTTACTTTTTGTACTTCATTATTTTTTCATTTTCATTAAAGTCAACTAGGTAGGTTGTTTAGCCAATTTTTCTATTATTTTTATTGTGTCTTTCATTTTTTGGTTTATGGACACTAGCGTGCTCATTTTCATTAAAGTCAACTAGGTAGGTTGTTTAGCCATTTTTTCTATTATTTTTATTGTGTCTTTCATTTTTTGGTTTATGGACACCAGCGTGCTAGAGAGGCGCTAATGCACCACGCTATCATCCCAAAACCACACTTTTGTCCTTGAATAGAGAGTTGTCTGAGGTACAGTATTAATCCTAAAAACAAGCTCGCTTAGCCTAAACCTAAATCTTAGGTCTGAAGAGTGACAAAAGTACTACATAGTGCTCCTCATTCTCGATCCATGTCCTTTAGAGTGAGGTAAGTTAGGGTAGCCCTCTGCTCTTGGCTCTTCATGACCTAGAGCCTTGATTTGGTTGGTCCTCTCTCTTACATTTTTGGTGAACTCGACGTGAAGCAACATTTACCCATTTATTTGTGTTGACTTTTCCCTCGTACCTTGTGATTGTTGCAACCCTAAATGTTGTGAAGGTTTATGAGCATCCCAACCCAGTCCACAAATTTTTATTACGTTGTTAAGAGAAGTGTGTGACACCTATCGATGGAGAAGACGAAGGTCACTTCTAGTTTCACCCCCAATTTTCCCACTGGTTTAACTAATGAATTTACCATTGTCTTTCCTACAAACTATGTTGATGAGATGGGTTTCCCGAAAGATACCACTCGTGTGCCTACTCCTCCCTCAACCCCTATGGCTTCGTCTGTAGATGAAGACGATGTAGTGCATATTCCCACAGAAAACCTTATGGCATTAGATAATATATTGCTAGATCTTGTTCATCATTTAGAGAAGGCACCAAGTATGGCGAGATCCACTAGGCTTACAAGTGAGGTGAGATAGTTGCTAGGGAAAAATCAAATGGGTGTAGAATTTCTACATGGCCTCGCCGATCTAACTAAATCTTATGTCCCTTCATATAGGCCTAGTTCGGGTACCACTCGAGGAGAAGTGCTTGACACCTATGAAAGACAATTAGGTGTTTTGATACCTGCTACATCCATCTGCATGGATGAATGAGGGCTCGCGATCAGTATCTCTTCTGCTCCTTAGGAGCCCCACACCATCAAGGTGAGTAAAACACCCCTTGGGTTCAATTTCACCCCTCCTACTGCCCCTAGCGGTGGAGGCTTTGGTGGAATGGGTGGTGGTGGCACTGGCAGAGGCGGCTTTGGAGGAGGTCATGGAGGTGGCTTCAGTAGTGGAGGTGGCTCCGATGGAGTCCCTACCAGTGTTGGTGGCACTAGCGGAGGTCACAACGATGGTTTTGAAGGTGCCCCTAGAGGTGGTGCTAGTAGCATTGGTTTTGGAGGTTCCACTTGTCCTCTATCATCTACTGACCCGGTTTTGAACACCTTGCTTCAGAGCATGGGTCGCATGCAAAACCAATTGACGAATCTCTCCCAGGCCTATGTCTAGCCTATCTTTCAGCCCTTCTTCTGATACAATCCATTATCAGTAACAATCTTGAGAATTCCCTTCCCCCAAGGAATGGAGATTCACAAATTTGAAAAGTATGGTGGCAAAGGGGACCTGCAAACACACGTGTCTACCTTTAATTCCATGTGTACATAATTCTTCCATCATGATGCATTGATAGAAAAATTATTTCCTTGATCTCTCAAGGATACAATGCTCGAGTGGTACTGTTCCTTTCCCGACAACTCTATCTTCTCATTCGATCAACTTGTGAATCAATTTCTCTGACAATTCCAAGCCAACATTGGACCAAAGGTGACCTTTTTGGATCTCGTCTAATGTAAGAAATGGGATAATGAGAAGATAGTTGATTTCATAGCGCAGTATCAAGCACTCTTTTCATAGATCTTGTACCTGCTACCCAAATTTTACGTGCAAAATATATTCATAGGGAACTTGCAAAGACTGTGGTAGGAAAAGTTTGCCCTTATGAAATACCCTTCTTTCATGCATTTATATGTGGCATTATGAGAGTATCAGCAAATGGTAGTTCAGTTTGGGGGATCCTCCTCGCACTCCCGTTTAGAAGGAAAATTCATTGTATTGATCTCAAGAAAAGGCAAGGATGTTGTGAATGTAGTAGTCATGACGAATGATAACGGCCTCAGACGCAACAAAAATTTCACAAAGTTAGCAGAATCTTATTCTTCCATCTTCTAGAAGTTGTTGAGGGATAAGATCATAACCTTGCAGAACCTTAAATATCTCAAGGAACCTTACCCTGATTGGTATGATACAAATACCTTATGTCAGTACCATCGAGTCAACGAACATGATATTGAATGTTGTATGCACCTGTGTCATTAGATACAAGATTACATCAAGGATAGTACTATTTGTCTCGATGGGAGTAAAAAAAATGCGAACAAATCGGCAACGAAAGTAAATAGTGAGTTACAGATATACACAGACCCATTTATGTCGCATTTTTCCAACTTAATTATTGATCCCTCAAATTCTATCACTCAGTCTGAGGCATACATTACTATGGTCATGGTTACTCCTCCCACACAGGAAGCGACCAACTCGTTGGACGTGGCATTCACTTCGTAGGACATGCCCTTGAACAACAAGACCTCTCCCCTCTACATTCCTTCTTGTCTCAATGGGAACATTGTTACAGGGGTCTTAGTTGACCTAGCGAGTCGGGTGAATGCCATTATAGAGGAGACATTGTGGTTGAATTCATTACAAAGGAAGAAGTATGAAGAAACAAAGTCTACCATTTGTACACACAATGGTCTTGCTCTCAAGCCGTATGGCTCAATAAATTTGTTCGTCCTAGTTGGACCTATGGTCGTAGCACAACCTTTGATGTTATTCCAGAATTGGATTTGTTCAAGGTGAAGTTAGGCATATCTTGGCTAGCTTCCATGAACTGAATCGCTTTAGTCATCTATAAGTGTTTGAAATTATCCCACGAAGGTGTTGTACACGTGGTGCATGACATTGGATACAAACCATTAATTTCCCATGGGGGCTACTCATTGGATCATTTTTGGCCCACCCTGGTGTGTCCACTTCCCCCATGAACGAACCTACTTTACAAAAATATTGTGAAGTATAAGACCAAGGGCAAGGGACAACCGAATTTGACCCTTTTAGTAGTTTAACAACAAGTTGCCTCCTCTTCTTGAAAGGGAAAGGAGAGGCCTGCCCATCCTCGGGGTGCCTCTCTCTTACACTTTCAAACAATGCATCCCTTGAGTGGACCCCTTTTCTTTTGAATGGTTCATGAGGTTCCCTTTGAAATCCTTCCAATTTTTAACAGTCTATGTAACTATTTGTTTGATTGCCTGGGTAGCTACTTTGTTTTTTGACATGTTTTATCTATGGATAAACATGTCACTTTGTGGGTGCACCTATAAATCCGTTTTCCAGTCCAACTCTACGAATTCCCCTTCATTTGGGTTTCCCTCATGAGAGAGAACTTGGGGGATGCCTCCTTGCAGGTCTACGAGCCTGCAAGACACTTACTTCTCTGGGCTTCCTTCATGAGAAATAACTTGGGGGTTGCCTTCTTGCAGGTCTACAGACCTGTAAGATGCATTCATCCTACAGGATTTGTCCATCATTGGTTTGAGGGCCTTTAGTGTACTTTGTGCAACTTCATAGTTCTACGGGGCTATGGAGTCCTTTTGTTCAAAACTCCCCAAGGAGAGTACCTATGGAGTCCTTTGCCTGCCCTACACTTTCAAGCTCACCAAACCATGGTATGCTTCCTCGATGCTACAGGTATACATTTCTAACTCTTCAATCTACTTTACCAAGCGATCATTAGTATTCGTGCTCACTAAAGTGGGGGAAAAATGTATAGGAGCGAATTTGTACCTCTTAGGAAAATTCCCCTTTCACATACCCTCACCTTAGAAAATCAAATATGAAGACAAAATTCCACATCACCCACCTGTCTTCCATCCACTTGGAATTTGTCATGTGTGTCGGTGAGAGAATATTTGTTGGGGACACAAGTGCGAAACGTGAACGTCTGTGTGGGACACTACCATCCTTGATGAATTCCTGCATCTGAAGTCGACAAAGGTGTTACACACCTAATTGGGGTCAAATTGTAACATCCCTCTTTGACCAACTGACCCCAAAAATGGTAGATTTTTCCCATCCCACCTTCAGAAACATTCATTCTCACTTCATTTGGATATCTAGCAATTCTTTTGAACTCTCTAAGCAATTTCTCAACCTTCTTCACTCTCAAGTAGCATTCTAGCACTTTTGAGCACTGCACCAACTTTGGCACTCCATCAAATCCACATCGCAAGTGTGAGGAAACTTTATAAGTGTGGGCTTGGAGTCTTGCAAGACCTCCCTTCATCACCGTTGAGACTATGGTGACTTTTCCAAGTCCATATGTTACATTCTCCTTCCATTGGCTAGTGAGCTTTTGGGTGGAGGTGGTAACGCTTCACTCCTCTCCTTTGTGATTTGATTGAGTAGCATAGTATTGTTTATAGTGTTCTTTTCTTTCTTTCCTTTATCGCATATTCTACTTCATTGCTTTATGGTTGTCCATGGAGGTGGAAACACCAAAACGGGGGTCTAACCGAGGCAGGCCCCTATTCAGCCCCAACAATTTTCCCTCTTTCTTGTGTGTAGGTGAACGTACGTGTGGAGCTAGCTAGCGAACTAGCATTTCTGTGAGTTAATATTTCTCACTTTAGTCTTTATTTACTTGCTCCATTATCTACGCATTTACTTTTTGTACTTCATTATTTTTTCATTTTCGTTAAATTCAACTAGCTAGGTTGTTTAACCGATTTTTTTGGTATTTTTATTGTGTCTTACATTTTATGGCCATACAAACGCCAATGTGCCAGAGAGACGCCAGTGCGTTGTGTTTTCATCCTAGAACCTCACTTCCATCCTTGGACTAAGAGCTATCTAAGGTACAATATGAATCCTAAAAACTAGCTCATCTAGCCTAAACCTGAATCTATGGTTTGAAGAGTGATAGAAGTAATAGATAGTTCTCCTAATTCTCGATCCCTGTCCTTTAGAGTGAGGTAAGTTAGGGAAGCCCTCCGTGTTGAATATTCAAGATACTGAGAGGGGGGTGAATCAATATCTTCTTTCTTTAATTGAACAAACACCATCAATTACTTTAATGCATAAAACAAAGGAGAGTAAGAACAAAGCATGAAATCACACAACACCACAATTTTACATGGAAAACCCAATGAGGGAAAAACCATTGCGAGGATTAGCTTACTACATATATAGTTGTTTCAATACCGGATACAAAAGAGGCTCACTACCTACAAAAGATGATAGAGACAAAATGGCTTACAACTAGAATATGAACTGATGGGGTAACACCACAAGTGCAGATTTAGTTCCTTTGATGCTCAAAGTATTCACTCACATGTCAGGAGACTAATATTAACCCCTCTACTCGCACACTTTGCATCTCCAACACATGTACCTCTTCACTTCATCTATAAACCATCCTATATATATATCTGATATATCCACATGCATCAATTAGGCTAGCCTAATTGGATGCAATACATATTTGCAAAAGGTAATTGTCGGCTTCATACAAAATTTCTCTAAATGTAATTCAACCATGTGGCATGCAATATTATGTCAGCTAGGACCAAAGCTAGGTCGCACATATATCCGCAATACATGTTAAACTATTAACTGGTTATTAGGTCAGCCATGAATAAACCTAATAATGAAGTACAATCATTAAATCGATGCCAACACACCATCCAATCATATGATCATACAGGAATGCATATATGCATGCTTCTAGTAACCATAAACCTTTTCTCAAAACCTTAAACAATGATGATCACCGGAGGGAACATGCGGACCAAAATACCGGATCAAGCACCAAAGGATGTAAGCCTGTTTTGCATATTGGTTCAAGGTACCAGACCAATCTAATACCATAAACAACATGGTGACATCAATGACAACATACAAACTGATCTTCTTTATTCTTCCAACAATCTCCCCCTTTTTCATTGATGGCAACATATGCCAACAAAAATGTATTAAAAAACTCTCCTCCAATCTCTCCCAAAACTCTCCAAATCTCTTCCCCTTTGACATCAATGGCAAAGGGCAACCAAAAATTAAAAGGGGTGTAAACATGGTGACATTCAAAATTGCAAAATTCCAACTCTTCCAAAAACTTCCAGAATCTTCTATCCATTCAAAATTTTAAAACTTCAAAAAATTTCAAACATTCAACCTTTCGAAATTCTTTCTTTGATCATCAATTCAATTTTTCTTCTCACCTTGTTCATTTTCCCTTTTAATCTTTCTTTTCTCTCCTCCTTTTGTTGCCAAAACAAAAAAAATAGTAGAAATTTGAACATTCAGGATGACACTCTTCACCTTAAACACCTTCGTGTATCTTTCTTTGATAGCTGGTAAGATCTTCTTCCCAGCAAATACACCAGAATCCATTCTTGTGCATATTCTTTCCAATAAGGCCAACAATGTGAAATAAGATGACCAATCTGTAGATGCGCACCGACTTTCACAATCTTCTACATCATTAAGTATTCTGAAAAGATGGTCTAATCAGACCTCAACAATCTCCTTAACAAGCCGGAAGGTTTTCACCACATCATCTCTTTGTCTTTGCACAATGATCATCTTTTCTTTCAATTCACCAACTCTCAGTCTTCATTTCCCTTCTTTGTCTTCAAGTATAACAAAGTTCTTTCTAATGTTTTTTACCTCAGATTCAATTGCTTCAATCCGGCTTCTAAAATTTTCAACCGCAGCAGGCCACCAGAGACAATACTTGTAGATATTTTACATTTCTTTGATGCATTTCTTCGTCTCTTTAATAAGTTCGGATAACCTTTGTTTAGCTTTAGTACATGTCTTTTCAATCATGGCTTCTAGATTATGTCCTTCTGGACCTTCCAATAACATTCTTTCTTCAACAACCTTAACTAATTTTTTTGGCAAAGAGTCAGAAACAATTGATACATCAAAACCTTTTCTAAGCAGATAGTCAACTAGAGCATCTTTGATCTTGAGTCTATCCACTAGAGAGGATGTATTCCACATTTCACCAATTTTCTTCATCTTTCCCTTAACTAACATTGTTTGGATATCATCTGGATTGGAGGATTTGGATCCAGGCTTAGATTCTTCTTCTTTTTCCTTCTCTTTCGAAATGACAATGATGTCTTTGGTGATAGATTTTCTTTTCTTAGATTCCGGAGGGGAATTACTAATGACAACTTCCAATTCTTTTTTTTTGGAGGATGAACCTTCCTCAAATCGACTAGACATAACCAAACTGGAGCACATATCTTTCTACAAAGATAAGAAAAAGGTTTTACAAGCACTTACTTTATCTTCCAAGCCTTCCAAGTATCTGTATATTTGTCTTCCAACGGGAATCCCAGATTCCCACATAACACCATCCTTTCCCGGTAGCGAGTCCAAAAAATAGAATACCAGACATGTAAGTAAAGACCCGAAATGGAAAGGGTATCCTTCTACCAATGACATTCACAAACTTTCGGTAAGATTTTCTAGAATCAAGCCACGCATATCAAACTACTTATTCTCTTTTACCATTTTATGCGCCAGATACATGGCAATAGCCGAAGTAGAGCCATCTCAATTTCTAAAATATATCTTATAGGAAACACCATACACAACGTACCTCACAGTGGGATCGATAATAGTATCTATCACCAATGCCCAAGGGTCTTTTCCAATTCTCGTCAGCTCCTCTACTTCCTTGTATTTTATGGTTTTCTTTTCGGGAAGGTATCCAATGATACATAACCCGATGACAGCCTCAATCACTTCCTTTGTAACAAGATAGGATTTGTTCAACAAAAAGTTACAATCTTTGAATTTACTCAAAAGAAACAAGATGAATTCTTTGTCAGTAATCCAAGGGAATTCTCCCCACAAATCCAAGCCTAGGGTTTTTATGTTTTGTACATCGTTCGACTCTAACCCTAATTCCATTTTCTTTATCTTTTGATGATCGAATTCATCTAGTTCGACTCCCTTTAGCCTTAGTGGGATATTTCCACTCAATAATCTATTAGAAGATTCCATCATAGCACTTAACTTCTTCAAATTCAACAAGAATTTCTTCTTTTACCTTCCTTTGTGGCTACGAGAAATAAACTTTTGTCGCTTGTTCTCAAATGTTCACAAAAATCCCTCAGAGATGCTCCAAATTGCTTCAAAATCACTCCAAGATAGTTCCAAGTCACTCTTCAAATTCTTCAAATGCATAGGTGATCAAAATGACTTGCAAAATTTTCTTTATACACCATAATTTTGCCCTAATTCACATTAATAGAAGAAAGCTGACAAAAACTTTCTTCCACTGCACTGAGAAACTCTAATTCACTTTGCAAAAGAACATGCTTGCACTTTTTCTTCCGATTTCTTTTGCATCACCTTTGTCCAGCCATTCCTCACAATATATCCTCATGCTAGCATCTGACATGCCATATTTTTAGGGGGTTCAAGCAATTTTCTGATAAAGCTCCCCCTAAGACCATGCTAGGTCTAATTCTCAGAGAAATCATCTATATCGGATGAGGGCACAAACACATTAGTAGTCTTCGATTCTTCTTTATTCTTCCATATCTTGCTCATTTCTTGCTTGACCTCCTCTTTTTCAATCTTTCTCATAGGTTCATCATCTTTTACCGAAGCAGACAACTTTCCCTTTTTACTTCTGCACACTTTTGAAATATGTCCCAATTTTTTGCATTTGTAGCAGACAACATTTCTCTGACTTGTTTGACTTCCATTAGCCCTTGATTTGCACTAATTCGCTTTATGTCCAAACTTGTTATAGGTATAGCAATAGCCATCAAAAGATTGATTTATTCTTCCTTCATTAAACCAATTCATCATTTGAATTCTACATTCACCAGCTCTATGTCCAATCTTCTTGCATGCATAACATTGTCTGGAGAAGGAACCAAAAAATTGATTCATCCTAATCCTGCACTCAATTTCCCTATGACCAAATTTATTACATGAAAAACAAACACCATTGAATGGTGGGTACCTTTGAGCATTTGGTTGTCTAATAGGTGGTCTTCTTCCTGGTTTTATTTTCTTCTTCCCTTTATCTTGAGTCTTCTAATTATTTACTGGATTAGAATTCTGCATATTTTCACCAGCTTCATTACATAAGCCACCTTTGTCTTTAGAAGGTCTTTGTCCTGCTATCAACTCATCAAGCTTGGTGGATCTTGTCTTGAAATCATCTTCATAGAGTTTTGATTTCTCTAATTTTGTTTTCAAATTCATCACTTCCTATTCAAGCCTTAAGCATACATCAGACTTACTTTGTATCACTATATTCGGACACTCTTCAACTCTCTTCTTTTCATCCACTTTCACCTTTATTCTAGTAATCTCTTCATTTGCTTGTTTTAGTTGCTCACTCACTTCTCTATGTCTCTCTTTGAGTTTCTTTAATTGTTCTTTCAATTTCTGGATGCATTCATTCACTTCATCAAGATTTTCTTTCAGATCTCTATTTTCAATTTCAGCCTTGTCAAGATCTTCAAAGGAAATTTGGAGCTCTTCTTTATCCGTTTGTTCTATCTTCAATATCTCCCTCAAGTTATTAGGCTTCTCCAGAGGAACCAAGCTCTAATACCAATTGTTGAATATTCAAGATACTGAGAAGGGGGTGAATCAGTATCTTCTTTCTTTATTTGAACAAACACCATCAATTACTTTAATACATAAAACAAAGAAGAGCAAGAACAAAGCATTAAACCACACAACACTAGAATTTTACATGGAAAACCCAATGAGGGAAAAACCACGGTGAGGATTAGCTCACTATATATATAGTTGTTTCAATATCGGATACAAAAGAGGCTCACTACCAATTACAAAAGCTCACTGCTTACAAGGACTCATTTTCCAAATGGGTAGGCTCACTACCTACAAAATATGATAGAGACAAAATGGCTTACAACCAAAATATGAACTGATGGGGTTACACCGCAAGTGTAGATTCAATTCCTTTGATGCTCAGAGTATTCGCTTGCATGTCAGCAAACTAATCTTCACCCTTCTACTCGCACACTTCGCAGCTCCAACACATTTACCTCTTCACTTCATCTACAAACCATCATGTATATATATCTGATATATCCACATGCATCAATTAGGTCGGCCTAATTGGATGTAATACATATTTTTAAAAAGGTAACTGTCAGCTTCATACAAAATTTATTCGAATGTAATTCAACCGTGTGGCATGCAATATTATGTCAACTGGGACCAAAGCTAGGTCGCACATATATTCACAATACATGTTAAACTATTAACTGATTATTAGGTCGGCCATGAATAAACCTAATAACGAAGTACAATCATTAAACCGATGCCAACACACCATCCAATCATATGATCATACAAGAATGCATATATACATGCTTGTAGTAACCATAAACCTTTTCTCAAAACCTTAAACAATGATGATCACCAGAGGGAACATGTAGACCAAAATATCGAATCAAACACCAAAGGATGTAAACCTGTTTTGCATACCGGTTCAGGGTATCAGACCACTCTGATACCATAAACAACATGGTGACATCAATGACAACATATAGATTGATCTTCTCCATTCTTCCAACACCCTGCTCTCAAATCTCCATGACCTGGAGCCTTGATGTGGTTGGTCCCCCTCTCTTACACAATCTAACATATGCAAGATCTAGATATCCTTCTCAAGAGGGTACCCTACTATATAAGATCTGTAAGAGTCCATTTATTTGTGAACTATAAACGAACTTAAAAGCATATATCAACTCTCCCATAGGAATAGGAAGAGGAATATGTTTTCTAAAATGAAAGAATAAAAGTTGAATAAGGACTCTATACTTAATCAAGAATAATCGTTATAACTAAAAACATGCCCAGACAGAGCAAATCCTATTATAACTCTTATTCTTTATTGGAACAAAATCCTTTCTCCTTCATAACTTATTAAAAGATAGAATTGAAACTTGGTCATCCATGATCTTGTCCTTAAATGACCACCTCCATCTTCTTCTAAAAGTGTGATCATGTTGTAGCAGATTAGATCCTTAGTAGTAAACTACCATCCTTCTACCTAGTTTGAGAAGTCTTTTGCTGCAGGTTGATAGGTTCTTTGCTGCAAGGGTTAGTCCATATTTATTCAAGGAATTTTCATTGCTAACAACTATGATTAAACATGAAATTCTACTAAACTCACGAATATTCATAGTTCATACACACACTTACTAATATAACATATATCAACTTCAAATGCTTTAAAATACTTAAAGTATATATAAAGATATGGTAATGTCTTTCAAAGTTAAGTAGAAAATAAGATAAAATTATGTAACTACAACAAGGAAATAGGACATTATTATAGCTCATCATTTGGACCCAGTTATGCATTTAATTTTCTCATTTTATAATAATATTTAGAAAATCAAAATTGTAATTGGAAATAAACATTTAATAATATTTTTTTGTTACTTAAGGCCCCAAAATGATAGGTCTGGGATAGGGCGCCCAATGTCGTTGACCAACCTATTTTGGGTTAATTTGAAATATGTTGGTGTCAACATTTTAATATTTGAAAATCCAAAATCATTTGTCGACTATCAATATTTTATTTTCAGGAAATTAAAGAATTGCATATAAATATAGGTTATTTTCACCATTTTAATCCTAACATGTTTTGAGAAGGCAATTGATATTATTATTGAGAAAATAAATAGTAGTCAAGAGCGAATTATAGTTGCATTATTTCTTTCAAGCATCATGTTAGCAATGCATCATATTTTTATGTGGGTTTGTTCATGTTTCATGTCTTCTTTTTTTATGAAGACGAACACTTGTAGGACTTCAAATCAAATATTATTTTCTCCTTGAAGGCAATGAGTACATTGAATTCAGTCCATCAAAGGAATGCAGATCTCAGGGGTGAGTTGCAGTAATTATTAATTTATCATTTGTTTATCATTTAGCCTCTGCTCAATCAAGGGTAAGCTCTCTTTTACATCATCATAGATGTTATGGAGGTAAAAATACCAAAATGGGGTTTTACTTAGGAAAACCCCTATACACCACAACCCTTCCCCCTCTTTCATGTGTGTATATTATAGATTTGAAGTGAAATGTAGGATAATTAAAGACCTAATTGATCATTCAAGAATTCAAGTCCTACAATTCAACAAATTAAGGAAAGTGGATTTTATTTGCAACAAATGAGGTTTCGATAGTGATCACAAAGAAAAACCTATAAACTAGAAGAAACAAGAGATTGAAGACTAATTTTGAGTAGTTGTTTCACAGTCTAGGATGTTTGATTCCCATGTCCAACTAGATCAATCCCAAATTTATATGCCAAGTTCCTCTATGTATGTCATTAGTTGTTCTAAACTCTATTTTAGTTTATCACTTCTATGTTTTCTAGAAATAATCTCAATTTGTTGCATTTTCATATTTAACCCAGGTACATCATTGCATTATCAAATTAAGTCAATTAACAATCAATTAATCATATTCACACATCAAATTTCACAAAGGACTGAAACCTGGTCCACCATTCTAGCTCTTCCATTGAGGTTAGTAGCCAAGTGGGCATTGAGATCAATTTTAGTCCTTTTTCCCTTATGATATTGGAAGAAGTGTGATTTACACCATAGATCATTTTTTTCCAATATCACACAAATATAATTGCATATAAAATACATTAAAGGAGAATTTTAATTACAAATTAAATTGAGAGGGTGAAATCATTAATTAATTGCATAGTCTATAAATAATTTTGTGAGCATGCCTAAGGGATTTGGGATGATAGGGTGGCTTCATATAGAGGTAAGATCAGTTTTTGGTCCATTCTACTACTTGAGGAGAAATTAGTAGGGGAGTTAATGGAGATTAGAGGGTGCATACAATTGGGTCCTTATGGTATGGGTAACACTTCAATCATTTATGTGGTATTATAAATCAATGAATTAGGTTGCAAAAACCATCATATGTGCACATATGAGGGAAATTGTATCCCTTATTCTAGAAAAATATATAATATTAAAGATTATCATGTTATGGATAGAGTTGTGGGTAACATGGAAATATAAGTCTTTTAGACATTAATTTTTTTCTCTCAACCTTACTTGAGTGCATTGCTTGAGTTGTGATGAATTAAACGTTTGATTACAACTAGTGTAAGAAGGAACTTGCATTGGTAAATGTTGTTGCAATAAAATTAATGAATGCATCCTTAAAGTATAATTTAGATGCAATGACATTGATTACAACCAATGTCAACTGCATAGTTGATCTAGGTTTGATTGGCTAGCTATATAGAAGTTTCCCTTAGGAGAAAAGATCTTTTATAAAAAATTGGATTATTTATAGTATTTGGGTCTTAGGACAAATTTGTAAAGGTGTTCACTAGTTAGTCCAGTTTTTGGCATCAAATATTGTATCGTAGCTCTAAATTCTCACTATTATTCCTTGCTTTGTAAAACTTGGATGTATTGTCTAATACAAATCTTCTCCATGCTCTAGATGTCTCCATAATTAAAGTTAAAAAATATAGGGGACAATGTATATATCTATGGGGTTCCATATGATAATTTGATGTTAATCTTTGTTAGTTGACTTTGGAAATAGTTGTAAATCTTTTTTAAAGTCTTTGAAAGGATCTATTTATAATAAAAATGTGGATTATTTGATTAGTTATGGATTGTGAAAGTATATTTGGTTGTGTGAATTTTCTTGAATCTTTGTATTGAATACAAATAAAATTATAGCTAGACCAATGGGGTTATAGATGTAATGTCAATCCTCTATTTCACATTTATAAGAGTGTTCACATGTTTCTTTAGATTTTGACCCTATCACCCAATAGACTAAGGCATTGGTCCTTATTTAGTAAAATGGTCATATACTTTTTTTAAATATCATCCTTATATTCCTTGTTAGGTTAGCATAGGATAGGTGTACCAATTTCTATAGCTCATTAATACTTGTTTTACCACACATATCAAGAGCTTGAATTATCTATTATCTTCAAAAATTCATGCATGTTGGGTTTCAAAGTTGCACATAAGGTGAGTGTAGTGTGGGGAGTCATCACCCTTGACAATTTCACATTTGGTTTAGCTCACCCTATGTGTTTCAACCTAATTATGCATCTAATTTTCCTATTTTATAAATAACTTTGAAAAATTAAAAGATAGCATTGAAAATAAAAATTTAATATTTTGTCTTGATGTTTAAGGCCTCAAAAAGGATGGGTCTAGACTAGGGTGCCCAGCGTCCTTTCCCAACCCTTTTTCGGTTAAAATTTAAATATGTCGGTGTTGATATTTTAATATTTTAAAATATAATTTTGTTTGTCGATTATCGGTATTTGTTTTTTGAGAAATTAGAAGAATTGCATATAAATACAAATCATTTTCACCATTTTAATCCTAGCATGTTTGATAAGGCGATTGAGATTATTATCGAGAAATCAAGAGCAATCAAGAGAAAACAAGAGAAGAACTAATAGATTTACAACAATATTTATTTTAATCAAGCATCGTGTTAGCCATGCATCATATTTTTATATGAGTGTGTACATGTTTTACGTTCATTTATTTTGTAAGTAATAACACTTGTAGGACTTCAAATCAAACATCAATTTCTCCTTGAAGGTGATGAGTACATGACTTCAGTCCATAAAGGAATGCAAATTTGAGTGGTGAGTTGTAGAAATGGTCAATTTATTACATGTTTATCATTTAGCCTTTGCTCAACCAAGGGTAAGATCTATTTTTACATCATTATAGTCATTGTGGAGGTAGAATTACCAAAATAGGGTTTGACTTAGGCAAGACCCTATACAACACAACCCTTCCCCCACTTTTGTGTGTACAAGCTATAAATATGAAGCAAATTAGAGGAAGATTTGAAGACTAATTGCTTAATTAGAGAGAGCTTTTGGATTAAACTGTGTATGAGTTTCAATCAACGTTTTGGATCACACCCAGTGATCCATCATCAAGAAGAGGAGAGAGTGAGATTGGATTGCAGATAAGACCTTTAAAAAGACTGGGGAAACATGACCCTTGGTTGCATTACAAAGGGACAAAATGGACAACACCGTGGTATGACATAGACTATGGTATGAAAGGTCATCCAGCTGTAAAATAGATAGTCATGGACAAGGAATGTCCTAACTCATACTAAGGGTCATGTTGCCCCAATCTTTTTGTCAAGACAACCCGCAAACAAAAATTGAGTAAAAGACAAGGCAAGAGACATCCTCGCTCCTCTAAATCCTTCGTGGGATATCCTCGAGGTAGCTAGTAACATGACCAAAGAAAATCTAAGATAAGACAAAATAGACCAACAAGATCAACAGTCATTTAGATTATTTTCCAATAAGTGTTTGTCAGTGCGTTAAGGGACAAAGTGAGCGATGGGTTGACTATTTTGACAAGGCCTAGTTTTAGGAAAATAAACATTTCGTATAAGACTTCAAGTCTGGTTTTGATCATGTAACTACCTGTATAAGTCAAATGACAGTGTGATAATGACAAGGTTTGGTTTCAGGAAGGACACATCTTGTATAAGACCATTGGTTTTGATCGATTTGACTGGTTTTATTGATGTGACAAATGACTGATGTGACTTGGAAACTTGTTGGCTTGCTTGTCTTTTTGATTCAAGATTTGTGTTTGAAGTTCAGATGATTATGTCACATCTAAGTTGAAAGTGTTCGATTTATTTTTATTGACCCGACGAACCCTAAAAGACTGACCTAGGGGGCCTTAGGGGCTCATCGACAAATGGCCTTGCCTGCATAGCAATGCGCAAAGACCTCGTAGTTCGACATGACCCTTGACTTTGTTTTTGAGTTAGTTTTGACTATTTTTGATGAATTTTGATTGGAAAACATAGAAGACAGTCACAAGCACTTTTTTTTTGCTTGGTTTGGATGTGATTTTTTTTTAAATAAAGCACACATAGACAACAAGAACAAATCTTATGGTTGGCAGAGACAATATTTGTTGGGTTACCACTTGGATTTCTCCAGCCACGCCTATTCAGAGTGGATAGCTTAAGAAATTGCTAGCACTTACTCCCCCTTACACGACACTCACTTCTCGGGCATACCAAGTTATGAATTCCCTAAGACCACAAGGATCTCAAGAAATTTTCCATCTCTACAATGAACTACGAAAGTGTGGGACGACTTTAGAGGTCTGACCTCTTGTGCCAGCAAATAGAAGGATTTTGAATTTTTACACAAAAGTTTCTAATAAGGGAATCTAGTTCAGGGGGTACTATGGTAAACTCCCTCAAGAGGTCTCCCAACCCTTAGAACAAGGGATTTTCACATCATAAAGATACTGGGGGATCTAGCTATCACTTACCGCTTCTCATTGATTGCAAACTTTCCTTGCAATCACAAATTTATATAGCGGTTCGGAAGGACTTGGCTTTAGCCCATTACCACTTGGGTCGTTCCCACCTTTCGAAGTGGGGTGGTAGGCCCTCTAATAATGGGTAAACAAAATCAAATTAAAAATTGTGTTTTTGATCTCCAAGATAGCACAAAGGCGCGAGGAGAGTGCATACACAAAGCTTTCACTTCACACTCGCAAGATTGTTCATTTTAATGCCCAAATCCAAAATGTGTGGGTGGAAAAGCAATAATCCCTAAGTGATTTTGAATCTCCAGATCACCGTGAGGCACAAGAGAAGTGCATATGCACTAAGAAATCACTACCATACCACAAAACACACCAAACACTTGTAAATTTTAACCCAACTTATTATGAAGAAAACAAGGTTCTTTTTAGTCCAACACTATGAAAAATGAAAGTACATTTTAATCTTGATGAGTGTAGATGCAAGTTGTGTTCTTTTTAAACCCAATGAATTTAAATTCAGTTCATTTTAACCCATGAATGTGAAATGCAAGTTGTAGTTGTTGTCTGTTTGTTGCTTAAAAACAAGGTTCTTTTTAGCCCAATGCTATGAAAAATGAAAGTACATTTTAGCCTTCATGAATGATGATGCAAGTTGTGTTCTTTTAAACCCAATGAATGTAAATGCAGTTCATTTTAACCCATGAATGTGAAATGCAATTCATTTTTCATTTTAGCCTTCATGAATGATGATGCATGTTCATTTTAACCTTTATGTGTGTAATGCAAGTTTGTAGTTGTTTGCAAAATAAAATAAGATAGCAATGATAAACCAACTAAGTAAATGAAATGATAGGGCAACAAATGATTATGTTTCAAAAGAAACAGTTTTTGGAATTCCCTCCAAGTTATGCCACATGCTAAAAACAAGAGATTAATAACCAAAAAAAAACTTTAATGATAACAGCAAATTTAAACAATGATAACTTTCTCAAAAATTAACAAAATTTTAAACTATTTGAATCCATTGAAAGTTGAAACTCAAACCTTGAAAATCCAAAAAGTATTTTTCCAAGATTCTACACGAAAAAATTGTTATAGGCAAAAGAAAAAGCGGATTTTAACAACTAAAATTAAAAAGAAGTGAATACTAAAACGGCCATAACTTTCTCGAATCTTAACAAAATTTTAAACCATTTGAAGTTTTGGAAAGCTAAAAGTGAGACCTAAAAACCCAGATAATCATTTTTTAAGATTTTATGCGCCCATTTTTCTATGCTCAAAAGAAGATGATGGGATTTTGTGTGAATTCTTGGTTGTAACCTACAAAACAACAAAAGCAAACAAGAAAAAAAATAGATTTCTCTGCAAAATTGTAAGATTCACGTCGGGTTCACCATATGTATCTTAGGAAAATTAGAATTAATATTATTTAGCACAATAAATAAACTTGAAATTCCTAATCTAATGATAGAGAACAAAGAAGTGCATGAAAGGAAGAAATAAAGAATGATTTCACCATAATCTTTATGCCTCCATTGAATGAATTACATCATCCTTCTCCATTTTTCTACTAATTAATCAATTCCCTCATAATTATTTGTATGCACTTAACAAGCCTATGACTAAGACAAAGCAAAATATTGAAGTTTCAATCTCACTAGCACGACAATATGCAAATTCTAGATGGATGAAAATGATAGTGACAATGCTATTTATAGAGAGCCAGATGGAAAATGGACGGTCGTGATTGAAAATACATTAATTTGATCAATGGCCGAAATTGAATGAGACGAGATAAGATAAGATTGAGAGTGAAGAAGAAAGAGGAAATTGAACGATTTTTTGATAAAATCAATTAGTTTGAAGAGGAAAGAAAGCATAATTAAATAATAAAAACATTATTTAATTAGAAGAGAAAAATGCAAGTTATCTTTTCTTTTTGATTTAATAGAAATTTAATTCTAAAAAGCAAGGAAAAAGATAAGTCATTAATTAAATAAGATTTAATTCATTTATGATAGAAAAGCTAACAGTGAATAATTACCCTTGCTTGTTTGTTTTTTGCAGTATGTAGTCACACTTATCTTCCCGAGGTTGTTGTAGTGTTGTTGTTGGTTTATGGTATATCATTAGTGCAGCTTGCTTTCCTTTGTACTGGGTTCCAGGCCCCATCAAAACCCGTTTTTTACCCTTAATCAAAACAGTGAATAATTAATATAATTATTTAATTATAGTGGAAAGTGGAAATAATTAAATATATAAAGTTTATTTAATTATAGAGGAAAGAATTAAATGAACTAATTAAATAATTAAGTATTATTTAATTAAAAGAAGAAGTATGACCCTAGATAGTGGAAAAATGGTGTTAGCAAGCCTAGGACATTTTTCAGTGTCTACAGCTCCCTCTTGAGTTATGCTGGTAAACTGTAGCTCCTCACTGTTGCCCTTCAAGGGATCCTTGTCTATTTTATATCCATGTTCAAAATTCCCAATTACATTGTTGAGAAGTTTGAAAAGATTCAGAGAGTATTCCTTTGGTCTGGCATCGAGGATAAGAAGAAAATGTCTCTTGTCAGCTGGGAGAAGGTTTGCCTCCCCAAATTTGGGGGAGCGTTGGGCATTAGAAGGGTCCAAGATAAAAATAAAGCTCTATTGGCCAAGGTTGGTTAGGACTAGTTAAGAAACAAAAAGGACTAGTGCAGGATAATGAGTGTCAAATATCTAGACAATAAACCTCTTATCAAGTGTATTGAGAATGATCACCCTCGCAGGTCCCTAGCTTGGAATAATATCTGCAAAATTAGGATACTACTTCAAATTGGTCTTCATTAGAAGCTGGGTAGAGGCAATTATATATGTTTCTGGGAAGATCCTTGGCTTCTTGAAACCGCCTTGGCCAATTATGAGTTTAAAAACCTCATGGCACTTGCGACCCATTTTTCTGGCTTGAGGGTTTGCTACTACCTTTTGGTCCTCTTGGTGCTAGGAGTTGGAAAGACCTAGGCTTATGTTGTCCTCTCTCCCCTAACTTGAAAATCCTAGCTAATTCCCTTCAAGTGAAGCTTTCCCTCTCTAGAATCCCCTTATCTGATCTTGAAGATAATTTATTTTGGTCTCTGGAAAGTATGGGCAACCTATCTATTAGGATGGCTTACAGTCTTATGTCGGACATGGGTAGTCAAAGTAGGATTTGGAAATGGGTCTAGAACTGACACTTGACTCCAAAAAAAAAAAAGATTCTCGTGGATGACTTGTCATAACAGGATCTTAACCCAAGATAACCTTAAGAAAATGGGTTTTATGATCACAAATAGGTGAATTTTATGCAAATGCAATGAAGAATTTGTTGATCACCTGTTGTTGCATTGTCCATTTATTGCTGAGGTTTGGGACTTGGATTTTCAAAGGTTTGCCACTCACTAGACCCTGAATAAGGATTTAAATTCCTTTATTGTTGGTTGGACTAGTCCTTTCCAACATCCCCTTCCCATGGAAATATGGAGACAAACTCCCCCTATCATTTGCTGGTGTCTCTGGAAGGAAAGGAACAATCAAATATTCAGAGACATTGAAAAGAGTCCCAAGGAAGTCTTTGGCACTGGGTCTAGACTTATATCTAAAAGTATCTCCCTGTACAAATGGAAACCTCCAGACAAAGCCCTAACAGAGTGGAAAATTAAAATGGAAAAATCTTAGAATCTCAATCTTGGGACCAATTCCTTTGACGATTCCAAGTCCATGACTAGATTAAACACTGTTTGGAAACCCCCAAATGTGGATTGGTTTAAACTAAATTTTGATGGCGCAGCTAAGGGGAATCCTGGTTTGGATAACATTGGCGGTATCATTAGGGATTGCAAGGACAACTTGATTGTTGGGTATACTGGAGGAATTGGTATCCACTCTTCTATGACAGCTGAGACACGGGCGCTTCTCAAGGGCATCAAGATTGTTGTCACTCTAGGCATAAAAAACCTGCACATTGAAGGAGACTCTTTATCTATGATTGACTCTCTTAATCATGGTTGTTTGCTTAGCTAGAATATTAGGGACATTATACTTGACATTAACCTGTTGGTCGCAAAAATGGATAGAAAATGTTTGATTCACATCTACAGGGAAGGTAACCAAGTTGTCAATAGCCTACCTAACTTGGGGTACAATTGGAATTTATGCAAGTGTTGGAAGAGGCTAGAGGTGTTACCTGCTACTATACAAGGATTAATCCTAGCGAAACAAAGGAAAATAATATTCAATGATGGTTAACAATTTTTGTATTAATGGGCATAGGTGGCTCCACTTGATGGGTCCTTTGGTAATGTGGGTCTGGTTGAGTGAGATGGTGAGGTTAAAGAGGGATTTCACATGGCTTTTTTACTTCCTTTCTATGTATGGTGAGGCCTTTAGCTTTTGTGGGATGTCTTCTCAATTGTACTACACATCCAATCATACCTCATGAGATGGGTGTAATGAGTTATTAATTAGATGTTTGTTTAATAATTCCAATTTAGGCTATCTTATGATTTTCATAAAACATTTTGAGTTGTACTTAAAAATTTCAAATCTCCCCCGTGGCTAGCTAGCTTGGGGAAATGTGTAACTTTAAAATGGCCCTTGACATAACGGATACTAATTATCCAGTTTTAATTAACAATTGGCTTGTCTTATGGATTTTTTGTGATAATCATAGCCCCACAGAGCTGGTGTCATATGAAATGACCACTAAAGCACGTAAAATACATGTTGCTTTCATTACTCCTTACTATCCCAGTTGGTGGAGGAATGAAAGTTTTAAAAAGGCTGAATTCACCGGTGGGCAGTCAATTTTATGGCTAAATTTGTTTCTCTGGGTCTACTACTATGTGTCAAGGGTCGCGATGGGTGGAGATAGAGTAAGAACTGAGCCTGATAATTGTGAGGAGTTTCAGAAGGACCCCATTACTTGGCATATTTGTAATGAGGGTGGTACGGTGCCTCTTTTGGGATACGATGAGTGTTTGTTAGCCCAGTTTGATGGTTCATGGAAGGATAGGAGGGTCACCATGGGTGGCATCTCATTTTAGGTGAATGAAGAGGTTATTGGAAAGGCGACATGCCTTTCCTATGATGGAAAGAAATATAAAAAACACACCAAAATGCAAGAAGTGGAGAGTCTCAATGCCTTCTTCAAAGGTGATGAGAAGTCGATTTGGAAGCAGTCTAATTTCAACTGCGAAGTGCTGCCACAACCCTGGGACAAGGTGTGTCTTGCTTTAATAAAATATGTTAATTTGGAAGGCCAATTCAAGGTGTTTTATTTTTACCATTTTTCGTTGTTAAACCACTTTAGGCACAAGATGGCCCTTAGGTTTCCATTTTTTTTGCTCACCTCTTTGGAAAATTTGGTTAAAGAAACCCTCGAGGCTTTCACTCTTAACTTGGATGATAAGCCACCTTTACCTATGCATCAAGGCCTAATATTTAGGCTCTACCAATTTCATCTTGCCTTGTTCCCACCCAAACCCATCTTTGTAGTGCATGTTGTGAAGTTGAAACTCCCTAATGTGGCCCCTGTTAATCCTTCCCCTGCTGCCTCTGAGGGTTCTAAGAGGAAAACCCCCACTCTTGATTTTGAGCCCATTTCTGAACTTAAGGCCAAACCCCCTTCTAAAAATAAGAAAAGCACGGTCGGTATGGCCCAGTTGAATGCGGCGGTTACATTATGTGAGCTAAAAAATAAATCGGTCAAGAAGGACAGTAGACCCACTACCAAGAAGAAGGGTAAAAAATTTCCTTAGAGCTTGACAATATTATCGCCCTCTGACATCGAAGGTAGGAGTGTCGAGGAGAAAGACTCCAAGGGCGATACCATGGTGGTTGCGAGTGTTGAAATGGGGATGAAAAAACTAGTGTGAGGAGGTCCCATAGACTAGCTAAGAACAAAAAAGGTACCTTGTTTGATGAGATATCTAGTGACTCGGAGTAGACCGGTGGCAGAACTAAAGGAAAAAAGATATAGTTGGAGAGATGAACAAAGGGTTTGTGGAAGGCACAAGAAATTTTAAAGACATGAATATGGGCCTTAAGGAGGATTACACTCACTCCTATGACCCCAAAGATGGTGGGGAAGAGGAGATCCTGAGTGGGAAGGGTAAGAATGTGGACCTCGATGTGCTGCAAGATCAGGTTGCTAATCTGGAGCAAACATTCTTAGGCCTCGCCCAGTTCACGGTTAAGATGATCCATAGATCTATTGTCACTCTATTTGATGTCATCGAGGAGGAAGCAGATAAAAATTTTGAGGGAGAAGGACCCAATTGGATTGGGGATGATGTGTTGAATCTCCTGTTCTAGAAAAGGGAAAATGTAGAAAGTTAGTGTTTGGGTCTGGGTGGTACTAGTATTTTGTTGTTAATGTGTTGTGTTTGTATCTTATGTCCAATATTTTTGGTTATAGACTTCTTGATAATGTTTTGAACTAGTTCCTTTTTCGCCCTCTGGGCTCTTTGTGTAAAGGGTACAACACCTTGTAAATGTTGCTTATATAATCAAAAACAAAATTTATAAGACAATACCAATCACTTTACTCACAAATCTCCTATAATCTTCTAGATGTTGATATTCAAATGGTGTTCATAGGAAATTTACCATAATATTTGAGATAAAATATTGTTGATGAAATATCCATCCTTCACACTTTTGTGTACAACTCTTCGTGATTATCATATATCTATTAGTCAATATAAAGGTGCACCTTTATTATCTATTATTTTTCAATCAGAAGTTGTGCCTCAAAATAATTATCAATCATTTAAAAACAAAACAAAAACTTAATTAAGATAAACAATCCTCAAACTGCTAATAACATTGACACACAAGTTGCTATCATAAATACAAATCTATATCAGCTTAGGCCAAGAGATAAGTGTTGGCCTTTTCATTGCACCGAAAGGTGGACCTATCAATTCCTGATACACTCATAAGATAAGATCCATGGAAGGCGGTTAAACCATGTCATGAATCATGCGGTCAGTGCTGACTGAGGAGTGGAAGCATTGAGCTTCCAACAATTCCCCCCAACATGACCACGGGATTCAAACCCATGACCCAAATCTGATACCAATTGTTGGCCTTGTCGTTGCACCAAAAGTTCAACCTATCAATGCCCAATACAAGCATCAAATTAGATTCATAGGAGGTAGTTAAACCATGTCGTGAATCATGCGGTCAGCGTTGACCTAGGGGTGGAATCGTCAAGCTTCCAATGATAAGAAATTTTTGTAACTCTTGATTATCTCCATGTGATATTGTTGTATTTGTTAAATAAGAACATGATTCAACTCCCTCCAATCAGGCCTATTGGCATAACTAAACCTGTACCACCAAACTTTAATGCAAAAGCATATCATAGTACACCTGGACATGATACAAAAAAATGCATGTATCTTAAGTATCAAGTGCAAGACCTCATCAACTCTAATCAAATCCAATTGGCTGACATTAATGATAAATGAAATAAATCAGTATCACCAACTAATCAAAACCTGTAAATAGTTACAAACCCATTACCAAGTCATTCATCAAACTTTGTCCAATATAGTGATAATAATGAAGATGATAATAATTTATCCAACTTTGTAAACATAATAGAAGTTCGACATCATTAGGGTCAAACCACTTTGTTGCCTAAATTTTTTTTTACACGTATTGATGCATCTGTAGACGCAATTGATGGTCTTCTTTATATAACTAGTAGAATTGATGATAAACCCACAAGGGGCATACTCATTGATCCCATGTGTGTAAAGATTGTGATCACCGAATAATTCTTATTTGTGTGTGAACTTTACAAAGATAATTATGAGCAATTGAAATCATGGTTAAAAACTCATGATGGTTTTGTTCACCCTATGATAGGTTTGATAACTCTATCGATAAAAGTTGCACCTAAATAATTAGATGTTTCATTTACCATATTTCTAATATCGGACCAATTTTGTGTGAAGCTAGGTTATCCATGGTTATGCTCCATGAATGCAGTCCCATTGGTTATTCACAAATGTATAAATGTCCCATTTGAAGAAGAAATATACACTATTTATCATAGTGGGTTTAAACCTTTGGCCTCTTGTGGAAATTTCTCACTAGATTATTTTGGACTCAACCTATCAAACTTGTTAAGCCACATGAATAATTTGTATTCATGTCATATGAAATGTTTAAAGATAAATGTGTAGCCAAATTATCCTTTAATAATATCACGTTTGAGGTTCATTGGTCTATACTGACTTCGATGGATATTTCTCCTACCCCACATATAGGGAAGGAACCTAAGTCCAAATCGAGTATCCTTCTTTGTCAACTCGCTATGTATGTTATGGTTCCACCTTAGTCATCTTCTAAAATACCAAGATATAATCGTGTAATTAAATGTGTGCCTTTGAATGAAGAAGAACACTTTAGACCTAAGAATAAGTAGTGGTCTTCCAACTCATGGTGGTCCCTTCAGCTCTTCCTCTAAAGGAAGAAAAGACCGATGTTGGGAAACACCTTCATTACCCCTTCATAAGTTGAAACTCGTGCAAGAAGAAATAGAAATGTAAAAGAGAATAAACAAAGACATTGTGTTATAGCTCATCAACTTGTTGAAAAATGTGAAGCCTTACCTAATGATCATCCATCCATCTAATCTAACTTCAATTAATTACCTCTTGACCATCCATCCTCATCATCACTTGACTCCACCCTGCCACCCTTACCAAACCATGAAATTGAACCTTACCTATCCCAACCTAATAAAAGAATGGAATAGGCTCATACGAATGATAATCTGTGTAATCATGTTGATATGTAACCTGTTATGATACATTCGAATAGTGAAGAAAAAGATAAACAAGAAAAAAAATCATAATGAATTAGCTCTTATATTTTCTAAATTGATGAATTTAAATGGGGGCAGCCATGATAATCTTCCTAATGAGAGTAATTCACCATGCGTTGAAAATGGTTTTACTAATTGTATGACACTTGCTATAGTCCCTTTAGTGTATTATCCACCTTCCATTCACGATGAGAAATATTGGGATGTGGATGATTTTCTTTAGATCAACTCGCATGTGTAGTACTTTTGTGTGTGTTTTTGTGTGTTTGCTTGTATATGATGTGATCACCCATAATGTGCCACTTGGTGTGTCTCTATGTTTATTAGTTTTCTTTGGATGACCCTTGTTATTCTTATTGGCACAAGGATACATAGAAAATGAATCTATTGTGACTCATCTATTTGTATCTTTGTTCTTCTTTATGTTATAAACATTGTTGTTTTGTGTTCCCTTTTAGGAATGATGTAAAGTGTTGAGATATTTAGGTCTCTTACATTTTGACCCAAAAGAGTGTATGTTGTCTTCATGTGGCATTCCTCCATCATGTTTGTTGTTCCACGAGTATTTGGGGAATGATGTTGATTTCAAGCATAATTATATCACATATTATCTATGGTCTATACTAATGCCAAATCCATGGATCCTTATGTGATAATTGTTGTCTTGTTATGTGGATTTATCTTAGGGGAAACCCCTTGTTATGATTTAGCTTTATTGGGAAGATATCACTAGCATAAGGGTTCTCCAAAAGTTCTCATGGCCTTTCATGTTGCATATATTGTTTTACTCTATCTTAAAGGAAATTTCTTGCAATTGGTGTTAGCAATTACTTTAATGTGGGGGAATGCATTCCCTTATGTATTTCCCTTTGTTCACATTCATTGAGATTGGTGATGTGTTTTTGGAATATTGATCATTTTTGTAGCACCTTATCATAATTATTGGGATTATAATTCTTGGTATGGTTGACATAAGAATGCACCTAGTGAATATCAAACTTCACTATCCCTTGTGTGTTTCTTATTTTCTACTTTGTAGAAACCCACCTAGTGAATATCAAAATTCATTAGCCTATGTTATTTATTTTCAAAGCTCACCTAGTGAATATCAAACTTCACTAGCCTGTGATGCTTTGGTTCATGGATTAGCTAAAAAATATCAGACTTTGTTAGCTTGTGACTCGTGAATGCCTTATGGATCCTAGTAATATTTTTATGAAGCTTGCTAGTCCATGATTTTCATACCCCCTTTTGCATGTTTGTATTGTGTTTTTATTATGTTTTCATCATGTTTTCATTGTGTTTGCATCATGTTTAAATTGTGAACTTGTATTATGTTTGCATCGTGTAGTGCTTTCATTTCATGTTTATGTTTGTACTAAGTTATGTTTTATATCTTTATCATGTATGTTTCATGTTTATCATGTTGCATTGTGCTTCATGTGTGTGTTCATTTTTATTTACATTGTCTTGTCATAGGATCTTGAATTTGGGGGATAGCACATCCCCTAGATTCAATGTCGTCCTCTCTCTTTAATGTTTAGATAATTGAACCTTTATTGGCTTTACTATAATTTAGTGTGATTTTGAGCATAATTTCATACTCACCAAAGTGGGGGACAAATGTAGCATATAAAATTGTCACCCTTGAAAATTTCACACTAGGTTTAGCTCCTCCTACGTGTTTGTACCTGGTTATGCATCTAATTTATATGTTTATAAATAACTTTGAAAAATTAAAAGAGGGGATTGAAAATAAAGATTTAACATTTGCCCCCAATTTTTAAGGCCGCAAAAAGGATGGGTCTAGACTAGGGTGCCCAACGCCCTTGTCCAACCCTTTTTGGCTAATATTTAAATATGTCAGTGTCGACATTTTAATATTTTAAAATCTAATTTTGTTTCTCAACTATCGATATTGATTTTTGAGAAATTAGAAGAATTATATATAAATACAAAATATTTTCACCATTCTAACTTGAGCATATTTTAATAATTCAGTTGAGATTATTATTGAGCAATCAAGATTAGTAAAAATCAAAATGGTAGAATTACAAAAATATTCATTTTAATCAAGCATCATGTTAGCGAATGCATCATATTTTTATTTGAGTTTGATCATGTTGTATGTTTATTTATTTTATGAGTACTAACACTTGAAGAACTTCAAATCAAACATCAATTTATCCTTGAAGGTGATGAGTACACGATTTCAGTCCATTAAGGAATTCAAATATGAGTGGTGAGTTACAACAATAGCTAATTTATCATTTGTTTATCATTTGGCTTCTACCCGATTAAGGTTAAGCTCTCTTTTTACATCATCATAGTCATTGCAGAGGTAGAAATACCAAAATGGGGTTTGACTTAGGCAAGCCCCTATATGACACAACCCTTCCCCCTCTTTTATGTGTGAAAATTACAAGTCTAAAGCAAATTGGAGGAAGATTTGAAAACTAACTGCTCATTCATGCCCTCAAGCTCTACAAGTCATCAAGTCAAGGAAAGTGGATTTTATTAGTACAAATGAAATTTTGACAGTGAATCTGGAAGAGAAGAGCACATAGACCAGGAGAAACGAGAGTATGAAATCAGATCTTGTGTAGTTGCTACCCAGTCTAGGGTTCCCAATGCCCTTGTCCAACTATTTCAGGCCTAAATTTATGTTAGCTTCTTTTGTGTATGCTCTCTTTTATTCAGGATTCCATTTTTGCTTGTTTGTTCTATATTTTCCAAAAATCTCAACAGTTTGTTGAGTTTTCATAAATAACCTAGGAACATCATTGCATCATAAAATTAAGTCACTTAATAACACATCATTCAACCCCCACAAAATAAAGGATTAAAAACTTGATCCACCATTCTGAATCTTCTATTCAAATTGGTAGAGCCAAGTGGGTATTGAGATCATTTTTAATCCTTTACATGCTTCATATTGGAAGAAGTGTGATTTAAGACCTAGATCCCTTTTTCCAATCAAACAATGAGAAAAACATAAGTTTATTAACATTTGGGGTTATGAATTTGATTGTCATATTAATTTGCATGTGTAACTTTATAATAGTACATTGTATAAAGATCCTTATGTTTGTAAGACTAATGTAAGGGGTATTTACTGATAAATATTTGGGAAATGTTTATAAGGTCCATAGCTAATTATGTGAACTAGATATTTTTTTATTTCTCTTTGATCTCTTTGCTAAGATCTCTAAAAATACCCTTCTTGGCAATGCAAAGTACACTCTTATTAGTTGGCCTATAAGTACCTATAGTTTAATGATGAATCTTGGCTTGCTAGTATAAGTTTAGTTCTTTGAGTTTAGATTTGGAAGAGTGTTCTCTAGAATTATAGGGTGTAGCAATACTTGAACACAAAACTACTACCAATTTTTCACACACTTGAAGGTAATTGAATGGAGGAAATGACAGGCGGTGTTATGGGAATAGGCAACCTAGCCTTCTATGTAGGTTTTTGATGTTGATCCACCTCACCTCTATTGTAAATATCTTGCATGACCTTCCATGGGCTTGGAATGTCCTTATTGTGTGTTATGACTAACATGCAACTAATTTTTTTGACTATAATTGCTTTGTAAGTCCTTTTACTTGGCGTGGGTGCAGACCTCTTCCTTTTGTGTTATTTTCTTATGTATTTTATCATAGTCTTTATTTACATGTCGACAAGTGGGTGTCCAAGGGACCCCCTATTATATCTTCCCAAAGAAGTTTTGAGTAATGATGAGCCTTCCTCATCAACTCATTCAAATGCAATGAAATTGATTTTGTGTGTGATTCAGGAAATGAGATCAAGTAATTCCTCAGGTGTCTATCCTAAACCAAATGGTTGTTTGGAAAAATGTCAAGATCATCCCATTCTAATAGTAAATATAGAATCCATTGCTAAAGATGTTCTGTATTAATTGGAGCATGCCCTTATTTGTGAGTTTATGGGCTTACATTTTGTTTTCCTATTTTGAAATCGTGAATTAGGAATAATTGGTGTCTAGAGGGTGATTTGGAAATTATTGTGGTAGAAAATGGTTTTTTTTGTGTTTTTCTCAAAAATGGAAAATCGAACCAAGATTTTTGAAAGTGGACCTTATTTCCACCATCAAATGAGGATTTTCATCAAATCACAACATGTGGGGTTTGATCCATTATAAGAGCTTCTTTCTAAAATTATTGTGTGGATTCGTCTCTCAAGACTCCCCATGGAGTTTTGGCATGCTTGAGTTCTTCAATCCATTTCTATCATTGGGAATCCAATTGGGCTTCTCACCAAACCCTTGATAGGAAGATAACTACCTTCACCCATATTTGTGTTGAAATCAATCTAAACAATTCTCTTCTTGATGCTCTGGAGATCAATATGGAGAGCATGAACTAGATCCAATAGGTTGATTATGAATCTTTTTTGTTTTGTTGTTGTATATTTCATGAATATGGGAACTTGTAGAGGAATTTATCCAAATCAAGGCCTATTCAATCTCCTCCAACACCTAAGGCTAAAAAGTACAATTTGGAATCTAAAGGTAAGGCTACAATGAACTCCAATTTTCCAGACCCTAACGACTTCATTCTTGTTAAGTCTCGAACCAAAACCAAATCTTATATTTGCTAGTCTAAAGGGAATCTCAAAGCATATTCTGGTAATAGATTTGATGTTCTAAATTTTTTTGAAGAAATCGTTGATGGTGAGTAGGAATTTAATATGGCTGATCAAGATGCTTGTCCTACAAACCTTAGCTTTATGCCCTCTCAAACCCTTGAGGTGGATCCTCAAAATACACCTAGTGAGAGGGGATGTCCTTCCCATAGTTCTTTTGCCTCTGATCAATTATTATTGGAGGCCCCTCAAGTTCTTGCAGAAACTATAGTTGTTATTCCAACTTTAGAAAATATTGCAGAGTATAATATAGTCATTGAAGTTGTAGAATCAATCAAAGATTCAAAATAAAAATAAGATAGCAAAAGAAAGGCTCCTGTTTTTTTAGGTCTCTTTCAAAATCCCATTAAAAGGGTGTTATTGATAAAACTTTGAAGGAAGGGAGGAAAAAATATCATGAAAAAGTAAAATTGATAGGGGAATTATTGGTGGAATCTAGGGTTATAAGGACACTAGACTCCCATCTCTCCAAGCCCCCAAAATGATTGTTATATCTTGGAATGCAATGGATATGAGTAGCACCCCTAGACAAAAATTTGCTTGAGATGTTATAAGAGATCATAATCTTGATATTGTTTTCATCTAAGAAACTAAGCTCTCCTACGAAGATATGGTGATGGTGTCTTTAAAAAAATGTAAAGGAGGGCAATGTATCAATATAGGTGCTCGAGGATCTTCAAGTGGGGTGGCATGTTTATGGAACCCGTGTAGAGTCATTCCATCCTAGTGGGTTGAGAATAAACACTCAATTTATGAATGCATATTCTCCTTCTAATTTTCTAGGTAAGGTTTCACTTTGGTCTCATATTCAACTTATTCATTCTATTGTTCCTACCATTTCTTGGACCCTCACATGGGATCTCAATGCTATCATAACTTTAGATGAGAAAAGAGGAGGTATCCTTCTACATTGCTAAAGGATAACATCTCCTTTCTTAACCTGGTGGACATGATGCCTTGAAATGGAACCTTCACTTGGAGTAACCGTAGATGTGTAATGACTCAATTTTTCAAAGACTTTCTAGATTTCTTGTCTCTAACTTTTAGATTGGGAATAGTTAGTCTTTCTACTCTAATATCCTCGATTGGAAGGGATCTGAATATTGGCCCATTATTTTTCACTCCTTTGTGATCTTGAGAATGAAGAATCCCCCTTTTAAATACCAATTGATGTGGCTTTGTGACCCATATTTGTTTGATATTATAGAAGGATAGTGGAGGGAGGGTAAAATGACTTATGACACAACCATGCACTCCTTCCCTCAATATGTAAATAAAATATCAAAATTCATAATAGGCTCTCTTTCGAGAACATTTTCCAAAGCAAAAAGAAGATTCAAGAAAGTCTTGAAAGAGTTACTTTCTAGATTAAAGAAACATACATGAAAGAGGACTTGCTTCATGATGAAACTTGTTATGAATTGTTAGAATAGGATCTTAGGGATGAGATGTTTTGGAAACAAAATTCCAAGATTGATTGGTTAAAGGAAGGTGATGGGAACACTACTTTTTTATATAGTTTAGTCAAGGATCGCAGAATTGGAAATGCCTTAGTTTCTCTCGCTTTGGCTCAAGGATCCCAGTTATCTTCATTTTGATACATTTCCAGAGAAGTTTTCAATCATTTATCTTATTTATTCTCTAATCTAAGTCTCTAGGATTATATCAGCGAGAGAGTCATTTTGGACTTTATCCCTTCCTTAGTGTCTACTAATATGAATGAACAACTCAATGACCCTATCTCTCTAGAGGAACTTTAGGCCATAATTTTATAGATGAAAAAGGGTAAGGCTCCTGACCCAAATGGTTTTCTAATTGAGTCTTATCAGGAATTTTAGGAAATATTAAAAGTGGATCTATTAGATGTGGTTAGGGAATCCCAAAATAGTAAGAAAATGTTGAAGGCCATTAATTCCATATTTTTTGCTCTAATCCCTAAAAAGGGAACATCTTTCTTGGACATGTTTCATCCCATGTCTCTGTACAATGTAACTTATAAGATTATCACTAAGATTATTTTTAAAAGGTTGATAGATTTTAGATGGTATTGTTATTGTGATAGAAGTCATCCATTCTATGTCTTCTTCTAAAGTAAAACTATTTTTATTAAATTAAATATGTCAAAAGCTTATGACAAGGTTAGTTGGTCTTTCCTTCACTACATGCTTCAAGCCTTTAGATTTTTCTTTGAATGGATTGATTGGGTTATGAGTTATGTTTCTATGCCTTCCTTTTATGTGTTAATCAATGACATCCCTTCAACAACCTTATTTGCCTCTAGGGGTCTTAGACAAGGATATCCTCTTTTTCCTTATTTATTTCTCTTGATGACTAAAGGTTTAGTTAGGTTATTGAATCAATTTCAAGGTCATTGTCTTCTTCAGGGTTGATATTGGACGACTAATATTGGCTCTCAAACTCACCTCCAATTTGTTGATGACACAATTTTTTTGGGATTAGATAAGGTGGAAGAGGAATTGAACTTCAAAAAGGTATTGTATATTTATCTCTCTAATTCAAGTCAAAAAATTAATGAAGATAAATCTAACATTTTCTTCTTCAACACACCTTCAACCATTCAACACAAAATTATTGACATTCTTTACTTTCAAATTGAGGTCTTGCCAATGGATTATCTAGGAATTCCTCTTTCCATTGGTATTATGAAAAGAATCCACTAGAAGAAAATCCCCAATAGATTTCACCTGAAAGTTAGTCATTGGACTCTTTGTTGACTTTCTTTCATAGGGTGACTGATTCTTCTTAAATCTATCCTTCATTCTCTCCCAATTTATTGGATTTTAATCTTAATGACCCTTGAGTTATTTCTCAAAGAATTTTATGTGCTCTCTTGAAAGTTCTTATGGGATAGGAATCTTGAAAATAAAAAATGCAACTTGGCTATTTGGGATTTAGTTTGTAGTCCCAAGGAGATGGGAGGCCTTGGCATCCACAACTCAAAACTTGACTACCAGCCCTTGGCTATTAAACTATAATGGAGATGGTGTAAAAACTCATATCAACCTTAGCACAAATTTTGAATTATAATTATTTTGTGGGGGTTGTTGTAGTTGCTGACATCTCCCAAATGGTCCTCTTAAGGGTTGGGTCCACAATGTAGAATACTCTAAAAAAGAAGCCTTGCTTATTAAGAAAGGTCTCTTCTAGATTATTAACAATGGTAATAATGCATTATTTTGGGATGGCTCCTAGGATAACCATCCCTCCATAATTTCTTCTTATCCTCGACTTCAACATCTATGCAATATTTTTTAGGAGGATGGATGGAAAAAAGTGGCTAATTATAAGTACTTTGTTCCTCTCTAGGATTACTCTTTTCACCATTGGAAAGAACCCTAGAGATTGTCAGAGGGAGGAGATAAGGAAGATCG
This sequence comes from Sequoiadendron giganteum, assembly GCA_007115665.2. Lineage (NCBI taxonomy): Eukaryota > Viridiplantae > Streptophyta > Pinopsida > Cupressales > Cupressaceae > Sequoiadendron > Sequoiadendron giganteum. The sequence continues at coordinate 702,796,578 of CM021103.1, forward strand.
TGAAGTTTTAGCTTCTATCTTGGCAGACCGCCCCTATTCTTTCTCAAGGATTATTGATGACCTTGCCTAGGGTTTTGATTCAAAAGGAGCCTACTTTATTTCTTTTGGTTGCTCTTGAATTTCATAAATTGGGAGTGCGATATTTCCCCTGGTGAAAGAGAATCTGGAACAAAGTAGGATGGCCCAAATGTAATTTTTTCCTTTGGTTATTATTTCATAATAAATGCCTAACTTGGGAAAATATTATGAAGCAAGGATTTCATGGACCATCCCTATTCTCTTTATGCAAAAGTGATGAGGAAAGCACAAATCACTTGTTCTTCTTTTATCCCTTTTCTAGGGAAATATGACACCTATAGTGGAATCTCTAGAATAGGTTGGATAATCAACTAACTAATTTGATTGATATTTGGGATAGCCTCAAACATCTTCTAACCTTCGCTTCCTTTCTTCGTGTTTTTTGGGACATTGGTCCCTCCTTTATTCTTTGGAAAAATTTTGATTGGAGCAAAATCATCGCATCTTCTAGAAGTGTCAAAGTCGAGTCCCACAAATTTGGTTGAAAATCAAGAGGATGCTCAAGGAGAACATTGAGGTTAAATTCCCTCTTGAAGGTTGTCTCTCCTCTTTTGATCTTCATTTGGTCAAGCTCTTAGAATTGTCCCTATCTATTCCTCCCTTGAGTATATTTAATTCCAAGGATAAATTGTTTATGAAGGTCAATAGATGCAGAAAATAGTGTCCTCCTCCAAATAGGTATCTTAAAATTAACTCTAAGGGTCTTCCAAAGGTAATCCAGGTTTGGCTTGTATAAGGGGTGTTGGTAGGAACAACAATACTTTGGTTCAATTCTTCTTTTCTATTCATATGGGTGTTCATTCAAATAATTTCATGGAAACCTAGGAAATTTTAAGGGCCCTTGAAAGGGTTTGTACCAAAATTTGGTATAGGTAATTTGTGAAATTGATTCCATGATTCTTGTTTCATTATTGAATAAAAGAAATTTCTAGGAGGATTCATGGAGATTATCCAAGGTAACACAACAAATTCTTTATTTGATAGCTAACTTTGACTCAATCTCCTTTATCCATATTCCTGGAAAGTGGAATAGGGTTGCAGACTACCTAGCCAAATGGGATTTTGAGGGAGATTAGGATTGGAGTATCATAGAATAGAGTGAGTTGGATTATGAAAAATTGCCTAACCTTTTCAGGTTTATTCATGATGACCAAAGGGAGGATGGGTAGAGTTTCTAAGTGTATTTGGGTTGAATCTTCTAGACCTTATGTGTTTTTAGTTAATGTTGTATTCTAGATTTGTAGGATTCCTTGGTGGCTCCTACTTCTCTTGTATATTATGATGACAATTTTCATTTGGAAATCATGCTATAATTTTTTCTTTCAGATAGTTTAAATAAATTGGTATTTTTAGCCAAAGAAACTACTACCCAAACACCAATTATGAAAATATAAAGCCATGACCTTAAACATAGTCTCTCTTCTTGTCGACTCCACTATTAAGATCAAGACTCCAACCCTTCATGCATGTTAGGTTTCAAATTTGCACATGAAATGAGTGTAGCATCAAGAATTGTCACCCTTGACAATTTCACGCTTGGTTTAGCTCACCCCTATGTGTTTGGACCTAATTATGCATCTAATTTAGCCATTTTATAAATAACTTTGAAAAATTAAAAGATGGCATTCAAAATAAACATTTAATATTTTCCCTCGATGTTTAAGGCCTCAAAAAGGATGGGTTTAGACTAGGGCTCCCAATGACCTTGTCCAACCCTTTTTGGCTAAAATTTAAATATGTCAATGTCGATATTTTAATATTTTAAAATCTAATTTTCTTTTTCACCTATCGATATTTGATTTTTGAGAAATTAGAAGAATTGCATATAAATACAAATCATTTTCACCATTTTAATCCTAGCATGTTTTGAAAATCGATTGAGATTATTATTGAGCAGTCAAGAGAAGAACTAATAGAATTACAACAACATTTATTTTAATCAAGCATCATGTTAGCCATGCATCATGTTTTTATATGAGTTTGTACATGTTTTACATTCATTTATTTTGTGAGTAATAACACTTGTAGGACTTCAAATCAACTATCAATTTCTACTTGAAGGTGATGAGTACATGACTTAGATCCATCAAGGAATGTAGATTTGAGTTGTGAGTTATAGAAATGGTTGATTTATTACATGTTTATCATTTAGCCTTTGCTCAACCAAGGATAAGCTCTCTTTTTACATCATCATAGTCATTATGGAGGTAGAAATACCAAAATAGGGTTTGACTTAGTAAAGACCCTATACGACACAACCCTTCCCCCTCTTTTGTGTGTACAAGTTACAAATATGAAACAAATTAGAGGAATATTTGAAGACTAATTGCTTATTCATGTGCATTAAAGCCCTACAAGTCATCAAGTCAAGGAAAGTAGATTTTATCAGCGACAGTCAAAGTTTCGACAATGAATCTGGGAGAGAAGAGCACATAGACATGGAGCAATAGGAGTGTAAAATCAAATCTTGTGTAGTTTCTACCTAGTTTAGGACACCCATTGCCCTTGTCTAGCTATTCAGAACCAAATTTAAATATGTTTAAGTTCTTTTGTTTCTGCTCTCTTATGTTCTAAACTTTGTTTCTGCTTGTCTATTTTGTATTTTCTAGAAATCTCAATAGTCTACTGAATTTTCATAAATAACCTAGGAACATCATTGCATCATAAAATTCAGTCACTTAATAACACATCATTCAACCCCCACAAAATAAAGATCGATTAAAACCTTGATCAACCTTTCAAGTTTGTAGCCAAGTGGGTATTGAGATCATTTTTAATCCTTTACATATTTCATCATGGAAGAAGTGTGATTCAAGACCTAGATCCCTTTCTCAAATCAAACATATCAGTGAACCTAATTGTTTGTGCACTTGAAATCTTCTAAAATTTGAAGCATATCATTTTAAAATTTGAGAAATAATATTAGGTTGTAGGAATTCATTATTTATGCATACGTAATTTCCATAAAAGAATATTAAAAGAGTCAAAATTTTGTATTGCATTTTTTATTTAAAAGACAACTAGGGTTAATTTCAGTTAGATCTATCTCATAATTGCATTGAAAAAATTATATTAGGTCATGTTGAAATTTGAAAATAAATATGAAAGTGTTTAAAGTTGTCATTTATGCATATGCATGTTATTGAAAAGTGAAAATTTGCATTGTGGTTATTGTCATTTCAAAAAGAGAAAATTTTCAAAATTTCAGATTTGTCAAATTAGGATTAGTTAATTACTACACTTTAAAATCTGAAAAGTACATTTGGATTTGAAAAATGTCAAAAATGCATGCAAAATTTGTTGGAAATATTGTCATTGATGTCAAGTTGAGAAGGTAAATGGTTCATATTGTCATTGATGTCAAAGTCAAGGTGAGATGGATTTGTTGTCATTAATATCAAAGATATATGAATGGGATTATTGGTGTTGGTGCCAAGAATGTTACTCTAAGTGTTCCTAGACTGATAGAAATTATAAATGTGGGAAAGAAAATAAAAACACCATCACTTTCAGCGTATCCAAAGTCAGAGGTCAACAAGACAAAAGAAAGAGCAAAGAATGTGCAATGTACTCTAGAGTACACAATCTTGTGAAATATTATAGAGATTACTGAAATGTGATATGATCCATATCCAATAAGAAATACTTACATAGGAACAACAATACATATATATGGACAACCATACATAGATATATATTACAGCATAAGTAGATGAAGATAAATCAATGAATAACAGGTCAAATTCATCGAGTCTGAAAGAAGTGATTAAGAGTATGAAAATGCACAGAAAATCAGTGAAGGATGTGAACAGATATAAAAAGAATGCATGCAGATTCAAAGACATCAAAAACATTGAAGACGTGAATTCTAAAAAGAGAAAAACAAGAATAAAATAAGCATCGAATCTTACAATGAATTTTCATGTAATCGATTAAGCTAAATCACTTTCATCTAATCACTTTGTTAAGAAAAAGAAGATCACACAAATGAAATTCATTTAGAATGAAACATTTTGTATAAGCAAAAAGGTGCAATTAGTCTAATAAGAAAAATTATAGAGAATTAGAGTGGAATGATGCAAAGTAAAGAGATGTGTTCCATCACTAAAAAGCAAGTTAAATCAAAAAGATGGATTTGAAATGGTATGATTTAAATTCTGAAGAAGTGTGCTTCACTTGTGAAGTGGTGCGATGCCTCTTGAAATAATGTGACTTCAGAAATGGTGATAAGCGTGGTTATGAAGTGGCACGACTTCAGAAACTCAATTGGTAACATGTGAAAAAGTGTGATTCCTTGTGAGATATGTTAAAGAAGAAGACAAAATCACTAGAGGAAAAAAAAAATTAAAGGAAGGGCTGCAATTTATTTATGAAGGGCTTTTAGAAACAAAGAGACGTATCCATCCACAAAAGACATATCTATTGAAAAGGTATAAGAGGTAAATGATAGGAACATTTGAAGGTGTGTGCGTAATGAATGTTATATGAATACGAGCATATTGAGAAAGGTTAAAGGGAAAAAATATGAAGTCCATTTGAGATCCATATTGATGAAGATATGCTGTCATATATGAAGGTCAAATGCAAATACATTTATGAAAAATGTATATGAAAACTGAGAGTTTAATGTTAAAAGAAGACAGTGCAGTTTTAAAGTGAATTTATAGATCATATTTGTGAAGAGAGGATTGTGTGTAGGGGTTGTGCATGTGAGAAAGTATGATATCATAAATACACTAGCAGATCAAGGAATTCAATGAATTATCTCTGAGTTTTAGAGCAGACATAAAAAGAATAAAGGGAAGAATTAGATGAAGAGTATTTCAAACTCATTCTGAAATATATATGCAACCCATGAGTGAAGAGTAATAGGGAGATTTGTGAGAGTTAATGGAAGAGTTATGGAGAGGAACAAACTAAAGATTGAAGAGAAATTTGTAGAAGAAATTTATGAGAATATAGTGTCATATTTTTGATTAGTTTTATAAAAAGAGACTATGCATCATTTGGATCATATTTGTAAAGGAAGAACATTGTGTAGGAATATATCTCTTGAAGAATGTTCGATCAAATTTGAATGTGTTGGATCAGATTTATGAAGGAGAATCATATCAGATTTGGTGCAAGTTGAAGAGATTTATTAAAAAAGCTTTGTATGAAGAATTGAAAAAAAATATATGAAGATATTTGGAGATTATTCAAGGAAGATAAATTCAAGAGTAAGAGTGGTATTGAAGAGGAGATCTTAATTGTCCATCATCCATTAAAGAAGAAAAATTGAAGGTGGAACATTGTTCTTTAAGTTATTTTTGCTAAGTTGGTGCTTGGCAAGTGGGGGTTGGTGCCTAAAAACTTTAGGAGTTGGTGCTCCTTGTAGGTTGGTGCCTACTAAATTAGAGATAGGAGTTGGTGCTCCTTGTGGGTTGGTGCCTACTAAATTGTGAAAGTTGGTGATTCAAGTAGGTTGGTGTCTACATTCATTGTAAAACTTATATAATTCATAAAGTACATTATTTGTAGTGTGGTTTTCTCCCGTAAGGGTTTCCATGTAAAATCTTGGTGTCAACTTGTTAATATTGTTATATTCTTGCATAGTTGATATTGTGTTAAGAGTTTAAATTTGAAAAAAGTTGAGAGGGTAAAAATTGTTAATATATTGATTCACCCGCACCCCCCCCCCCCCTCTCAGTATATTTTTGTGCTCTTCAAAATTGTGTTTTCCATATTTGTAAAAAAAATAAAAAATAATGCATTTTTGGAAACTTGCTTATCCTCATACCTAAATAATTTCATATTAGGACCCTCAAACACTATAGAACACATCTAGATTTTTAAATTAGTAAAATTAACCCACTTGTCTAGGGTGCCTAATGCCCTTGTCCAATCAATTTGGCCTAAGAATTGGATCACAATTTTGTCTTTATATTTTTGGGTTTTTGTGCTTGTAAAGTTATTTTTGTTTATGTGTATGTGCTATTTTTGACCTTCTTTGCATTTATATTTAAGTTTTCATAATTTTATGAGCTTCATAATCTAGTTTCCTATAACTAATACCCCTATGAGACATAGTTTCAAACTTATCGCTTTCTACGGTGCAAACACAAGCGATGTTGAGCTTGAGTCTTATAACTCTTTCACACAAGGTATTGCCTCTACGCAATCCATCTTGGATTCCCTCCTTAATCCTACATTACCAGTGACTTCATTGCAACCTAACATTCATGTGGACTTGGAAGCTATTATTTCCCATGTTTTTGAAGAGAAACTAAAAAAATTGGATAAGGATTTAAAAGGTCTTCAAAACTACCTAAACACTAAGCCTTTAGCTAGAGATGCAATGCCTATTGTGGACAAGCTTAAGAGACTAATCAATGATTCCCAAGGAATAGAAATGTTGCATATTCTAGCTCATATAGTAAATGCTAACATTCCTATAGTAGCTATTTGCGCCCAAGCATTCATCAATACTCAAAACCAAGTAACAAAACAAGTTTAATCTCCCAAAACAATACCTTATATTCTCACATTTACACCTCCAGTTATAGCATCGACAATAAAATATAGCAATGGTATAAACTCAAGCTTAGGGCTTCCTATTGGGAATCCTTATAATTTTGTCACTTCGCCCATAACATCACCATCACTCATCATAAACATGCAAAACAATAACCCACCCATTATTCACACTAGTTCACCATACTCAACAAACTCTCAAAATATGTCACCCAATGATTTAGTGATAACTTGACTTTTCCAAAACATGGCATCGTTACAACAACAAATTTCAAACTTTAATCAAAATCAACCCAATAAAACTCCAACTCACCTTACATGTAGCCCATTGTTGTTTGCTATCCTAAAAACACCTATACCCCAAATTATTGAAATACCTAGATTTGAAAAATACAATGGTAAAGGAGATCTCGACAACCATGTGTTAGCTTTTATTGCCTTGTGTAACGACTTCATTTTTGAAGATGCACTCCTAGAAAAACTCTTTCTAAGATGATTGAAATAAATAGCCTTGGATTGGTTTTATTCATTTCCAAACAAATCAATTATCTCATTCATGAAACTCATTAGTGGGTTCCTTCAATATTTTCAAGGGAACAGTGGTCCTCAAGTGACATTAACAGATTTAGTTCATTGTAAATAAGGATGTAAATAAAAGATAACAAAATTTATAGGATGATACCAATCAATTTACTCACAAATCTCCTATAGTATTCCAAACGATATTCAAAGGGCGTTCATAGGAAATTTATAATCTAATATTTGAGATAAAAATTTATTGATGAAATATCCATCATTTACACTTTTGTGTACGACTCTTTGTGATTATCATATATCTATTAGTCAATATAAATGTACACCTTTATTGGATCCTATTGGTCAATCTAAAGTTGTGCCTCAAAATAATTATTAGTCATTTAAAAACAAAACAAAAACTTCATTAAGATAAATAACCCTCAAACTGCTAATAACATTGACACACAAGTCGTTACCGTATACAAATGTATATCAATTTAGGCCAAGAGATAAGAAATTTTCACAATTTCTCTATTCTCTCCATGTGATAATGTTGTATTTATTAAACAAGAACATGATTCAACTCCCTCTGATTAGGCCTGTTGACACAACTAAACCTTTACCACCAAGCTTTAATACAAAAGCATATATCATCATATACCTGGACACAATACATAAAATGTATGTGTCTTAAGCATCAAGTGCAAGACATCATCAACTCTAATCAAATCCAATTTGCTGATGTTAATGAAAAATGAAATAAATTAGTATCACCATCTAATCAAAACCTGTAAATATTTACAAAGCCATTGTCAAGTCATTCACCGAACTTTGTCCAATGTAGTGATAATAATTTATCTAACTTTGTAAACATAATAGAAGATCAACCTCGCTAGGTCCAAACCAATTTTTTTCCTAACATTGATTTTATACATATTGATGCATCCAAAAATGCACTTTATGGTCTTCTTTATATCACTGGTAGAATTGATGATAAACCCACAAGGGGCATACTCGTTGATCGCATGTGTATAGAGAATGTGATCACCAAATAATTCTTATTTGTGTGTGAAATTTACAAAGATAATTATGAGAAATTTAAATCATGGTTAAAAACTCATGATGGTTTTGTTCACCCTATGATAGGTTCGATAACTCTCTCAGTAAAACTTGCACCTAAACAATTAGATTTTTCATTTACCATAGTTCTAATATTAGAGCAATTTCACGTGAAGCTAGGATATCCATGGTGACGCCCCATGAATGTAGTCCCATTGGTTATTCACAAATGTATAGATTTCCTAGTTGAAGAATAAATATATTCTATTTATCATTGTGGGTTTAAACCTTTGGCCTCTTGTGGAAATTTATCGCTAGATTATTTTGGAATCGACCTATCGAACTTGTTAAGCTTCATGAGGAATTTTTATTCATGTCATATAAAAATTTAAAAGTTAAATGTATATCCAAATTATTCCTTAGTAATATCACCTCTAAGGTTCCTTGATCTACAATGACTTTGATGGATATTTCTCCTACCCCACATATAGTGAAGGTACCTAAGTCTGAACCGAGTATCCTTTTTCGTCAACTCGCTATGTATGTTACAGTTCCACCTTTATCATTCTATAAAATACCAAGAGATAATTATGTAATTAACTTTGTGCCTTCAAAGGAAAAATAAGACTTTATACCTAAGACTACAGTGGTCTACCAACCCATGGTGGTCCCTTCATCTCTTCCTCCAAAGGAAGAAAAAATACCATTGTTGGGAAACACCTCCATTACCCCTTCACAAGTTGAAACTCATGCAAGAATAAATAGAAGTGCAAAAGAGAATAAACGAAGATGTTGTGCTATAGCTTGTCAACTTGCTAGAAAATGTGAAACCTTACCTAATGACCATCCATCCATCTAATCTAACTTCGATGAATTACCTCTCGCACATCCATCCTCGTCATCACTTGACTCCACCTTGCCACCCTCACCAAACCATGAAATTGAACCTTCCCTATCCCAACCTAAGAAAAGAATGAAATAGGCTCATACGAATGATAATCCTCATAATAATGTTGATATATAGCCTATTGTGATGCATTCAAATAGTGAAGAAGAAGATAAACAAGAAAAACAAAAATATCATAATGAATTAGCTCTTATATTTTTTGAATCGATGAATTTAAATGGGGGCAACCATGATAATCCTCCTGATGAGAGTAACTCACCATGCGTTGAACATGGTGCTACTCCTTTTACAACACTTGTTGTAGTCCCTTTAGCGTATTGTCCACCTTCAATTTATAATGAGAAAGATTAGGATGTAGACGATTTTCTTTCGATTGGATTGCATGTGTAGTACCTCTGTGTGTGTTTGCTTGTACACGATGTGATCTCCCATAATGTGCCACTTGGTGTGTCTTTATGTTTGTTATTTTTCTTTGGATGACCCTTGTTGTTTTTGATTGGCACAAGGATACAAAGAAAACAAATCTATTGTGACTCATCTATTTGTATCTCCATTATTCTTTATGTTGTAAACATTGTTGTTTTGTGTTTCCTTTTGGGAATGATGTAAAGTTTTGAGATATTTAGGTCTCTTCCATGTTGACCCCAAAGAGTGTATATTGTCGTTATGTGAAATTCCTCCATTGTATTCATTGTTCCACGAGTATTTGGGGAATGATGTTGATTTTGAGCATAATTATATCACATATTATCTATGGTCTATACTAATGCCAGATCCATGGATTCCTTATGTGATATTTGTTGTCTTATTATGTGGCTTTGTCTTGGGGGAAAACCCTTTTTATGAGTTAGCTTTATTGGGAATATATCACTGGCATAAGGTTTTTCCAAAAGCTCTCATGGCCTTTCATGTTGCATATATTGTTTTAGTCTATCTTAAAGGCAATTTCTCATAGTTGGTGTTAGAAATTACTTTAAGGTGGGGGCATGTATTCCATTATGTGCTTCACTTTATTCATATTCATTGAGCTCGGTGATGTGTTTTTGGCATATTGATAATTTTTGTAGCACCTTATCAGAATTATTGGGATTATAATTCTTGGTATGGTTGACATGAGAATGCACCTAGTGAATATTAGACTTCACTATCCCTTGTGTGTTTATCATTTGCTACTTTGTAGAAACTCACCTAGTGAATATCAGACTTCATTAGCCTATATTGTTTCTTGCCAAAGCTCACCTAATGAATATCAAACTTAACTAGCCTATGATGCTTTGGTTCATGGTTCACCTAACAAATATCAGACTTTGTTAGCTTGTGACTCATGAATGCCTTGGGTATGGATCCTAGTAAGATTTTTGTAGAGCTTTCCAATCCATGATTGCCATACCCCCTTTTGCATGTTTGCATTGTATTTTCATTATGTTTGCATGATGTTTGCCCTTGTGTTTGCATTGTGTTTGCATTGTGTTTGTATTATGTTTGCATCGTGTAGTGTTTTCATTTCATGTTTATGTTTTTACTAATATTATATTTTATGTCTTCATCGTGTATGTTTCATGTTTATCATGTTGCATTGCATTTCATGTGTGTGTTCCTTTGTCTTTACATTGTATTTCCATGGGATCTTAAATTTGGGGGCTAGCACATCCCTTAGATTCGATGTCGTCTTATCTCTTTAATGTGTAGATAATTGAACCTTTCTTGTCTAATGTACTTTAGTATGAGTCTGAGTGTAATTTCACACTCTCACTAAAGTGGGGGCTAAATTTAGAATATAAAATTCTTACCCTTGAAAATTTCACACTAGGTTTAGCTCCCCCTATGTGTTTGGACCTAATTATGCATCTAATTTGTCCATTTTATAAATAACTTCAAAAAATTAAAAGATGGGATTTAAAATAAACATTTAACATTTTCCCCCAATGTTTAAAGCCTTGAAAAAGGATGGGTCTAGACTAGGACACCTGACACCCTTGTCCAACCCTTTTTGGCTAATGTTTAAATATGTCAGTGTGGGAATATTAATATTTTAAAATCTAATTTTGTTTGTCGACTATCATTATTTTATTTTTGAGAAATTACAAGAATTACATATAAATACAAACCATTTTCACAATTCTAATCCTAACATATTTTGATAATTTGATTGAGATTATTATTGAGCAATCAAGATTAGTCAAAAATAAAATAGTAGAATTACAACAACATTCATTTTAATCAAGCATCATGTTAGCAGATGCATCATGTTTGTATGTGAGTTTGATGATGTTTTATGTTTATTTATTTTGTGAGTACTAACATTTGTAGAATTTCAAATCAAACATTAATTTCTCCTTGAAGGTGATGAGTACAAGACTTCAGTCCATCAAGGAATGCAAATATGAGTGGTGAGTTACAACAGTCAATTTATCATTTGTTTATCATTTAGCCTCTACTCGACCGAGGGTAATCTCTCTTTTTATATCATTATAGTTGTTATGGAGGTAGAAATACCAAAATGAGGTTTGACTTAGGCAAGCCCCTATGTGACACAACCTTTCCCCCTCTTTTATGTGTGCAAATTACAAATTACAAATATGAAGCAAATTGGAGGAAGATTTGAAGACTAATTTCTCATTCATGTATTCAAGCCCCATAAGTCATCAAGTCAAGGAAAGTGGATTTTATCAGTACAAATGAAATTTTGATAGTGAATCTAGAAGAGAAGAGCACATAGACTAGGAGAAATAGGAGTGTGAAATTAGATCTTGTGTAGTTGCTACCTAGTATAGGGTGCCCAATGCCCCTGTCCAACTATTTCAAGCCTAAATTTATATGTCAGGTTCTTTTGTGTATGCTTTCTTCTATTTTAAATTCTATTTTTGCTTGTTTGTTCTGTATTTTCCAAAAATCTCAACAGTTTATCGAGTTTTCATAAATAACCTAGGAACATCATTGCATCATAAAATTGAGTTGCTTAATTACACATCATTCAACCCCCACAAAATAAAGGATTAAAAATTTGATCCACCTTTTTGAAATCTTCCATTCAGGTTTGTAACCAAGTGGGTATTGAGATCATTTTTAATCCTTTACATGCTTCATATTGGAAGAAGTGTGATTTAATACCTAGATCTCTTTTTCCAATCAAACAATGAGAAGAAATATAAGAGGATTAACATTTGGGGTTATGAATTTGATTTGTAGTTTAAGTTGCATGTGTAACTTGATAATAGTACGTGTTATAAAGATCCATAGGTTTGCAAGACTAATGTAAGAGGTATTTAGTGATAAATATTTGGGACATGTTTATAAGGTCTAAAGCTAAGCTATGTGACCTATTTATTTTTCATTTATCTTTGATTTCTATGCTAAGATCTTTAGAAATACACTTCTTGGCAATGCAAAGTACACTCTTATCGGTTGGCCTACAAGTGCATATAGTTTAATGGTGAATCTTGGCTTGCCCATATAAATTTTGTTCTTTGGGTTTAGATTTGGAGGAGTATTCTCTAGAATTATAGGGTGTACCAATACTTGAACAACAAACTAAAACCCAAATTTTCAGACACTTGAAGGAAATTAGTTAGAGGAGATGGAAGGCGGTTGTATGGGAGCGAACAACCTAGCCTACAATGCAGGTTTTCTATGCCGATTTGCCTCACCTCTATCGTAGCTATCTTGCATGACCTTGTTGTTGATTACTACTTCTTGAAACCATTAAAGGTTGTATTTATAGAGGGTTTCAACTATGTGAAACATCAAAAAGTGGTTTCCAAATCTTCTCTTTCATTGACCCTTAAAATTCATACAAAAAATAAAATAAAACATAGTTTGTTGCTTCCAAAAGTGTTATCCAAAGTTTTTGTACCATATCAAACATCTTGCTGCTATATATGCTTTTGAAAAATGGATAAAATCAATAACCAAGTCGGGCTCATTCACCCCAAATTGGAATTTGAAGTCATTAAGTTGTTTTCTAAAAAATACTAGTTTTTTCTCCATTTTAGGAACAAAAATTGAAAGAATAAGACCAAAATGGAATGCCAAGAGTCACTTGTCTTATGCACACTTCCCTAAGCTTCCAAATTAAGAAAATTAATTGATTTTAAATAATTTTCCTTCAAAATCCCCTTCTACTTATTAGATTTAGGATAAAAAATGAAAGCAATCAGAAAATGCAACACATAAGACAATGAACACAACAAGATGCCCTCGGAAAACCCTCCTACTCGAGGGAGAAAAACCCAACAAATATATCTCTTATATATTGAAGAAATAAGAGAAGAAATTTGCTTACAACTCAATCCCAACACAATGCCGAATTTGATACAATGAATAATAGCACCTCTCCTAGATGCAAACATACAAATGAATATGTTTCTCCTTGAAATCAGTTTGCTGCTACAAAATGATGATTTGCTACTACAAGATGATGATTTGCTGCTCAAGTATGAACTTCTTCTAGGAATGTGAATTATGATGAATGAACTTGATGATCAAATGAATTATCATCACCTTGTATTTATACAAAACTAGGTGACTCTTCATTTGGCTTGGCCTCTTTTAAGAAACAAGGTGACTCTTCATAAAATTATTATATATAGCAAGTTTGACTTGCCTTGGTATTATTTATCCATCATTTTTAAATTTGAGAGAAAGATATCTCCCACTACTATAACATCAACACTCCCTCTTAGCTAGGGAGGTATCTTTCCAGATATCCACGTCATGGAGTCTCTCAACATGACACCCACAATGGCTACATCCATTTGTGGAAAACTTAAAGGTACATCACAAAGTCTCTCAATGTGATGTCATCATGGAGTCTCTCAACATGACATCCACCATGGCTACTCCCATGTGTGGAAAGAAACGCAAGTACAAGGGTTCATCATAGAGTCTCTCAACGTGATGTCATCATGGAGTCTCTCAACATGACGTCTCATCTCAGTCACAGAGATGAACAACAACTCACACCTCATATTTCTTTGTCTCAGATAAATATACACTACAAGGGCTTTCACCTCATATTTCTCCATCTCAGGGAAATATAAGCTACAAGGGCTTTCACCTCATATTTCTTTGTCTCATAGAAATATAAACTACAGGGCTTTCACCTCATTTTTCTCAGTCTTAAAGAAATATACACTAAAAGGGCTTTTACCTCAGATTTCTCCATCTCAGAGAAATATACATTACAACAAATCTTCATGATGATGTGACTCCCTCTGGAGCTCCAAGTACTTGCATCAACCTCTTGACCTCCTTTTCCAAGATTGTATGCAATGCTTGTCTTAGAGGAGTGGTTTACAATGCACACTTCTGACACTATTGACTTGCTCGAGTCTAGGACTATCCTCCTCGACCTCATCCTAGATCACCCTATTCTAAATAGGTTTGCGAAGCTACCAATGTCAAATCCAGATTAACTGTCTTGTGTAATTTTATTCTCAGCTGCTGAAGAGGTCTTCCAGGGATTTTTCACTTGGCCTTGCAACACTGCAACCTTCACTTCTTCTTAGTGAGTCACATAACTCCCTCTTAATCCCTGCCTTAGAGATTTTAAAGAAATCCTATGGAGGTGAACTCCCCTCCATCGACCTATCTTAGAACCTTAATCCTTTTCCTGGACAAGCTCTCAACTCGTGCCTTGAATTCTTTGAATTTGACTCCCTCTGAATGTCATTTCCTCCTCTTCAAAGAAATTGATCAACTTTAGAATAATGAACCTTTTGAATCAACTTTAGAGCTAGGATCCTTTTGAGATGTCCCTATGTCAATTTTTGTAGTAGAAACATGTTGTGTACACCTTAATTTGCAGTCTTGAGCAAAGTGACCGTACTTGTCACACCTAAAACATTGAATGTGAGAAAGATCCTTCTTCTTCTTCGGTTCTGGGGAAGAATTTGATTCTCTGTCTCTATTCCTCTTTCTTCCTTTACCCTTTTCTCTAGAAGTATGTGTAGCAAGAACTTGATTTTCTACATCATGA
Organism: Sequoiadendron giganteum; assembly: GCA_007115665.2. Lineage (NCBI taxonomy): Eukaryota > Viridiplantae > Streptophyta > Pinopsida > Cupressales > Cupressaceae > Sequoiadendron > Sequoiadendron giganteum. The sequence goes on from CM021103.1 coordinate 702,811,628, forward strand.
TAGTTTTGCCCAATTCCTCTTGCTTCCAACCTTGACTCTTCTTGAATACAATCAGCTCGAAGACGATCAAACTTGGGCAACCTGGATCTCCCACTGATGCTCTGAATAAAGGGTTCCCAAGATTGAGGAAGACCATTTAGTGCCAACATAACAAGATCTGTCTACAATTATATCCCCAATAGCGCTCAAATGATCTCTCAAATCAACAATCTTCATAAAGAATGAGATGACTAAATCATCTTTAGCCATTTTTACATGGTGAAGTTGTTGTCTCAAAGCAAGGGCTCTGCTGGTGTTGTTGATCTCATACAATCATTTTAGAGTATCAAACATTTCTTGAGTTGTCTTCAACTTGGAGATGATCGATACTAGGTGATTCATCACAGAGTCTATCATGATCTTTCTAGCCTTCATGCCATTTTTCTTCCACTGGATTTTCTCAATATCATCAGAAGGCTCGGGTATATCACTTTCCACAAAATCAAGATCATTCTCCTCTAATGCAATGAGTACCTTGGGTTTCCAAGAGTTGAAGTTTGAAGCTCCATCAAGCCTATCTTCTACCTTGACACCACTCACCATCTTCTTTTTATGCACACATTCACCTTCAAAGATCTTCCCTTAGGTCATAAATAATTTGAACCTTAGATCTGCGATACTTCAAGATTCGCCCTAGATGAAAAGTTGACTTGACTACTTAAACAAATATGATCAAATATTTTCTTAGACCGGCTCTGATACCATGTTAGATTTAGGATCAAAAATGAAAGTAATCAGAAAATGCAACACATAAGACAATGAACATAACAAGATACCCTGGGAAAACCCTCTTACTCTAGGGAGAAAAACACAACAAATATATCTCTTATATATTAAAGGAATAAGAGAAAAAATCTTCTTACAACTCAAGCCCAATACAATACCGAATTTGATACAATGAATAATAACACCTCTCCTAGATGCAAAGATATATATGAATATGTTTCTCCTTGAAATCGGTTTGCTGCTACAAAATGATGATTTGCTACTACAAGATGATGATCTATTGCTCAAGTATGAACTTCTTCTAGGAATGTGAATTATGATGAATGAACTTGATGATAAAATGAATGATCATCACCTTGTATTTATACAAAACTAGGTGACTCTCATTTGGGTTGGCCTCTTTTAAGAAACAAGGTGACTCTTCATAAAATTATTATATATAGAAAGTCTGACTTGCCTTGGTATTATTTATCCATCATTTTTAAATTTGAGAGAAAGATGTCTCCCACTGCTATAACATCAACACTACTATGGTAAATAGACCATTTCGACCCCTAGAACCTTGAAATTATGCAATTTTGTAAATCACATTGAACACCATGCTTGACCTTGATGTATGAAATGGAAATACAGTCCTCACAAATAAATAATCATATCCTTACAACACTTAAAAATATGCTCTTTAAGCTCAAACATACATCAAAAATGCAAAATACTAAATATGAAAAGAAAATATATTTTTGGTGATGTTGGATTGCTTATGAGCCCGGATGGTCCTTCATCAGACACACTAGGTAAGAAGTTTTTGAGCATGGGTCACAAAATGGAGTTGAGTGTTTGAAACACCCTTTCAAATATTAAACTATGTGCAAAATACTCCAATGCTTTCATAGGTGCCCTATAAAATCTTTCTTCACCTTTTCCAACATTTACTTGGATCTCTTCCTATATTCCTTTGCAAATTGTGTTTACCAATCCCTCTTTCACTTATGTACTTTTTTCTACAATATATGAAACTCCTCGACCAAATAAAATTCCCTCTCTTCTCTTCTCTTATGAGATTCAACCCACCACAATCTATCCTCCTCCACCAATGTTCATCTACACCATCCCTTGCAAAAACTACATACAAATTAACAATATCATGGAAATTAAATATTTCCATTTGCACTTCCTCTTTACACTCCTTTACATTTATTTCCACGCTTTCATCAATCTCTTCTTCCACTTTCATTATCTCATCTGAACACAACTCAACATCATCTTCATCTACATAAAAATGAAAAATATTAACCATTACCTCTGTTTTCACATTTTCTTTTAATGCTACAATATCTTCTCCATTCACATCTTCATTCATCAAAACCTCCATACCTTCACTAATACATGCCACTTCTGCAATATCATCCACTTCCACGACTTCCAAAAGACATTCTTTAATTGAAATATTATTCTTTCCTTTCTCATTCCCTTTCATAAATTTTTCTTCTTAATTGTTATCTATTGGACTCTTTGCTTCATCTTCTCTTTTGTAAATGAAATAATGTTAGAAAAAATATAAGAGTCAAATTCTCTCACCTTCTTTTCTTTCTCTTTCCTCTTTCCTTTCATCATACTTTCCTCCAAGCCATCTAACCTCGTAGATATTTCTAGACACTTATTCCGAATAGCCTAATTCTCTTCCTCTAAATCTCTTTCTCTCCTCTCAATAAAATAATTTTTTATATCCCTACCCAAGGCCAATTGCATACTCTTCTTCCTTTTCATTTCTACAAACACTTGCAATCCACTAACAATTTGCAACAAAACTTACACAAAATCATAACTATCCTCTACCCAACAAATATTCTGGAAGATGTACTTCTCAAAACTTCCTTTACTCAATTTCAAATGGCAGAGGATGTTTGTACACCTTCTACCCAACCTTATCTCTATTGGAGGACAAACCAAAATAATTACAAAAAACAATCCTCATAACTCATCAAACCCTAACTCTCTCAAATTTGAAATCCTTCTCCTCACATACATTCTAGCATCATACCCGCTCTGATATAATTTGATGCAGTCAAGATTAGGGGGTCTTACCAAAAACCCAATCTTCCAGCCTTAACATGTCATCCAATTAACATATAAATGGAAAAATAATCCGAAACATATCTTTATTTCAATGCTCATACACATTCATACATAAAAATTCTTTAATATTAATTACATATATGGATGATTCAACATTGAATAAAATTCAAAAAAAATTACAAGGTTTTCTAGACATATCTTGTTAGGATTCTTCAAACCTTTTTGGCTTCACTCATCTTTTGAAACTTGATTTTTCTCTTCGTTATGCAGCTCACATGACTGCCTTGAACACCTACAAGACACCTACAAAATCCTTTTTCTCTTCTTCTATTCCTCTTCTCTTCACAAGCTAAATTTTTGCACTCTTTCTTATGCAACTCTCAAGAGCAACTTGCAAGTTCTTTCTTTGTAATGCCCACTTTTCCTAGGCAATGGTCAGGCACAGTGGTTAGTCTACCAACTAGTCCCCGTAGGCTAATAGAGTGTTTAGGGGACCCTTTTGAGGGAAATCTTTGGCTCTTCAACAGACCCTTTGGTGCCTATTTCAATATTCTTCAGCTCTTCGTCCCAGTTTATTTGTTGTGCACCTTTTAGAGGCCATTCAAGACCATTTGACACACACTTACTATTTTTTAGTAATTCACTCAGATGTGTTGCTCATACTTACTATTTATAGTAAGCCACTGCTTTAGTCAGCTGACAGAGTTTCTATATTTGGCATGGTGACATAGTTATATCCTAGAGTTATATTGGTTAATATTGGTCCTATGCATTTAATATTAATAATGTCAAGTAATAAAGTTAAATTAAATAATTTAACTTTATGCGTTATTAAAATATTGTAAAAAAGAACTTTATTATAAAGGGGATATAAGTGATTTTAAAGTATACTTTATAATATAAGTTAAAGTGTCATTTTTAAAGGGGAGATATAAGTGAATTTTAAAGTATACTTTATATTATTAAGTTGTGCCCCGAAAAGGTGAGAAAAGTAAATGAAATTAAAGTAAATAAAATAAAATTCAAATGCAAATTGAGTATTATAAAATGACATTTGAAGCTCATTTTATTCATTCATGATTATTATTCTTGTTTTGGAGAAATTTGGTGAAGAGCTTCAACAAGGGTTTGCTGGTTGAAATCCAAAGATTTTTGAGGATGAAAACCCTCTGGAAGAACAACTCGGTACAAGAGTGAGAGATCTCCCAAGCCAACTTGCAAACAATTCCATTTTAGAGATTGTGCTTGTGCTTCATCGATTTACAAGAGAGTTTCATTTTCAAGGGTTTGAAGATATAATCAGGGAATCTGAGATTTATTCATCATTGCTAGGCAAGGGTTTGATGATTTAATTGTTGCTTACTCTTGGACGCCATATTTATATTGAAGGGTTTATCTCAAAAAATTGTCTGCCATTTATCTACATAATTAGAGGTTATCTATTGTTGACATTCTGCTAGGTGTGGAGATTATTCTTGTAAGGAGGGACGTCTTGCTTTTTTGGGAATTGGTGTGACATTTTTGAGCGTGTCTTCACTTTGTGGTTGGTCATGGGAACTTGATAGAGGATGGTCGACTCATTTAATGATCTTCAGGTTGCTTTCTTATGGGCTGCGACCTAGTTTTAGAGATAAGGTTGTTGTTCTCAAGTGTGTAGATCCTCCAAACTAGAAATACAAAGGTTGGTATCATTTTTGGGCCTGCTGCTCATTATTTCAAACTTGTAGTCACTCAAAAAATTGATGTATTAATTTTGTTTCAGTCATACTAGTAATGCTAGTTATTGTAACTCTTTGCCATTATGGCATATCAAACCTAGGTTGTAAGTCTCAAAGACATTGTAATTGATATGAACATTACTGCTAAGTTGTAAAGGTTTGATATTAAGTTCTAGATTATCTTAAAGAGTGTAATCAATCCTACTCATGCTTAGAACCTAGTGATAAAACTGTTGTTGTACTTCTGTGTCAGTCACTGAGATATTTTATGAGTTAGTTCAGTTCTAATAAGTAATTTTGGGTAGCATATATTGCACAATCAGTCATTATATATACTCAAAAATTTATTGTTACAACTGTTGTTCAAGCATTAGGGAAAAGTCTTAATGTTGTAAGTGCTCAAATGTTGAAATTTAAATGAACTTGCTATGTTCATTGCTTAGAAACGGTATATTGCATACTTAGTTTAAAATCTCTTAATTGAAAAATGCAATATGTCACATTAAGAGTTGGAAAGATTTATCGTTTAACTTGGCAAGGGACATTTTAGATCAGAGCAAACTAATATCAGGCATAGTCAAAATATTAAATATCCTATCAGGGGTGGGATATTACATTCTCCAACCTTGCTTCTTCTTGACACCATTAATGATTGTATTTATAGAGGGTTTCAACTTTGTGAAACACCAAAAAGTGGTTTCTAATCCCCTCTTTCATTGACCCTTAAATTTTTTGCAAAAAATGAAACAAAACATAATTTGTTGCTTCTAAAAGTGCCATCCAAAGTTGTTGTACCATATCAAACGTCTTGCTATTGTATATATTTAAAAATGGATATTTAAATCAATAACCAAGTTGTTCTTATTCACCCCAAATTGGAAATTGAAGAGTCATTAAGTTATTTCCAAAAATTACTAGTTTTTTTCTCCATTTTAAGAACCAAAATTGAAAGAATAAGACCAAAATGGAATGCCAAGAGTCACTTGTCTTATGCACACTTCTCTAGGCATTCAAATTGAGAAAGTTAATTAATTTTAATTATTTTTCCTTCAAAATCCCCTTCCAACATGGTAAATAAACCATTTCGACCCCTAAAACCTTAAAATTATGCAATTTTATAAATCACATTAAACACCATGCTTGGCCTTGATGTATGAAATGGAAATGAAGTCCTTAGAAATAAATAATCATATCCTTACAACACTTCAAAATATGCTCTTGAAGCTCAAACCTACACCAAAAATGCAAAATACTGAACATGAAAAGAAGATATATTTTTGGTGATGTAGGATTACTTGTGAGCCCAAATGCTCCTACATCAAAAGGGGTCCCTAAGTATCTCAATTTTATGACGATAAGCCATTGTGGGGAGAGCACACTAACAAAAACTGACACTACCAACACTAGCTACCACACCAACACACTACATTAATAACTAAACAAAAACTTAGAGGAAGCAAAACCCTAGTGTTGTAACATAGAACAAGCTCTAGATCACGTAACAAAGCTAAAACAGAAGCAAAAGAGGGTGATATATATCAAATCTAGCAACACACATAACATGAAATAAAACTATCATTGATATGTGTCAAATCTAGCAACACACATGCAATGAAATAAAACTATCATTAATATGTGCCAATTCTAGCAAGACAAATGACATGAAGTAAAATTATCATTTACACAAAACCTAAGCCACCACCCACATGGCCAAAAAACCATAACATTCACTCTAATAATTACCCTCAATCACCAACTTAATGGTCTCCACAAGACCTTAAGCAAAAACAACTTCAATGATTTAAGAGGTTTAAAAACTAACATTTTGTCCAATCTCAACCAAGATGCAATTAACTCACCAAATAAAGTTGAAAATGACTCTTGATCCACTCCAACATTTGCCAACAAATCCAAATTAAATTATCTTCTTTGAAGCAACATGAAATCACTCATCCTCAAACAAATTTCTAAACACTAAAACCTCCTTTATAAAATATCAATTATTCTAAATCAAACAAAACTATTAATTATAATTAAAAAATTACTCTCCACTACCAATTTTCCACATTAAAAAAAATAGCAAAAGAAAAAAACCACCCTCCACCACCAATTTCCCCAAAATAACCGCCTACCTTTGTGCTTTATTATGGAGTTGGGCACCCAAAATTAAAGAGAACCCCATAGACAAGAGGCTCATCAAATAAACCTTCTTTCTAGCTTAATTTGAATTATTATCTCTTTCGGGAAAATTTGAAAAATGCTTTTTTAAAAAAATTAATAATAAGGGCAAAAGCAAATTATATGGTAAAATACAGATTGACGTATCCGAAGCTCTCACAAAACCCACAACCTCAGGAGAGAATTTTGTCACATTTCCTCCGCAAACCGAGTCTTATCCTCTCTCATTCATTCATTCAGAGGTAGGCATTTGCTTGCACACTGTTTTTCTGTCTGTGAATCCAAAGCAAACCCCTTTTCCTCTGCAAAATCAAGGTATTTCTATCCTTATTCCTTTCTACATTTTATGTTTTTATACTTTCGTAAACATTTATTTTGCTATATTTTTGTGAGTCGATTTGGTAAGGAGTTTTTCGTTTCAATCTGTGTACGAATACGGTTGAATCTTAATATAGAAATATTAGATTATTATTTTCTGGCTCTTCAATACTTTCTAAGTGTATTCCAAATTATTTGCTTCTTAGTATATTATCCATTTTTATTATTATTTATTGTTTAACGAGCTCCCCAGTTAAATAAGAATGTGCCCGATGCTCTTCAGTTAAATATGCTCTGTTTCTCTACCGTATAATGTATTCCTACAGCTAAGAACCTAGTGGCATTGCTATAGAGGCCCACTTTAACTGTAACCAGGGAGGAACTGCATCCCCTGGGTTTGAACTTGCGTCATTGTCATGGTAAGTGCTCTATTCGCTGCTTCCAGAGTTTTGGACCAAGCCTATTGTCGTGATAAGTGATTCACTTTACACTTTCTTCGATTTGAACCTGTACCATTGTTGGGCAAAGTGGCCCAGTTTATCGCCTCCTAAATTTTGAACGTGTATCTTTTGGGCTAAATGGACTATCTTATTGCCTTCTCAATTCTGAACTTGGCTATTTGTTGCCTGCAGTGTTCCGTATGATCTTGTCCTCATCATCATTGTGCTAGTGCCTCATCTTTTCTCCTCCTCAGCTTTGAATTTGGGTCATCGTTGATTAAGTGTCTCGCCTTACCTTATCATTGTTGCATTGAGTTCCCCTACATTGAACCCGGGCTATTGCTGGATAAGCGTTCCATTATAGTGCCGCCTTGTCATTGTTGTGCCAAGTGCCCCATCTTTGAACTTGGATCTTTGTTTGCTAAGTACCGCATGATATTACAGCTTCCTCGTCATCGTTGCATTCAGTGTCCCATCTTACTGTCTCAGTTTGTACTGTCTCAGTTTGGACAAATTGAACTTAGGTCATTGTTGGGCTGCTTGTCCCATCTTACTTCCTGTTCATTATGTTTGTGCTAAGCATTCATTTCAATGCCTCTTTGGTCTTGGACTTGCACCATGGCTGTGCTAACTACCTTGCCTTTTTTGTTTCGAAGCTGGGTCATTGTTGTGCTAAGTGCCCCAAGTTACTGCTCGTGCACAGGCCAACAGTGGGATAGACAGTCTGTTCATTCTTCTTTATGTAGAGTTCAAAGTGTTGTATTTGAGATTTTTCATGCAACAGAGATAGTTCCTGTAGGAACCTCTTCGTGCATGGTTTTTTAATATCTGTGATAATATATAGGGTTGAAATTTGAAAGCACCGGGATAATTTATGCTGTAGGAAAAAACATGCACATAATTTGTATTTTGCAAACTCATTTGAGATTTCTTATGAACTTGCAGAGCATTTGAAGAATGGTAAATCCAGATGAGGATGTTGATAAGAAAGAAGTAGAGGATGATGATAACAAAGAAGTAGAGGATAGTGACTCTGAATCATCGGTTGAATATGGTATCCAGGCTACGGCCTATGACGACTACAATTTCCCTGAAGATCCGGAAAAATGGACTGTAGAAGACTTGGGAGAGGCTTGGATTACTGAAAAAATATCAGACACCGAAGATTCAGAAGATGATGAAAACTTAGATGACAGTGACACATCATCAGATGACACTGATGATTCATCAACAGACTCTTCAATAGAAGAAGAAGAAGAAGAAGAAGAAGGAGGAGGAGGAGGAGGAGAAAGAGAAAGAGAAAGAGAAAGAGAAGGAGAAGGAGAAGGAGAAGGAGAAGGAGAAGAAGAAGAAGAAGAAGAAATAATATTAGACGATGACAAATCAGACAGCTCTTCAACTGATTCACTACCATCAGTAAACGATGTATGGCCAGATTCTGATTCAAACAAAGACCCATATGAACGGAAAGATTTAAATGAGGGCTTTGGATGGGACCCTGATTTGGTAGGCAAAAAATCAAAGAAGGTAAAAAGGATGTTAAAAAAAGAATTAGGAGAAGACTATTTAAAACTCAGTGATTATAGTGATACTGATAGACACAGTGATAGTGATACTGATAGACTCAGTGATTATAGTGATACTGATAATGATTATGATTATGATTATGATGATGATGATGATGAAGAAGAAGAAGAAGAAGAAGTAATTAATTATGTGCCATATCATAGAACGTTTCCTAGTGTTCCGGAAAATTGGTTTGAAATTAGTGATGAACATGAAGTGGTGGAGGAAATGGATCGTATTGAAGAAGCTCTCAAATGGTTTAGCGTTGTTTTTGATGATGGATGCACGTAAGTTTGTCTAGATGCATTGGATTTCTGGGAAACTTCCTTATATATTCTTTTGCTAATGGCTATTTAGATCGTTTTTTGAAGATAAAAGTGTCTGATCTGTAAAATTTGCAATGGAAAAATAAGCCAAATTTTTGTATTAGAACTATCTAAGTTGACTATATTATCCAAAATCTAAAAGTAGCAGCAATAACTTGTATACTCGGTCTTACATATTTTCATAGAATAATTATAGTTTTTATTAATGAATAGAAACACTCACAAACTATAATATATTAATATTCCTATATAAATAGTTCATCTATTTGAGGTATTCCATGCTGCATTGCATAGTTCCCACCTATTTTCTCCACTATTTGTGGGATTTTGGGCTTTAGGGAGATCATTTTAGTTTTTCTAAAAAGGTTTCAGTTTTCATGAAAGGTAACTGTACTATTCCTACTTATGTTTCATGTCGATTGCAGGGAGACAGGGCTTTATCTTGTGCGATTTCACACAAAATGCATAAATGACAGAGCTTATGATTTGTGCAAATTACTAGCTTTATGCTCACTGTATGCTGCATTGTAATATTAATATATAATCAAACTAGCCCGAAGTAGCTAGGCCTATAATGGTTCACTGTGGCATTTCATTCTTTTTCCATTCAATCCTTAGCTTGTGTCTGATTTTCTTAATTCCCTGGATTTAGGTTGATGTGATTTCTTCCTGTACTTTCCTTTTTTACTTTGCTTATTGGTTATCAAGTACTTTCTACTCTTGAAGTGGAGGAGCTTGTATTAGCATAAAGGCTATGTTCTTTGTTGGTAAACTTACAAACTTGGTAATTGTGGCCCTTGCTATCATGTTCGAGTGTTATAAATAATTGCAGAGTTCATTTGAGCTTAATTTCTCTTGTTTGATCTTTGTAATTATTGATAAACATGTTTCTTTTCAGTTCATATGCACAAATACAGTCCAGTTAAAATATTTCAACATTAAATAAACTGCTCTGCTATTGGAATTTATTTCTTACATGTTACAGTTTAGTCGAGATGGTTTCTGTACATGATAAGAGTAATTTGGTTGCATATTGCCTTTCAAATGCTCTGTTTCGACTTCAATACTTTTTTGGAAGAGCAAATTTGAAGCTGTTTCTGATGATTGCTTTTCATACCGTTTCCTGTGTGTTGGGCCAGGTATGAAGGAACCATTTGGGATGATCTTGCTCAAGGGAAAGGTGTATTTACTACTCCTTTGGAAATTTGCAGGTTTGTTAAAAACTTAAAACTCCAACGGCCTATGGTAATAAACAAGGAGAAGAAGTGCATTGTTGACAGTGTCTGATAAATTGAAGAATCTTTTGCATGTGCAGTATCATGGTATAAATTTTTTGTCCAAGATTCAACTTAAAACAAACCATTCACTGTTTGGAAGGCATGCCTGATGGAACTTAAATATTGTTTTTGATCGGATAGATATTTGGTTAAGTTGCAGCCCTAGTTGCCAGAAATGATAAACATGAAACATGATGGACAAATTGAATGGAGAGAGTTGGGAAGGTTTCATATTTACATGAATTTTTTAATAGATTCATCAATCTTGCACGTTAATGGTTCAAACATTGTAAAAGTAACAAGTTGGACTTGAAATTTGTTTCAACATGAGAAAGGGTGAGTCAACTAGCAACTAGCAAACACTGAAAAAAAAATGGTTGTCTCAAAAAGATGTAAGAAATGAAAAAAACAATTGTAATGAGAAATACCCTTTCTCAATGTTAAATCTGTTTGGTGGAACATGGGCCAGTACAGTTGTTACTTTTTTAAACTTATGTTTGCTTTGACCATTGCGTGTGTATTATATTCTTTATGGATATATGTGATGTCTATCATTTAAAATTGTTTTTGGTTTATTCTTTAATTCCTTTAGCACAAAATCCACTTTTTCCATTTCTACGTGGCAACATATGTACCATTCTAGAGTTGTCTTGGACGAACAATATGAAAGCCCCTATTCCTAAGAATGTCTTACTTTCTGCTTGAGTTCCTCATATTAATATTAAATTTTGTTAGGCAAGAACTTGTGATATTGTTAAGGAATTTGTTCCAAATACTCTTTGATATCATTTGAAAACCCTCCTTTTACAAAGGTAGGTGCTTCATATATACTTAGAGATCCAATGATTGTTCTATGTGTGTAATGTCCCTTTCCAATACTTTTATAAACCCTACAAATTTTGAGATTCCTATCTATGCAATACATGAATATATATGGAATTTCCAACAGCAGCAACTAAACACCAATATTTATTATTGAAATCCTTGACACATCAGTGTCATTATTATTACAGCAAGTTGGGCACTTATAAAATATTGATATAAATAATAAAGTTACAACCAAAACCCTCATGCATGTATTGTTCAAAATAATGCAGATATGGAAGCAAGAACAAAGACCCAATTCACAAATTTAGTGCAATAGTGAGCTAAACAGGGGTAAGATTGCCAAGGTATGGCAGATACAAGCAACGCCACAAATATAATAATTGTTATGGCTGGAATCAATACAAAAATTAAACTGTAAAAATTCATATGCTGATGCAATCTGCCGTTGTAGTTACTTATCACAATGACAAGGCACTGCAGCTGTAGGTACATAATAGTACTATAGCGCTACTATAGCAAACTGGAAATTGGAAGTAATCTGCAACCTTTTCTGCGCAATTGTGATTCCTACGTGAAACTGCCTCAAGGAACAAGAAGGTATTCGTTCTCTGCTCCTACTTGGAAACCAAGAGGGTTTTTGTCTTCTAAATCTCCGCGCTCCGCAGTTCTGAGGGTTTTGGTCCTCAAGTGCAATAGTTGAAAACAAATATTCAAACTATGAAAGAAAGGGTTTGATTTCATAAAAAGTGGATAATCCGCTTTTTAGTGTTTTGCCTCTCTCTTGTAGACTCCATTTTGGCACCTTTATTTTGAATTCACTTTCCTTTAAATAGTGCTCACTTTAAAGTATTTTAATAAAATATTACAAAAGGCCTTATATTATGACCCATTTATGTGGCCCACTTATCTAACTTATAATAATACTTAAGTTGTTAGTTTACAATGTCTAATAGAATAATATTACTAGAACTAATTTTAAAACGTTATTATTTAAAATATTTCCCTAACTTTATCGCTTAGCTTATAGGAAATAGAGTAATAGGTTTTGGGTCTCCCAATTATTTTATTTTTGAAAGGGGGATGATAGTCCACCCTTCCTAGAATTGCTTGTCCTCGAGCAATTGCAAACTTGGATGTTCTAGAATCTCTACATCTTTCTATATAGCATCTTCCATTAGAAGATTTTTCTAGCGCACTAGATATTTTGTTATGCTCATGTTCCTAAGTTTCGTTTATTTGATTTTGATGATGGCTTTTAGGACCAATCTAAGTTTTCCTTCATTATTTAAAGGAGGCAACTTTGTTGAAGGGGTGATGTGCCGTCCAAATGCCCTTTTGAGGCACAAAACATGAAAATCATTGTGAATTTTGTCGTGCTCTAGCAACTTAAGCTCATATGCAACCTCCTCGATTCTTCACCCGATTTTGTAGGGCCTGTAGAAGCAAGGCTTGAGCTTCTTAGCTCCAGTTCTCTTGAGAGAAGATTGTTTGTATGGCTGTAGTCTCTAGAAAAGCATATCTGCAATCTCAAAGGTTCACTCAGTGTGATGCTAATTTGCATATAATTTCTATCGGTTTTGTGCTTGTTGGAGGTTTTCCTCGAGTGAATTCAAAATTTCTTGGTTGTACTTTGTCAAGTCTCTAGCTCTTAGCACTCTGTTGTTTGTGATTATCAAATCAACAACAGTTAGAGCTTCATAACCATACAAAGCCATGAATGGAGTCATGCCAATTGATATATGATGAGAAGTGTTGTAGTAATGCTCTCCTAGATAGAGCCATTTGATCCAAGTTGGTTGTTGTCTTGCTATAGAATTCCTCAAATACCCCTCAATCCATTTATTTACAATCTTTGTTTTCCCATCAGTCTGATGGTGATAGGTGGTTGTAATGTCCCCATTTTTACACCGTTTTGTTTTGAGAGCATTGGCTAGTTTTCGGGGTTTTTTTGTAAGTTTCTAGGACAGTTGGGAGAACTCCAAAGTTTTTGGAGGACACAGGTTTTGAGTTACAAGGTTTCTTTTGTTGGCAATGAGCTTTGTAGGCAATACTAATTTGAATGACACTTTTTGAAATGTTTTCTAACTTTTGGGGTCTTCTCGAAACTTCTTGGAGAGCATGTCTATTTATAGTGAGCCACCAAATTGGCTTCTATTATTCACCTATTGCCTCAGTATCATATTGGTGTGGTCAAATTTGGATTTTGATGTGTTTTGGGATTTTCTGCAACTTGAGGTGAAATAGTTAAATTATTCACTTAAGTTATAATGCTTAATCATTATTTTTGATAACTTAAGTGTAATATCTTTTGGAAAAGGTATTTTAATTTCCCCTTTGGATGCCTAAGAGAAATAAGGGGGTCTTGCACATGAAAATGTTTTATTTTAAAGGGAATTTGATGAAAAAGGTGATTAAATGTTTGCACATAATGAATTATTTATTTTAAAGCAAAAGTGCTTTTTTGGAAAAAGTAGCGAGAAAGCAAAAAAACGTTTTTTTGGGAAAAAGCAAAAAGTACTTTTTCAAAAAAGTAGTGAAAAATCAAAATTGCTTTTTCAAAAAATCAACGAAAAAGAAAAAAAGCGTTTTTCAGAAAAAAACAACAAAAAAAGCTATAAAAGGAGGTGTTGGGGGCTCATTTGGATATGCTGAAGAATGATAATGTTAGGCTTCCGAAATGGCTTTTGTTCTCTTCAATCTTTGAGGATGAAATCGCTCATAGATTTCTAGTTTCGGAATTTCAAGATATTCCCTAGCTAGACTACGGTGTGATTTCAATCAGGAATAACCATTGGAGCTGATTTGAAGTTTCAGTTTGGGTTTTCCAGTATGGACTATTTTGATGTGTTTTAGCATTACATTTGGTGTGATTCCTTTTCAGATTGCAAGAGTGTTGAGGGTGGAGTTTGGAGTGCTTTAGGGGGTCATACCATTGTTGCTACTTGCTGCAACTGTAGTTTTAGACCTACAAATGTCTGATATACATTTTCTAGAATAATGATACACTCTTTTCATAAGTTTGGGTGTGAGTTGACACTACTGTTTGAGTGCTAATATAGTTGGTGATCATTTTGGCATGTTGGAGGTAGTTGGGTGAAGTTTCCCGAGTCATCTATCTCGCTGTCCAGACTACTGCTGCGAAGTTTCAAACTTATATCAGACTTCCATTTGCCATATTTTAAGGTATATTTTCTATTACAATGCTGGGTGGTTAGTTTCTTGAGTTGGTGGTTCATTTGGGGTACTTTAATCAGTTTCATATCACATTAATATTTGTAACAACAAATATGTATTTGGTTTGGAATGAATTGTAAGAGTTAACATTGTAACTCTGGGTGGTAGGATATCGTGCTCTTGTTACTTGTTGTCACTCACCCCACTACATAAGTGGCTTTGTATTTGGTTTGGAATGAATTGTAAGAGCTAACATTGTAACTCTGGGTGGTAGGATATCTTGCTCGTGTTACTTGTTGTTACTCACCCCACTACATAAGTGGCTTTTATTACTCACCCCACTGCACAAGTGGCTCTTGTTACTCACCCCATTGAATAAGTGATTTTTTGGTACTCACTCACCACTGAAAAGTGGAAGAGTTGTTTATTGGTTATACTCACTCACCACTGAAAAGTGGAAGAGTTTTTTACTGGTTGTACTCACTCACCGCTTACTTTGCATTTCTTTATTGTATATGCTTTCCCACTACATAGTGGATGTGCCCAACTAACCCCATTGGATAAGTGGATGTTACTTTTAGCTGTTTATTTCAAGTATAATTGTAATCTCGTACATTGTATGTTCTCACCTTGCCCACACTCGGAACTTGGTGATTAGAAAGTGAAAAGGAAAGTTGTTTAGCATTTTCATATTGTTGAGCTAACAAGTTTCTCAAAAAAATAAATTTAAGGGTGTTTATTACAGTAGTGGGTGTTATATTTCTGTTAAATGAAAAAGATCCTACCATAAAGACTAAGGAATTTGTTCTGGATCACTTACTATGTTCTTAGGCAAATCGTGAAGCCTAAACACTTTTTTGAAAAGTAATTTTGCTACTTGTGGTGACATGAATTATGAAGCAATTGCAAAGAAGTGTGCATATTTAGTTAGTCTGCCTACCACAACAAATATGTAATCTTTATTTTGAACCTTTGGGAGACCAACGATGAAATCTATAGAGATGCTCTCCCATTTTTGACTAGGGATAGGTAGGGGTTGTAGAAGATGCTGGAAATACTTTTCAAGGTTTATTTTGCTGGTAGGTAACACATTCTCTATGTGTTTGAGGATGTCTCTTTTAGTCTTTTCCTACAGAATCTCTCCTTGATTGGCTTGTAAGTCTTGAGGTACCTTAGATCATAGTTGGAAAACTTGGCATTTGCAAGTACTCGGCAAAAAACTCGGGAACTTAAAAAATTGCTTAAACTTCACTAAAAACGCATTTTTTTTTGCAAAATTCAAAGATAAGATGCATCCAATGAGTCAATAAATGAGTACATATAAGAAACAAGCTGTATTTGATTGATTTGAAAGAAAATTGGATACAAAATGGCATCCTCATGCGGAATGCTCAATGCGCTGATATGTTAATAGTCTGAAACAAAATGAAAATAGCAAATTGTTTTTGTAAAACTGAAAGTAAATACTACATAAACATTAATATATTTCAGTTTTTACAAATTCACATGAATCACATCTTCCTCCTCCCATGTCTAGATCTCAGTAAGGGATTGGAAGAGGGTGTAATCATAGGACTCCGCTCCTGTTGTGCCTGTGGCTCCTCAACCTCCATCCTAGATGTAGATCCTCCTGCAGTTGCTGGTGGTGGCACTGGCAATGACTCCTCCTCAGGGTCATCCTCAAGGTCATCCAATGAGAATGTAAATCCACCCTCCTCCATTGCCTGTCGCTCTAAATCATAAATCTCATCCTCGGTAAACAATGGAGGCTGCTCTCCTCGCCTTGTCCAATCACTGTATGGATCTATCTCATCCAAATCAATTGGATCATCATATGATATCTCCGCTACCTTTCTTATGCGCAATTGAAGATTATATTGCACATAGACAAGGTCATTGAGGCGTTTTTGAGCGAGTTTGTTCCTCTTCTTTGTGTGGATGGCCTCAAACAAACTCCAATTGCGCTCACAATTGGACAAACTACAAGGCTGGCTCAAAACACGGAGGGCAAATTTTTGAAGATGTGGGGTTTTTCCACCCCAATTTGTCCAGCAAACATCTACAAAAAGAAGAAGAAAGAATTAGAAAATTGTAACTTGTAATCATCAATTTTTCATTTTTGTAACTTGTAAATTTCAAATTTTATACCTGGTGGCAGCCTAGTTACTGCTCTCTTTGCCAAGTCTGAAGAGAAGAGTGCACCCCTTTTTTCCCTATAACTTAGCAATTCATTAACAATACAGTCTGCCTCATCAGGCGTGGATGTCATCTGCTGAATGCAAGTAGTGAGGCCCTCCATAACCTCTCCAGTAGGATCTGTATAGGTGCTTGAATGGATGAAACGGGGGTTCAAGAAGTACCCTACTGCATGGATAGGTTGGTGGAGTTGATTTTTCCACCTCCTGTCAATAATCTCCCAAATGGGATCAAACTTGAGGCTGTCCCCCTTATAATAATTTCTAATAGCCTCCTTGGCCCTATCCATGGCCTCATAAAGATAACCCATTGGGGTTTGATCCCCATCCACCAAACGAAGCACTCTAACCAAAGGCTCTGACACCTACAATATAAATTTAAAAATGCAAAAAAATTAGAGTTACAATTTAGTAATTTACAAATTTACAATGAAAGACATTAACTTTAAGAAAAATGTTCAATTTGAATTTAGATTCAAACTCAAAGTTTTGAAGTTACCTTCACAATCTCTGTTGCTCTTTGTGCAAAGAGGGGCTCGAAGGCAATGCTTGCAACTCTTTCTCCTTCCGACTTCTTTGAATAAGGTGAGTCTATCCATGCTTGACTCACAAACATTTGTTTCAAAGCCGTCAATGCACCAAGAATGCTTTGCAACGTTAAGAAAACCGTTGCAAACCTTGTCACACCAGGTCTCACCAAGTCTCTCCCGTTGGTGTGCTCCCTCATCAAGCTCAGAACCCAAGGGTGATTGTAGATATATTTATTGATCCTCCTTCCATCTTCTACAATCGGTGTGACCCAATCTAATTTGCCTATGCCCTCCAAAAGAAGGTCAAGGACATGGGCAACACATGGTGTCCAAAAAATTTTGTGGTGTCTATCTTGGAGGATTCTTCTTGCTACCACATATGTTGCTGCATTGTCAGTTACGATTTGCACGACATTTTCAAGCCCAACCTCCATGGACACTTGCTCCAACATTCTAGCCAAATTTTTTGCATTTTTTACTATGCTGGAGGCATCTACGGATTTCAAGAACACCACCTCATTTTTGCAAGAAACCAAAAAATTAATGATGGTACGGTTTTTTCCATCCGTCCACCCATCAGAAAGAATAGTGCAGCCATATTGTTTTCATTCTTCTTTTTGTTCTTCTATCACTGCCTTTGCAACCTACAAGTACAAAGTGAAATTAAGTACACAATTTTAATTTGTAAACAAAAAAATAACTTTCATTAATCATAAATTAAACTTAAGAAACATAAATTAAAGAACATAAACTAACCTTCCACTCAAGTCTTTGCGTGAAGGCGCCTTGTAGCCTTTCCTTGCAACTGTCAATGCGGTCACCAAAGTTTCCTAGTAAGGTGAGCTTGCCACATTGAAAGGGATGTTGTTGAAGTACCAAAAATCGGCACAAGCAACATCTGCATGCTCACGCACCTCCTTATTCCACCCAGTTGCCTCTAAAGAAGGTTGTGCACCAGGTGTGTTTCTAGGCACAAAAAAATCACCAATGCGTGAACCCGTGGCTGTAGGTGTCTATGTTGATCCTACTCTTGGTACTCTAGTAGAGGAAGATGAAGGCATGGCGGTGGTGGTGGGTTGCCTTCACACATGTGGACCACGAGGAGAGCCCACTATGCCGGCTACTACATCATCATCATCTGATAGTGACTCAAGGTTGACTGCACTTGTAGCACCTTGAGAAGAAGCTATGGCAGCTTGCATTGCTACTTTTGCCTTCGCTTTTTGCATCTTTTTTTCTTTTGCAGCAGAAAGTATTGCATTCATTTGTCTTTTTATTTCCTCATTGGTGTTTATGCAAGCCTTAGCATCACGTCTAGGGATGCCTGCAAGGTGGTATTTGAGGCGATTGATGCCTCCACGGTTAAATTTTTTACATCTAATGCAATACACTGATCCAGGTTTTGGTCCTTCATATGCATATCTCCAAGTGGGATCTCTAGCTCCTTTTGGACGAGTGCCTACATATTCCCCACTCCGAGGCATGGATGGGGCTGAGGTAGGGGTAGAAGCGGATTCAGAAGCCATTATCAATTAACCTGTTACCTACACACACAAAGTGAAAACACAACTTGTTAGTTTTTTGATAAAAAAATTAAAAACAAGCTAAATTAGATTAAATCAAAATTAAAAATAGATTCTAAACTAATCTAAGATTCTAAACTAATTTAAGATTCTAAAGTCTAAAGTCTAAACATTTTCATAAAAAAAAATGGATTAAAAAAAGAAAATAATAAACTAGGGTTACAAAAAAATGTAAAAAAAATGTAAAAATCAGAAAACTACTTTAAATTAGTAACAAATTAAGCTAATATATACATTTAAACATGTTTTCAACAAACAAGAAGAACCAAAATAAAAAAAATAACTATGGTTTGAAGAAAATTTGAAAAAAATGAAAAAATCAGGAAAATATGTAAAAAAATCAGAAAAAAGTGTCACAAATTCTTGTTTTGATGAATCGAAATCTTCTTTTCAACATATAAATGTATTTGAATCTATTTTATAGTTCATTCATGATGTTTTTTAAACATACAATCAACAAAAAAGAAGAAAAAATGAAAAAAAAAGAAAGAACAAGAAAAATTAGAAAACCTACCTAGAAATCCAATTTGCCTTCGAAATCTGATGAAAATCTCCTTCAAATCTCATCTCCTTGATGCAAAATCATTGAAAAATGGAACAAAATGCTTTGGACTAGGTTTTTGCTCTGCCAAGAGTGAAGAACAGATAAAAAAACAAAATGAAATGCTCATTTTGCCGTCCACGGCCTTAAGACCCAGATCGTGCAGGTTTTTTGGCGAGTAAAACTCGCAAAAACTCGTTTGCCAAAAAAACTCTCGAGTAAAAACTCGCGAGTTTTTGGTGAGTGGTGCAACTATGCCTTAGATGATTGGCACATGGTGTATCATGCAATGCTCTCAAGACATGTAATGTTCCCTTTTTGGGATAACCCTAAATCTGCCCTAATTTATCATTTCAAGTGATCACCTTGGTTTTGGGGATATTTATAGTGCGAGTAGGCCTCTGCAAACAGAGTTAGAGAGAATTTACAAGATAATATTAATTGGAATACATATAAGGAAAACAAAGAGAACATGGTTAGGGATACAATTACCTGTTTAGACTTGCAAATATGTTAGTAGACATTTATAAAATAAGACAACATCATTTTATAAGCATATTGAATCTTCTTTGGATTTTCCTAATTCATCCCTCCTTGAGTATGATAGTCTGATAGGGTGCCCAAGAAATCCTAGGCCCAAGAGTAGTATGCCCCTCTTGGCCCCATGTGGCCCTTGCCATCCATATGGGGTGGTGTGCCTAGTGTTCTACTGCCGTTTCCTTGTACCGGAACCATCATTGCTCAATCATATTGAGAGGCTGAGGGTGTAGCTACAGCAGGGTGTCCTGGATGGTCATTTCCTCTAAGCCCAAGAGAAGTATGCCCCTCTTGGCCCATGTGGTCCTTGCCATCCAGATGGGTGGTGTACTTAGAGGGTGACCTCACACGCTGTTTCCCCTTAGGTAGGCCCTCAATCTCCCCTATCATGGCTAATTTGTTTACAGTCAGTCATAATATAAGCACACAGTTTCAAACTATTAAATGAATGACATAATATGAATATTATTCCATTGTATAAATACATAGATCCTAATCTTGATTATTAAATCAATGGCATGATATGTATTTAACCCATAGTCCATTTCTTGCATATTACATTAATAACATAAACCTATTATTTATATTCAGTAATAAATGACAATTCAGAGATATATAGATGCACAGCCTACGATTATTACAACCAATCTATATTGGATCCTTTGCAACTTACTGTATACACAATACTTAAACACATAAACTGTTACTTACAGCCTGTAACATATTTACCAAATATTATTTACAGACTTACCTTGGTGCGGTTGCTGCTGTAGACTCCTTTCTTTTCCTTCGATGGTGTTTTTTCTTTTGATGATCTCCCTCTAGCACTATTTGATTACAGAATGATGCTAGTGATTCTTTTATACTTTTCTGATGTTCCATCCTTTCTTAACACTCAGATGATATTGTTAATGTAAATCTAACAATTAAGAATCTATTATTCATACACCTTTTAACGCACCATAATTACCTATAAGGCTCAATAATTGCTGTAGGCATCATTATTGCATAATCGACTAATATCTATCTATCTATCTATCTATCTATATATATAAAACTATATTTAGCTTACACTTTTATTGAAAACAGATTATTTATTCTCATGTCTTTGTTGCTGTTCCTATGTCTCCGTTAGGTCCCCTTGAACCCACATCTTCTTCCCACAGGTGAAATCTGAGTATGTCATCTTACCCCTTCTGCTGTTATGCTCAGGACGTATTCCTCCTGTTCTCTTTATTCACTGCTTATATTTCTGAGTATGTTATGTTTAGAATCCTTAGCAGATTATAGTTCAGAATGGCTGAGTATATATCACGAAATATGCAGATTGATTTTTTGTCCTATATATTCTGATTTTGCTTTGGAAAGACTCCATTAATACCCCCACATAGGCAAGGGACGTAACTATTCATTTTCAAGGGACATGATCCTTAATTAACTAATCGCTGCTTTTCTTTATTCTTAATGAATCATATCTTTCAGATGTTTGAAATTACTTTGAATCACATCTCTTTTTATCGCAGCAATTTTAGTATTTATTAATCTCTTCATTTACTATGAAATCGTTGTCCCCCTTTTATTTCTGTCTTTATCGACAAGTCAGCTTGTTTTTGTCTTATTCATTCTGTCTTATTATCTTATTCATTTTTGTCCTTTTCTTGCATGAATTCGTTTGATGTATATGTTTTTGTGTTTTATATTTATAATTTAATATTGGCTTTATATATATGTTTGATATTATTATATTATAATAACTAATATCAAATTATTAATATTTATTTTGTTAATATTTGTATTTTTTTATATTTGACAATTATAATTATAATATTATCCTGTGATAATTATAATTATAATAATATTAAATTGCTAATATTTATATTTATATTGTTGATATTTATTCAGTGTGGTTATTTGTATTTCAATATCTTAGATTTAGCTTTACAATTTCGGGGACATGACAAGACATTATCCTTTGCCTTAGATTTTGGGAAAAGATAGATCCCATCCTTGTAGAGGATGAGATCATTTGCTACCTTAAATTTGTCATCTTGTATCATGCCATCAAGGAATTTAGTAGCAAAAATGTTCTTTGCATACTCTACTATTATAGTGGCTTTCCAATCATTGGAGATAGTAGACATAGAGCATAAGATTACCATTATAAATAATGCATTAGCTACAACATTATTCTTGCTCTTAACATGCTTTATATTGAAGTCACAAGGTTGAAGCGTACTCACCCATTTCTGTTGTGTGTCATTCAAGTCTTTTTGGTTGAGGAAGAATTTCAAGCTGTTTTGGTTAGTTTTCATCATAAATCTGCCACAAATTAAATATTGTCTGAATTTGGCTAAGGCATACATAATGGCCAACATCTCTTTCTCATAAATTGGAAATCGTTTTTCTCTTTCTTTGAGTTTTTGACTTTTGAATGCTATACGTTGTCCATTCTACAATAATACAATCCCAATCTGTTCTCTTGAAGTATCATATTTTGTAATGTCCCTAAAGATTTGGCTTGAGCGTTGCATAATTAGATTTTTTTTTTTTTATGGCTCAATTATTTTTATTTGGCTTGGGGGACTTGGGAATTAATTTCCCATAATTTATTATTATTTTATGTGGTGCCAAAATGTTTTTATAATTTTTCTATGAGGCTGGGCGACCCTTTTTGGAGGTAAAAACGAAAAAAAATCAAAATTGGGCACCCAAATTGGGTCGACCTAATTGGAGGGAAAAGGTGAAGATATAAATACAAGTTCTTTGGAGGCATTTCATATCATATTGGAATTGTTATTTCTATTGTTTTGGGCTGCACTCTTGAGCAGCTTATTCCAAAGATGAAAACCCTTGAGAATAAAGGGTGAGTTGGACAAAAACCCAATCTCATCTTGGGAAGGCTTCATAACGGAAGTCTACTTGCACTTCATTGGAGTTTGAGTTTTGGAGCAGAATTTGCATAACATTTTGGAGTAGAATTAGATTGTAATTTGGAGCAGAATTCATATAATTTTGGAGTAAAATTTTGGATCAGATTTGAGCGCCATTCTTGAAGAGTCATAATTCAGGTTTATAAATCAGTTTGGAGTGCCATTTTGAAGTTGTATTCATTCATGTTGCAGTGCCACCATAGAAGGAACAAATTCAAATTTCTAACTCGGATTTAGAGCAGCATTGTTGTGGCGATTTTGTGAGCCTATTGCATTAGGGTTTTTGTTAGAATTGTGAAAAACATGAGCCACAAGATCAAATAATGAACAAAACACTTTTCACACAAGAGAGCTGCAAACAATATATGCAATATTCCTTAACAAAAATAAGATACAAAATTCAAAAGAACAAAAAATCTCAAGAGATTAAGAATTACAAGGCATGATAATACAATGAGGGTGGAGTGCTATATAGAAGCAACCCTAAATGATAAGGGGATTAGATCATGACAAGTGTCAATCTCATGCAACAAGACAAAATGATCTAATAATAGCTCTCTAGTTAACATAGAAAATCATTCCTAAGTTTAGCTTAAGTGCATGAGAATAAATTAGACTAATAATTAATTATTAGCTAATGCATGACTACTCTAACATCCCCCTTAAGATGAACTTAGGGAGTAGCTTAAAACCGTAAAAAGAGAATGCATGATGGGTCTCGACAAACAAGGCTTGGTGAGGTACCCACGTACAAACAAAAGATCTCTCAAAATTAGAGAAAAGGAGAAAACCTCATGGGAAAAACTCCTCTCCAAAAGAGAGAAAGGCGAATGAAGGATTGGAAAATCCTCCAAATCAAGGTGAAGGACTAAGAAGCCTCCAACCAAAACTTTGTCCCCTAAAAAGAGGAACATGTATTACATCATTGAAGCACGAAGAAGTTGTAGACTCTTGTCGAATGATGACCGATATAGTGCTGAAATGAAGAACCTCCTCTAAACAAATGATGATTAGGATCAAGATAATAAGAATCTGCATGAGTGCCTCCAACGACACTATTCAAAGCAAATGGCAAACAAAGACAAACATCTAGAAGTTAAAGATACAAATGTCAGGATCAAGAACTCAATGGAAGGACGCCTCCAAAATTAGGAATTGAAGAATGTCTATATGGTAAATGCTCCATCTCATCGAAATGCATGGATAACCAGCCGCTGATGTACATTGCATTCGAAAGTAAATAGGAACAAGAACTAGATACATAAATCACTCGAATGCGAAACCAAGGAAGCATTAGCACCAATAGTAGAAACCCCCCCCATAATGTTGACAAGGGAGAGCCAAGACAGATACATTGAAACTATGTGAAACCAATAAGTGCATGTAGGAGAAACAACTTGCAAATAAAAGGGTGTGCAAACTAAGACACACACATATGAGGTAAGAATCACTAGGATTCACTGTTGTTGTGGAAGGGACATTCACTTGAAAAAGGTGTGATGGAAAAGCAAAGGCAAACGTCAACCTCCCCATGGCACTCTATATCATAGTGCTAATACAAAAGGCACAACGGGATGTGCAAAATCCCCCAAAAAATACACCACAATGGCACTTTATCTCAGTGCATCTACAAAAGAGAATGTGCATGAAAATGGTGTCTACAATACCCAAATAAGACAGAATACTGGAAATACATGTAAAACAGCAAAAAGCAAGTCATCCCATGCAAATGAAGAATTCCTAGGAGCTAAGATTGCCAAGTAATTCAATAGAGTGCAAAAACACAAAAAATTGAATAAAATGTACCTGAAGAGCAATCTAGAAAAATGGCATGGATGGTTGTGAAGAGTTCTGAAAGAATGTCAACATGTTGTTGGAATAGCGAAAAACAGAGAAATAGGTCAAAATTTATGAGCTCGTGACTGAAAATAGTACCTCTGACTTCAATAAGCTGTAAAATGTCCTAGTAGCAGAAAACAATGATGAGATCCACACTGCTGGAAAGTTGGCAGAACTAGCTTTTTGACGATATCTCGTTTGCCCAATTTTGATATCGTATGCCCAATTTATGGCTGAAAGGAAAAAAATTGCTCCTTTAGGGCTAAAGAGGGTTTTAAGGGGGCCCCTGCCAATGACCATTTTTTTTTCTTTTTTTTTGAACTTCGTGCATAGGGCCGTATGGGCTCTTGTACAATTTTGTTTTTTGCCTCAGATGCTCCTGGCATTGACTATTGGCAAATTTATAGTCAAAATTCGTCGAAGCGATCTCCTGAATCCAATGGTGAGGTCCTTTTTATGTCAAAATGCACCTAAAAATTGCTTAGCTCCAAAAATTGCAAAAAAAAACAATGAAGAATCCAAATTTGAAGCTTGTAACCCTTGTTGAAGAAAACCCTCATAAATCAAAAAG
This sequence comes from Sequoiadendron giganteum, assembly GCA_007115665.2. NCBI lineage: Eukaryota > Viridiplantae > Streptophyta > Pinopsida > Cupressales > Cupressaceae > Sequoiadendron > Sequoiadendron giganteum. The sequence goes on from CM021103.1 coordinate 702,837,020, forward strand.
GGGTTCGTTGAATTTACACTTTGATACCATGTTAGAATTGTAAAAACACGAGCCACAGGATCAAACAATGAACAAAACACCTTCCACACAAGAGAGATGCAAACAATATATGCAATATTCCTCAACAAGAAAAAGCTACAAAATTCAAGAGAAGAGAAAATCTCAAGAGATCAAGAATTACAAGGCATGATAATACAATGAGGGTTGAGTGCTATATAGGAGCAACCCTAAATGATAAAGGGATTAGATCATGACAAGTGTCAACATCTCATGCAATTAAACAAAATGATCTAATAATAGCTCTCTAGTTAACATAGAAAATCACTCCTAAGTTTAGCTTAAGGGCACAAGAATAAATTAGACTAATAATTAATTAAAGAAACTTAGAAAAGCGAAGTGAAACAAAGAGTTTGTTTCATGTTTGATAATTAAAAATGGAGGAAAAAAATATAAATAAATCTAAACTCTTTGCAAAAATATTCTTCTATGATCTTCTTGGCAGCCAATGGACACTTGTAAATATGTAGGAATGATAATTCAAGCATCGTAGAACCTTCAAAGATAAACTTTCAACTCCCTTTGTTGATTTAACAAGCAAAAATGAATGTTTAGCCTCTTGGAATGATATTTGTTTTTTGCAATAGAAGTGGGCTAAAATGAACTTGTTTTGGTTTTTGATATGTTTTAGAAGTGGCTTTAAGGGTTTAAAATCCATTTTAGGGTGCCTACGTTAAAGTCAAAGCAAAAAAAATAAAAATAAAATAAAAAAAACGATGTAGAGGATAGATGGGTTCACTTTGGTTTGTGCTAGATGAACCCAACTAAAATTGTGGATCCTGTCTGAATTTGCAGGCAGACTAGACCAAATCATGGATCCGGCTTGTCAGTTTATGGATCTGGTAACATAGGTTAAGTATATATTATTTACTCGACTAAATATATGTGTGTGTGTTATGAATGTCATATCCAATGTTATCCATATTCGGGGGTTTTGAAAAATAGTTGTATTCATATTTGTATCTGTATCCATGCAACTCTGCCATCCACCTATAATAGCAAAATTTTACTACTCTTTGACCTTTTGAACTGCATTATCACTCATACAAAACTCTTAGATTGCTCTCAAATGCAGAATCACAGAACGGTAACATGAAAGGAATCTCTTTTACAAGTTACAAGGGAATTGTTATAGCTTGTGCTTCAGTTGCAAGAGAAATTGAAGAAGCCAGGTGACCCTAGAAGCTCCAAGTAATGCCCATTTCCCTGTTCTTGGCCCTGCTTGTTTTTTTTGACCGTGGGCAAAGGGGTTTAACTGCTAGACTCTTTGACACTGACATATTTGACTGCCATTGAACCTGTTAGTTATGGTAGTTTTATTTGTTCAGAAGTCCCCATGGATGTCTGGATCACCTAGGGTTTTCCCCTTAAACTGTTTCACCTCCACGTTCTCTTGCAAACCAAACTTTTTGTGTTATTACTTCCAAGGCGAGCCTTGTCTTCATGTGATGTATCGGGAAGGATCTATTAAGTGACTTAAATGAGATTGGTAGTCCTCTAGACCAATACATACTGATCCATTTCAGGTTAATAGAGGTTGAATTTGTACAAATTACACTCTTGGTATTTATCAATGATGCAGGTTTTATTGAGATTCGAGAACATCATCTTATTGTCATTTTTAAACAATAAGTAGCAGAAACAATTGTTGATGCATGTGAAACAGCAATAATGATGTAGGTTTATGTAGGAGTTGAAATACTTATTTTGAAATGTCATGATAATCTGATTTGATGTAGAAGTATTCAATATCTAGGTATGAAGGAGAGTGGCATCAGAATATGATGGAAGGCCATGGTGTGCTTGAGGTGGACATTCCTGATGATGAACCCGCACCAGATTCAAAGTATGTAAATCAACAGTTCTTATACTTTTCTTGAATATAGTTTAGTCACTCTTATCATTTTTTCTGTATGTCAGGTCTGTTTTATTTATCCACAAAATATTATTGATCTGAGAATTGTGCTTGGTCTCTGGATTTCAATTAGACTTGCAGAAGAGATGCGGGAACAAGGGAAAATATTAAAGGCAGATTATATGAGCCCAGAAGACAGGGAATGGTTGATAATGGATATAAATGATAGCAAGTTAAAAGAACCACGGAGGCATCAAGTTTATGATAATCCGGAATGGATAGAATATTTTGGAGAGATGCCGTGAGTTTCCATCTTTGCCGAGTTCTTAAATTTTCAGTGATTGTATTTTTCAACTATTTCTGCAATTATTAGTGGCTCATATGGCTACCGTGGCACTTTTATATCTCATTTCACTGATACCATTCATCTATTCTTGAACGGTTGTATTAGATGTGTTGTATTTACTTAAGAATTTTAGCAGTTAATCCTTAAGTCATCAATGCAGTTTTGGCGATGCTTGAACATGGGTTAATATTTGAATTTTCAACATACAAAAATATTGAAAAAATATAAACAACTTAAACAAACTAAAAGAAGCTGCAATTTTAATTGTTTGAATGTTGAAACAAGTAATAAACAACATAAGGGTAGGCATTCAATAAGTCTAAATTTTGTCTTTTTATTGCTTGTCTATAGACTATGATATTCAAGATATTATAGTTCTCTTGTAATGTCCATTCTAAATCAACACCGATGTCTTGGAACAGTGTTTAAATATATTTAAACAAAAACCTTAGAAATCCTAAACATTAATATAAACTTTTTGGTTTCCCCATATTTGGTTTAATTAATCCAGACCTGACCTTGGAACCGTAGATTATAGAGATATTTCCCCATTGCAATTACAACCCAGAAAATTCATAGAATCTAGCTTTTTAAACCCAATGATGATGAACCCTAAGCTATTCAGCTTGATTCTAGAAAATCTTTTTTTTTGATGTCTATTCTAATAATAAAAATCCTAATATTGTGGGACGACATACATAACATAGGGTAAAATGCAGCCTCAAATACATTCACCAGTATTAGCCAAAAAGGATTCAACTACCATTTTAAATAAAAAAAGAATTTAAAATTTTACAAGCTTTTATGGTTGCAAGGGATATTTATAGATATTTCTTACAAAATGGGTCAGCACGACAACCAACTCATTGCAATAGCAGACCATAGTGATGGTGAGGGCAAGAATTTTACTGTCAACAGCTGCAAGTTTGTAACATCCAATCCCTAATTATTTTATTTTATTTTATTTTTGATAAAACAATTTACAACCAAAATAAGCAAGTATTAATCAAACACACTGCTGTCATGATTTTGATCAGGGAATCAGCGTTCTTACATTGCATAATCTCAATTAGAAGGAGATAATTAACCCTACATCAACCCAAGAGATGGGTAAGAAAGTCAAGACACAACTCCAGATTAAAATACCTCAAACTCAATGACATTGGCAAATGATGCAGGTTTGATTCACCACTACATGCTCTGCTACAGGGCTGAATAGTAAGTCTGAGCAATAACAGGACTTCAAATGGCTGGATACAATTCCCAGCGACAAGGGAACCTCTGAAAGACCACATATTTTGTTAAGAATTCACCCTCCAATGATTGGTTCCTGTTGGTATGCACCCAACACTTTAAAATAGCCTCCAAACTGTCTATAATGACTTAGGAGCTGGTCTGATATTCTGATCTGAGCATGAAAAACAGGTCTGAAATTGCAAAGTAACCACTCCACAGCAATCCCCAACTTCACCGAAGCTTCCACGAGAAACATAAAAGAACCCAGCACTAATTGTTTGCCATTAAATGTAATAACAAGCAGGTTTCAGGTCTGTCATGAATTTTCAGTCATACCTGGAAACTGTACGGCTTTTTTTTTTGCTTCCAACCCTCCAAAGAACAACAACAAACTGTCACTAACACTAAAAACCAACCCAGGTCTTCAAATCTGCCTTAGAAATTACAAGTGGATGGCACAATTTGGTCTGATAATAGTTTGCAGACCCTCTCAGGCTCTCAGCAGTACTGTGGCACTGTAAAATAGGACAATCTTTTAATTATGAAACTCAAACCCCATCACACCTGTGTTTGTGCATCACCCCAATGCCTGGAACTGAAAGTCATGCTCTAGATGCCACCAATCAATGTTAAAAAACACCTTAAACTGTAGCGCCCTGCCTAAGATGTCTCATGCCATCCTTCTAATGACCCTTGTAAAGGTTCGACCCTCATGGGAGTGTCAAAAAATAGCAACCAATGTCAAATACCCTTTCAACGAGGTTGCCCAGCCATAACAATATTTATGCTCAGCATCAATAAAAAATGGCATCAGACACAAACAGTCTCCTCACTCTGTATTCATTTTCCATTCATGGTGCCTGTAATCTTCTTGTAAACCTTTGGAAATAATAGATAAATTGTCTTCCAACAATCCTCTACAAAATATATCAGTTTTGTCTTGCCTGACAGGACTTCACAAAATTGCAAATAAACCCTTCTGTTGAAAATCAGAAATTACCAAAAATGAAGCCTGTGTGTAGTTCCTGAATGAAACCACTTGCAAACCAACCAGGGAGGATCTTTCACCCCCGCAGTTGATGTCCTCTATGAGGTTTTTTCGTCCTCACAAAGCCCTTGGATGAACACAGTTCAAACTAACAAATATCTTGTTATCAAATTCTCTAGCATAGAATGCAAATGAGCTCCCAAAAAACCTTTTAAAACATTTCTAGAAGCTTTTCGGAAAATATAATATAAAATCACTTTATAATTAAATAAGCCTTATTATTCCAAAAAGCGATTTATTTTATTATTTAAAAATTCTCGATGGTTAAAGTCACTTAATCAATGTCCAACATTTAGAACTTTTAATTTTTATTAGAACTTATACTAAGGTGCGCATTAAGTTATTTTAATAAAATTAATAATCTTAGTAAAAATAATTAAATTAAAGCCACAAAGGCAGCACCCAAGTTGTGGAAATTGTCAAAAAGCATTGGAATCGAAATTTGATTGCATTGGAGTGACATCGATGATGAGTAATGAAAATTAGGCCTGATTGGATGACTTACTACAAATAGATGCTCTCTCCAAGAATCTTGGAGAACACACTAGAGTTGAAATTCACTACGGAAAGTGGCATAAGTGTCCTCAAGACTAATTGAGCTCATTGGCAACATCAAATAATCCCTCTGACAAGGTTGACACTCATTGAGAAGGTTAGAGCTAATTGCAATGCTAGAGAAACATAAAATGGGGAGATTACAATGTGTTGAGTAACTTGTCGTGGGTGATTGTTGCCACTAAGGCTTGAGCATGACCTTTGTGCGTGATTGCTCTTTCCATTGAAGAGCTTTTGTCCTTTGATCTCTACAAACCCTTGGGCTTTTGTCCTCAAATTTGGATGCTTGAACAACAACAGTGTTCTTTTCGATTTCTTGTTGGGGTGTTTGTTGGTTTGTTCACGATGGCCTCTCAATCCCATTTCTACAATCTTAAGATACCCAGGACGAGTGTTGAAAATTGCACAGTGGTCTAGGTCTTGGGATTGGTACATAGAAATGGTTTCTTGTACAATTTGTTGAGTGTTGTTTCCCTTTGCATTGAGCTGGAAATGGTGTCCTCTTGTGCCAAAACCGTCTTGGAAGGTGTAGAGGTATGTCAAGGAGCCTCTTTGGGCTCAAAATTTTAAATATTGCATTAATGGCGATCGTTGACATCCTCTTAGCATGCTTTACTAGAAGTTCATATGGTTTGGCTTCAAAAGGATTGGGTCGAATGTTAGTGCAAGGTGGAATCCTACAAGGAATTGCATTGTTGCTTTATGCATTAATGGCAATCTAATGTGTAGGGTAGTAGGTGGAGATGGATAATGAAAAATGTGATATCCCTCCCAATTTGATGAGACTTATGCTAAAACTATTAGTTTGGTAAACAATCAGATAATCAGATTAAATTAATCAAATGTAGAGAATGTACATATAGAGATTACATAGTGATGATTGCGTAATCATAGGACGTGATTAGAGGAATGACGAAAGAGCTAATTTACAGGAGATAACAAAAACGATCAAAAGCTAAATTATAAGAAATGATTGAGCATTAACATAAGCTTGTTACTATTTAATACCCTCCCTTAATGCTTAATCTATCAATTACAACAAGATGCCACCTAAATCTAACAAACTGATCCGGGCTCAAAGACTTGGTGAGAATATCAACAGTTTGATCCTCTGTCGGAACATACTGCAATTCTATGGATCCGTTTTCGACAAGCTGGCGAATGAAGTGACAATGAAGATCAACACGCTTTGTCTGTTCATGGAAGACTGGATTCTTGGCGAGTTTCAACACCCCTTGATTGTCGCAATATAGGGGGGAAGGTCTTGCTTGAGACATTTGCATGTCTGAGAGCATCCTTCGAAGCCAAATTGCCTCACAAGTTGCTTTAACAACTCCTCGATATTCTGCTTCGGTTGAGGAGAGAGCCATTGCCTGCTGCTTCTTGTTGGTCCATGTAACTGCATTTGTACCCAAACTGAATACATACCCTGAAGTAGACTTTCTGTCATCAACAAAACTTGCCCAATTTGAGTCTTTATAACCAATCAGCTTTGGATCTTTGCACCTACCATATAAAATGCCAAGGTCAAAAGTGCATTTTACATATCTCAGCACATGCTTCGCTGCAACCCAATGTTCATCTATAGGGGTTGACATGAAGCGAGAGATGTGTTGTGACCTTTTCACACATCACCCCATCCAAGATGGGCCCCCCCTAATTTTTGCTCCATTCTGGTCTTTTGGCTTTGGTTTTCTCTGTCTCTGTTCTTTTGTCCTTCCGGGAGTATCCCGTCATTTGACCTAGGTTGAAATGATTGCCAAGTCTGCGAAATTAGGGTTTCTATCCTTCAGGCTTGTTTGAGGTCAAATTGAGTTATCAAGGTAAAATCTGAGTGCAGCAGTACAGTTAGAAGGTTTAAGGCAGGATCCCACTTAAATCTTACTGAAATCTGACAACTTACTATTTTTAGTAAGTACCTAATTTGGAGGTCTTTTCCCTAGAATTTTGGGATTCTGACTACTTCAGCACATCCAGGCAACTTCAGGGTGCCCACACATGAAATTTGAACAAATTTAGACAACTGGCTATTTTTAGTAGTTAAGCCTTCAGAGGCCATTTTTTAGGGTTTAAACATATGATTTTCCAATACATGATTGGAGAATGGATCTGGGTTTTTCAAGACCTTCGCGATGGTATAGCATGCAAACCAAGATGAGGACTTTCAACGATTCAGCCTTTAGAGGCTATTTTTAGGGTTTGCATGGAGTATTTTTTAGTGCATGTCCGGATATTCCTCATGGGTTTTGCGAGGGCTTCGCAGTGGTGTGACATGCAAGCAGAATGGATAAGTTTTCAGGGACTTACTATTTTTAGCCAGTGCCCACATGTTGACTAGTTTTCTGGGTTTTTCTGGGTTTTTTGAGATCCCACTGGCACTGTGACATGCAAACTCATCTGACAACAGATTAACCACTTTCCGGACATTTACTATAAATAGCAGTCTCACCCCAGCAGCTACCCAACACTCCAGTTCAGCAAGCAAAGCGACTGGCAGTAGAAATCGAGCCAAGTGGAAGTAGTCCGGAGCACATGCAAGTTAGATTAGGGTTTCCACTGCTATGCCTAAAAAATAGATGGAATGGAATGCAGAGTTGTCAAAATGAAGCACGCCACCATGATCAGCATCTTCCAGGTTGCCTACTGGCAAAATTTGAGCACAATCTGAATACTTACTATTTTTAGTAAGTCATCTCATGGCTATAAATAGCACGTACTGTGCCAGAGACGGGTGTGAACAGGACACTTACAGCATCAAGATCAGGTGGAGCAAATTTCAGGTCAAACAGAGATACAAAGATGGATCAATTTTAGGGTTTGCTAAAAATAGTAAATGGCTAAAAATAGCATACCAGTGTGGATAGAGGGTATAAACAAGGTGGCAAGGTCAGTGGAAGCATAGCCACGCCTGCTCCAGCTCAGAACAAATGAAATACAAGGAAACCCTAATTTCTCCGAATCTGCTAAAAATAGAAAGCCAAGGCATGGCTAGGGCATTGGGAACTCATAGATAAAAACTGGCCTGAACAATCATGAAATACGCCTAGGAGGTGAAGAGGTTGAAAAATCTCTAAATATTGAAAATTCTTCCTTCATATGTGAAATGCGCCCATGGCATAGAGAAAATTGAAAAATTACTAAGTGTAAGAAATTTCCTTCACACTAGGTGAAATGCGCCCTCAAGGGTTGAAGTGGAAGGATCTTGGGCAAAATGCGCCCAAAAATTCCTTGAGCATGGGTCAAATGCGCCCACAAAGGGTGAAGGCATAGCAAAAAATGCTAAGGCATGGAAATTCCTTCATGCTACCCCATATGCGCCCTCACTTGGAAGATGACTAGGCTAAATGCGCTCAAGAATGGAAGAGGCCATGCCAAAATGTGCCCAAGGGAGATGAAAGGCCACTAAGGCGTGGGAAGTTCCTCCTACCCATGGCAAATGCGCCCACAAGTTCCTCCTACCATGGCAAATGCGCCCAAGGTGGCCACATAAGGAAAAGCGTGGATAAGGTAAGGGGAAAATGCGCTAAGGCAAGGAAAGTTTCCCCACCATGGGTGAAATGCGCCCATGGGTTCCCTCTTCACATGCCATTTGCGCCCAAGGGAGGTGAAAAGTCACTAAGACGTGGTGGAAATTCCTCCCCACCCCTTCAAATGCGCCATGAAATGGAAGTGGTATAGGTGATATGCGCCCTTGTGAGGTAAAATAAAGTCTAAGCTTCTAGGCATGAAAGTGCCTAAGGGATAAAGGTAAAAAAATTGATGCATGAAATCAAATGCGCCCTTCATGGGTAATTTAAAAATAAAATTTTTTCCTAGGAATTTTTCCCAAGGCAAAAATTGCTTGGGCGTGGAAAGGAAGGTGGAAGTTCATATGCTCAAATGCGCCCCCCATGGGTGATGTAAAATTTTAATTATTTTCTAAGGGTAAGAAATACGCCTAAGGAAGAGGTGAAGTTGGGAATTTTCAAGAACAAGATGAAACACGCCCAAGGCCAGACAAGAGGAAATTTTCAGGAAAATCATAGAGAATGCCAAGGCAAGAAAAATTGAGGATTGTAGGTGTGGAAGACATCCAGAGTGAAAATGAATGAACCTTAGCAATTTTATTATTTTTTCAAAATAATAAAAATTACATGTACCCCTTCATTCGGATACACACGAGAACGACGAATTCTGAAGGGAATTTTCTTTTGGGTATTGAACGTTTTCAATTTAGAGATGATTTGAACTTGCTCCACACCTCGCTCATGTCGTTTTGACAGAGAATTTTGCCCGGTGCCTGTTTTGATAAATTCGTAAGGCGAATTCAAGAAATCTCTCTAGGGCAAATGAGGGGAATATGACTTCACGAAGTGTTTCTGCTTGAGAATTGAAACTGGATAAGTTTACTGAAGCAAGCATGAAACAAAATGACTTAGCCAGATGGATTAAAATTGTTCAAAGAGGTGATGAATTTAATATTTTAAAAACACAAATGTGATGAAGCAGGCCTGTGTAGGGATGATGAAATTTCGAAATTCTAGGAGTCCAAGATTCTGATGCTCCGGATGACAAGTGTTGCAACTGGCCAAAAGGGGGGAAAATGGAATTCGAAAATTTGCTAAGTATAGCCTCTCCTGGATTTCGACCTGGCTATAATATTCTAAGTCCTTTTCATATCTCTCACAAGTTGCTGAATGCAAAGCACTCTCTGGGGCTGAAGTACGAATTTGTGAAGAAATTTCTACGTTGCTGAGAAAATTCGAATTTGTGAAGAAATTTCTAAGTTGCTGAGAGGTACAAGTGTGCAGATAGAGAAATTGAATTGATAGAGGCGTGGCTTTGCAAAGTTTAAGGAGAAGCTTCTCAAATTGCTGAAGTGCGACTTGAGTTAAAAAGGTGAAGTTGTTGAGAGGTACGAAGTTGCAAACAAAGATCTCAAATTGCTGAATGCTGAAGTGCGAATTTACAAAACTGCTGTGAAGTACGAATTCAAGAAGAGCAAATAAGTTGCTGAAAGTGCAAAGTTAGAAAGAAAGTGCGAACTTGAAAAGAAGTTTCAAAACTACTGAGGGCGAATTGCTACAAGCAGACCTTCCCAAGCATCTGACATTGTGTTGCTGCAACCAGAGAAACTTCTAAAAACGTTGAAGTAAACAGGCACAGTTGAGGTTTGCAGCTGAAAGTGACGAAGTGTTGCAGCTTTTTTATTTAAAAATCTGCTGGCACCCTCAAAGTGATATATTATTTTATAAAATCTTGTTTTCTAATAACTCTTTTGCCTTTTTGCAAAATGGCTGAATCAAGCAGAAGAGCTGCAGGCAGAGGAAACCACGCTGAATCCACAAGAGCAAACACATCAAGACAGGCAGTAATAAAGAAATTGAGCAAATCCTTCCTGCCAGAATCAAAATTTTCTTCAAAGTTGGGCAAATTGGCTGATACAAACATTGGCTCGTTCAACTTGGAGACGTTCAGGAGAAGAATAATGGGGACTGGAGGTCATCACCCATCGGTTACTTCACATAATATTGTAAGGAGCGGACTCTATGCAGCTGCCAGTTTTCCTCCGGCCATCCGGTGTCTAGAGCTAATCATGGGATGCGCCAATTACTACAACTCTGAGCAGAGGACTATCATTTCGCCAGATGGCAAGATATTGGCCAACTTGACACCAGAAGCAATTGGAGAAGCATTCAGAATACCAGTCCATGAGAAGATGATTTATAAAACAAGGGAGAGGGCTGAAAAGATGTACTCATCCACGTTTGACTGATGTGCTAATTTGATAAATACCAGGTGGATGAACAAGCCCAGGCCAACTCGCACAAAATTGCCCAAACAGATAATCTCAGAAGATTTGAGGCAAGAGTTTTGTGACTTGATAATGATGCTGAGCAGAGTTGGAGGATGCCCCCAAGCGTTCATCTTTGAACCTTGGATGTTTTACTATGTCAACTTGGTACTGGAAGGCAAGGATTATGTGGACTGGGCACTGATGATCAGTGACAACATACATGAGCAACTCCGTGGTCTGAGGAGAACAAAAACGTTCTACATGAGCTCTTACATTGTCTACATGCTAGCCCGAATGACTAAGTACTGAGGAATTTCATATAAGGAACCAATTGGGTGTGGTTCCCATTAGTTCATAATACATGAGGCTTGTCCGCAGTTGCATTCGACAAGCACCACCAACTACAAAAGGGTCAATGACACCTTCACCATGCACATAACGAGGACCTTGCAGCAAAGGACTCACCACAAAATATCTAGAGAGGCACAAGAGCTGATCGAGAAGTTTGGATGTTGGTTTATCCAGTACCGAAGTTCACCTACATAAGGTTGCAGGGATTTTCCTCTTATCCTTATAGATTGCCTCGGTATCCCACAAACAGAATAGTGATGCTGGAGATATCTAGGCAACTTATTGCCTATGATAAGATTCAAAAGAAGAAGAAGAAAGGTGGACTTGGATTCCCAATTACCATGGGAAATTTCAACGAGATCTGCCCATCACTACAAGCAACAAGGGAGGCAGAAAACGAACTCCAATTCTTCCACCTTTCCTACCATACCAGCAGGCAGCACTACGATCCCCACAGAAACATCAGATGGATATTGTCCGAAGAGTTCAAACACAAAGCAGAGATTGAAGACTTTTGGGCAAGTGCAGTGGACGAGATCGAGGTTAGGAGGAGAATCTTTTCTCGGATACCGTTGGTGATGATTAGGGAGTGCGAGATTGTCCTAGTGCCAGATCAAATCGAAGAAGATATAAATGTTGTACAAGCTGATTACGAAACATTGAGGGATACGCCTTTACCACTCCCGGATTGGTCAGAGTCGGAGATTACCGACTTGGATACACTTTGTATCCTAGTCTTAACATTTACACGGAGTTGGGTAGAGCGGCATGTGAGCCGACTCAAGGGCAGATCAATTCCCCTCACATACAATTTGATGGGAGATCACAGATCACCGACAACTAGACAGAGAAGACAGGTTGATCAAACTCCAGAGCCAAGAGGAAAAGAGCCAGTTCGACCCGAGCCTCTGAGAATTGAGGAATCCATGCATACACCATCTCGGGCACATTCTCCGAGTATGCAGGAAGTATCACTGTTTGCTGATCAGAGGGAAGGATTGAATGTAGAGTAGACAGTGCAAGTGGCAAGTCAACCGCCTCGTAGAGAATCAGTGGGCCAGAGCATCAACATGCCCAGAGAAGAAAATCAGCAGGAGACAGATGAGGGGACGACCACTGATACTCAATTTCAGCAGGAAATTGAGGCCGCTCTCGAGGATGATGCTACTTGTTGATGTGTTTTTTATGACAACGCCAACACAAAATAAAATGTCCAACGGTCACTCTATTCTCTCTTGATCAAAGTATTCTGCATGCTAAGATTGCGTGAAAGTTCATGCGTTCAACTCCAAGGTTCCTTTTATCGCGAATAGACTCAGTTGGTTGATGTGTATATGTTGGTTATTTCAAGGGGACTTACGTAGTTGTTCAATCATAGTGAAGCAAATGAATGATTTTGACGATATTGCTCTGATGTCTGAGTAGATCGGGAAATACTGAATTAAAGGGAAAGGGATAGGAATCCTATAATCTATCTCTAAGGATGGAAGGCAAAACTAACTTTAACAATCTCCAAACCAAACTTTGTATCGTCTCCCCTTCGGACAACTCTGACAAAGCCGATGCAATCTTCAAAGGATAGGTAGATATTCAGATCGAGATTCAACATGCACACCCCTTCACCACGAAGCAAGTGGACACGCGAATCACAACCGAAGTTAAGTGCTGAAATTCCAGTTGACTACGCAGGGCAGACTTACCGTCAGCAAGCCTGCTAGTGGTATGGATATAGGGAGATATGTTCAAACCAATGCTGCATTCCACAATTAACACTACTTGCATGGAAACAAAATCTACTTTACTTTACTCTATTCGAATTGGAAAGACGAAAAGATCTCGTCAACTACCCACAACACAAAATGAAGTCACCAATCAATGAAATCTTTATATCATGAGAGTTTTACACAACAATCTTTTGCAAAAAAAACTTTCAAAGGGAAAGTCTTTCTTTCCTTTCCAACTAAGCTAACTCCTAGCTCTACTTTATCAATCTCTATCTCAGTCTAGCTCTGATCTATCTCTGATTCTAATTCTATCTAATAAATTACAAATGAGGGGGGATACCCCTTTTATAATAAACCTAGTCCAGTGGACGGTTCAGATCTGATTACAATAAAGGGCTCAGATTGAGCCACCCATGCCCTAATTAGGGTTTATGCCCTAAAAACCGTCACAGAGAGGAGTGGGTAATAAATGCACAAAAGATTCTCCACTCCTCTGTAGGAACCACTATGAGCAATTAATGCCCACTATCCTCTTCTAGAAGATTCTCGTCCAGAAACGCGTTCCCACTATTCTTTTCCTCGTAACCTTCATATATCTCTAGCTCACTGCCTTGGGCGCATTTAGCCTCTTTCGCATCACGTTCTTAATGCCTTAGACAAATCTTCACTGCCATTTCCTTTTTCCAAAGTTGTAACATTGTCCAGCTTCATGAAGTCCTCATGCTTTGGCTTCGGCGTTCATCCTACAAAACAAAAAGAAGAGCATTAGAACACTTGTAACATAACTTCACCTCACTTACCTGATTTCCATGTTCTGACTTCCAAGGTCTGCTTGACCCCCAGATTTGATAGAGTTCATCATTTTCAGCAAACTTTCATAACTTTTCAACATCTGGATGCATGGTGTCCATTTCATGAAGTCTTCTTCAAGGGCGCATCCACCACCTTGTGCCTGGAGTTTGTGCCTTAGAAAATATTTCACTTTGAGGACGCATTTGAACGCTTGATGCTCGAGCTTCGTTTCATTTTCACATTCCTCCATGCCTTAGACAAATTTCACCTCTTCCTCGTGAGTGTAGTTGACCACTTGTTTTATTTTCCCTTTCCTTAGACCACTTTATCTGCTTTATATAGTACATCAACTATAATCTAGGCGCTCATTTTGACATCACCAGCCGAGGCATTTCTTTGTAAGAACATTTCTTTTTATTTGCCTTGGAAAATTTATTTCGCCTAGGAAACTCATTAACGGGTGCCAGGCAAGAATCTCTGTCGAAACAATATGAGCAAGGTACGGAAGAATTTTAAATCATCTCCCAGTGGGAAATGTCCAATACCTAGAAGAAATTTCCCTTCAGAAATCATCATTTTCATGTGTATTCGGACGAAGGGGTAAGTTTAATTTTTATTATTTTTTTGAAAAATAATAAAAATTTCTAAGGTTTATTTCATTTTAATTCTGGGCACACTTCACCTGTAGCTCTCACTTTTCATGCCTTGGCATCCTTCCTGTTTTCCTGAAGAATTTCTCTTCCTGCTCATGGGCGCAACTCACCTTGCACTTGCACTTGGAAAATTTCAACATCACCTCCTCTAGGCGTATTTTCTAATTTCTCCTTGGGAAATGCCTTAGAAAATATTAAAACTTTGTTAACTCACCTTGTTACTTAGGGCGTATTTAGCATGTATCAACCCCCACTCAAGGGCGTGTTTGATATAATGAAGAGGAAAAAGAAAATAAAAGAAATCCTTGGTCTTTTAAAAATCACGCCCTCTTGACATTATTCCCCCTTTGGCGTATTTCACAAAGTGACCCCTCATCTCCTTCTAGCGCATTTAGCCTTGTGGACTTCCACCTCCAAGCGCATTTGACATGTTGAGGAGAAGACTTCCTTTACCCTTGGCGCTTTTCACTTTCACTTCTACGTTTTACCTTTCATCCTTACCTTGGGCGCATTTGTCATGGAGAAGAGGAATTCCCACGCCTAAGATATGACCTTTCATCTCCCTCAAGTGCATTTTGACTAGGCTACTTCCATGTTGGGCGCATTTCATTGTGTTGGAAGGAATTCCGCCCCCTTTGAGTGACTCTTCAGCTCCTTTAGGCGCATTTGCTAGTGTGAGAGGGAAGTTTCTTTGCCTTAGGCGCATATTGGCTTGTGAGGAGGAAAACGCTATGTCCATAGTGTCCCTTCACCTTCCCTAGGCGCATATGGGGGTGTGAGAGGGAAAAACTCTTTGCCTTAGAAGAATTTCAATGCCTCTTGAAGGCGCATTTTGGGATACCTTAGGAAGTTTGATGCCTTAGAATAATTCCCAAATTTTGGTGACCTTTCACCTTCCCCCTGGCGCATCTCACACCTTGCTCAGGAAAATCTCACACTTAGAGAATTTTGTATCTTTTATTCCTCCTGGGCTGATATGAAGGTGTGTGCCTGTCAGCTATATTTGTAAAATTTTCAACGCCCCAACCCTATTCTGGCTTTCTATTTTTAGCAAATTCGGAGAAATTAGGGTTTCATTGATTTTCACCCTGTTCTGAACTGGAACTGGTGTGGTTGTGCCTCCATTTGGTGCTGTCATCCTGTTCACATCTTATCTGGCACAATACATGCTATTTTTAGCCATTTGCTATTTTTGGCAAACCCTAGAATTGATCAATTTCGTATCTCCATTTGCTTTGAAATTTGTTCCACTTGTACTTGACGCTGCAAGAGACTCGTTCACACCTTTTCCTTGACGAGGACGTGCTATTTTTAGCCATGAGGTGACTTGCTAAAAATAGTAAGTATTCAGATCGTGTTCAAATTTTACCAGTAGGTAGCCTGAAGGATGCTGATTCCGGTGGCGTGCTTCGTTCTGTCATTTTTGCATTTTGCTTCATTTATTTTTAGACGTGGCAGGGGAAACCCTAATCTGATCTGCATGTGCTCTGATTCGTTCCTGACTGTCCCTGATCGTGCCTGATTGCTGGACTGGAGTGGTGGGTAGCTGCTGGGATGATACTGCTATTTATAGTAAGTGTCTGGAAAGTGGTCACCCGGATGTCGGACGAGTTTTCATGTCACAGTGCCCGTGGGATCTCAAAAAACCCAGAAAAACCCAGAAAACTGGTCAAAGTTTTGGCACTGGCTAAAAATAGTAAGTCCTCGAAAACTGACCCGATCCATTTGCATGTCATATCATTGCGAAGGTCTCGCAAAACCCACATGGAATATCTGGACATGCACTGAAAATTCTTGCATGCAAACCCTAAAAATAGCCTTGGGAGGTTGAACTCTGAAAGTCACCATCTCGGTTTGCATGTTACATCATCGCGAAGGTCTTGGAAAACCCAGATCAATTCCCCTGTCACTCACCGGAGAATTGCTCGTTTAAATCCTGAAAATAGCCTCTGAAGGCTTAACTGCTAAAAATAGCCAGTTGTCAGAATCCATTCAAATTTCGCGCGTAGGCATTCTAAAGCTGTCTGATTGTGGTGGAACTGACAGAATTCCAAAATCTCGATAAAATAGTCCCAAATTGAATACTTACTAAAAATAGTAAGTTGTCGGAATACAGTGAAAATTTAGTGGGACCCTGCTGGAAGTCTTCTGATTGCTGTACTAAGCTCGAATTTCAATTTTATAACTCAGTTTGACCTTTAATAAGCCCGACTGATGAAAACCCTAATTTCACAGACTTGAACAATACTTCAACCCAGGTCAAACGATGGGACATCCTCGGAAGGACCAGAGATAGAGAGAGAGACGCACTAACCAAAGCCAAAAGACCAGAATGGAGCAAAAATTAGAGGGTCCCCATCTGGGATGGGGTGATGTGTGAAAAAGGTCACAACACTACTTCAGATCAAGATGGCCAGAGTTCGGGAGATACTGAGCCCATAGATGATGATGAGCCTTGTCGGAACGAAGGCAGGGAAGAGGTTCATGAGGTAGAGGCCAAGGTTGAGCAACCTTTTGTTATTTCAGATATGCGGCAGGAGGTGCCAGAATGGCTAAGGGACAGGATGAGACATGATCCTGTGGATGAGACTGATCCTGCAGCTGAGATGGAAGAGTTGTTGCAAAGGATCAGTGCACCTCCAACAAAGAAGAAGGCTAGGAAATTCTCCAAAATCTCAATGGATGAGGATAGCTCTCGGACGTTGCATATGGCAGTGCCTAGGGTGGAGTGTGATCGAGATGAGGCCGTTCCAGAAAACTATGTGATTACAATCGTGGAACTTGGCCGCCCTACTGGAGCACAGGTAGTTGAGGAGTGCGATAATTCATATCAGGCACTCAAGGATAGATTGTCCTATATCGAGGGCAAATATAAGAAATTGAAGGTAGAGCACAAAACACTGATTGGCTATGTGCAACACTTGTCCCGTCCTTGTGGGCAAGAAAATCTGGCGATTGAGCTTCCAGTTAAATTTTCTAGAGAGTCAATCAGTGGCTTAGAAGACTTGAAAAGAATGGCACAACAGGTAGACAAGTGGGTTGCCAATGTTCGTGTCGAAACAAAAAAGTTTATGGAGGACCTTGCACATGCCTATCGACAAGCCTCCGATATTATGGCAAGAATGGATGCAGTCAACCATGCTTGGGGCGGGGCTCGTATCTATCAAACGAGAGTTGTTCTTCGTTTAGGAGCTTTGATGCACACACTTCTACGAGTTTTGGTTGAGGGAGGTGTGATTCAGGAAGGTGATAGATATGACTTCGTCGGATGGTATTCTTCAGTGGTCACAGGCCGAGGATTCTACGATGCATCACAGACAGATTCTGTCAGGGTCAAGAAGGCCATGACAAATATCTTTGATGGAGTCCTCAATACATTGGAGGCAATCTTTGCCAAGAGGCTGACTTCTGAAGAGGTGACTGTAGATGGGTTGAAGAATAGATTAACACCATTCTTTTCTGAGGTGAAGACCTTTGTCCAGGACGACTTTGAGAACACTTCTACGTTCTCCATTATTATTCAGAACACCCAGGACACCCTTGTTGCCTGGAAGAAATCTTGTGCTCGACATGGGCAAACAGTTACAATTTTAGAGTTTTAGTTGGATCACATTTCTCCCATTTCGGATCAGGAAGTTGAGGCAGTATTGGCCAGATTCATCAGGTTTGCTGCCAGCGAAAAGGAGAAGGGAAACGCCCTTCTGGATGATGATCTTCTGGAAGGGGATGATGTGCATTGATTGCAGATAGTGGTTCCTGATGGGGAGTGGAGAATCTCCAGTGCATTCATTGCCCCACTCCTCTTAGTGGCGGTTTATAGGGCTAGAACCCTAATCAGGGCTTAGGTGGCTCAATCTGGGCCTTACATTGTATTTGAATCTAAGCCATCCACTGGACTGGGCTTGATATAAAAGGGGTATCCCCCCTCATTTGTAAATTAGATTAGACATTAGAATCATAGATAGAGTCAGAGACAGATCAGAGCTAGATAGAAGTTAGAGAGTAGAGCTAGGAGTTAGCTTAGTTTGAAAAGGAAAGAAAAGCTTTCCCTTTGAAGGTTTTTGTAAAAGGTTGTTGTGTAAGACTCATAATATAAAGATTTTCATTGATTGGTGATTCTTTCTTTCGTTGTGAGCAGTTGACAAGACTTTTTCGTCTTTCCAATTCAAGTAGATTAGAGTAAAGTAGACTTTGTTTTATGCAAGTAGTTGTTAATTGTGGAGTGTGGCGTTTGGTTTGGACAAATCTTCCTTTATCCATACCACTAGTGGCTTGCTGATGGTAAGTCTGCCCTGCGTGGTCAATTGTAATATCAGTACCTAACTTCGGTTGTGATTTGTGTGTTCACTTGCATCGTTGTGACGGAGTGCGCATGTTGAATCACAATTTTAACATCTTGTCCATCCTTTGAAGATTGCACCAACTTTGTCAGAGTTGTCCGAAGGGGAGGCGAAACAAAGTCTGGTTTGAAGATTGTCGAAGTCTGTCCTCGCATTCCACCCTTTAGAAATAGATTGTAGACTTCCTACCCCTATTCCCTTTTCAATTCAGTATTTTGCCGGTTAGTTTAGATATCAGAGCATCACAGTCAAAATCTTTCATTTGCTTCACTTAGTTGAACAATTACGTAAGTCCCCTTGGAATACCCAGCATATTCACATCAACCAACTGAGTCTATTAGCAATAAAAGGAACCTTGGAGTTGAACGCATGAACTTTCACCCAATCTTAGCATGCGGAATACTTTGATCAAGAGAGAATAGAGTGACTGTTGGACATTTTATTCTGTGTTGGTGTTGTCATAAAACACACGTCAACAAGATGTAGCTCACTGCAAAGCTAAGGTCATGTCTAGTGGCAGCAAGATAGATGAGGCTGCCCACAAGTTGCCTGAATTCTGATTCGTTCTCCACGGGTGAATCCAATTGAGCTGATAACTTCAACCCTCTCTCCATAGGTGTAGATGCTGGTTTGCAATCTGTCATCTGGAACTTGTCCAACAAGCTCTTGGCATACTTCGACTGTGAAATGAAGGTGTTGCCAGTAGACTGCCAAACCTCTATACCAAGGCAATAATGGAGGAGTCCCAAATTTGTCATGTCAAATGATTGACTAAGATTATGTTTGATCTCCTCAACCAGATGATCTGAACTGCCAGTAATGATTAAGTCATCAACATAGACAACTAGGAACACAATATCATCACTAGTTCGATTGACATACATATTAGAGTTAGAAGGACTTTGCTGAAGGCCACGATCAATATGGTACTGATCAATCTTCATGTATCAAGCTCGTGGTGCCTGCTTAAGGTCGTAGAGTGCTTTCACCAGTTTGCATACTTGGTGTTCTTTAGCAACAACCTTGAAACCAGGAGGTTGCATCATGTAAACTTCTTCTTGCAAATTACCATTGAGGAAGGCACTCTTTACGTCCATTTGATGCACTTTCCATCCAAATTGAGCTGCTATCGAGAGGACAAGCCAAATGGTACTCATCTTGGTTGTAGGAGCAAAAGTCTCCTCATAGTCAATGCCCTCTTGATGTGAAAACCCTTTGGCTACCAACCTAGCCTTGTATTTATCAAGGGTTCCATTAGCTTGATTTGCAGCCTATGGGTTTCTTCCCATGCGAAAGATCTGAAAGCTCCTGAGTGTGATTCTGCATGAGAATATGATGTTCAGCTGTCATAACCTGTTCCCACTCAAGTGTGCCTTTAGCCTCTGTATACGTCTAAGGCTCTGAAATGCTACGAAGGTTGGCCATAAGAGCAAAATTCACTGTATTCTGTTGTTTGCTCTTATTCCGAACAGATCTACCCTCTAGTAACTCATCATCATGAAGAGCACCAATCGTCAAAGCCCACCATTTAGGCCGAAGAGTAGATGAACCAATATTAGAATCAAGAGGAACAACCTCTACTAGATTAATTGGAACTGACATATCTTGAAGAACATCCAGATCTTGCTGAATAGAAGCCGGTGGTGGAAGCTACTGCTAAGGTGCCTGCACCTCTGCAAAATCCCTCCCATAAAGTGGACCAAGTGGAAGATAAACACCCAAATTAGAATCTTTCTGAGGCTGAACCTCATAATAAATAGGAGAAGACTGATAGAAGAGCCCACAATTCTCATCAACCACAACATCATGACTGAAGATTAGACGATTAGTGTTTGCATCTATCAATCTGTATGCCTTATGGTTCTCACTATAACCTGTAAACATGAGTTTCTCGCTCTTGGAATCCAACTTAGTGCGTTGAGCATCAAGAATCCAAACATGAGCTGTGGAGCCAAAAACCTTTAGGTGACTAATGTTCGGCTTACGTCTAGACCAGGCTTCTTCAAGAGTCGTCTTCTTCACAACATGAGTAGGAGATCTGCTTAGAAGATAAACAGCAATATACACTGCTTCAGCCCAAAACTTCTTAGGAACATGTCTATGCTCCAACATAGAACGTGCCATTTTTGTAATGGTGCGATTGCGATGCTCAACTACACCATTCTGCTAAGGGGTGTAAGGTGTAGTGAATTGGCGTTTTATGCCATGTGTAGCACAAAGCGTGGATAAATCTTTGGAACAAAATCCCCCCCTTCCCCCCCTCTCCACATTATTAGACTTGAGAGTAATAATAGAAGAGCTAGACTCTTTTTCCACCCAGGCTTGAAACTGCTGAAATATGCTAAACACCTCTGATTTAAGCTTCAAAAAATACACCCACATCTTTCTTCTGAAATCATCAACAAAAAGCAAAAAAATACCTGGATCCAGTGACGGAAGGCGTGTGCATTGGACCACATACATCAGCGTGGACCAACTGTAAAACCCTTGAAGCCCGCCATGAGTCGCCATCAGAGAAAAGAGTCTGATGTTGCTTTCCAGCCTAACAAGCCTCGCAAACTCCATGAGTTTGAGTTTGAATCGCAAGTAGACCAACAACGAGATCATCTCGTGATAACTGAGAGAGATAGTGCATGTTCAGGTGCCCATAATGTTGATGCCAGAGATTGCTGATAGAAGTTCTCCTGGTTGCCATAGCGTGCTCTTGAGAATCACCAGAATCAACAAGTCTATAAAGACCATGATCCTCAAGTCCCTGAATGACTGTAGTTCGTGTCTCTCTTTCAACAGTACTGCATGTATGCATACTGAAGACGATGTCCAATTGAGGAGAGTGAGTCATAATCTGACTTACAGAAATTAAGTTCAACTCCATGCCATGTACAAAGTATACATCGAGAAATATCAAATTTCTCCCACCAAATTGAATCTGAACGTTTCCCTTGCCGACAACAGTATACTCTTCACCTCCTCTAAAGATAACTAAATCTCTGAAAGGCGTGTACTGAATGAACCAATTCTGACAATGCATGAAATGGCGTGAAGCACTAGAGTCAATGTACCAAGTAGAAGTGTTCACAGGATTTGTAGGACTCTTTGCCATGAATGCAAAGAAGGCAGACTCCTTTTGTTCAGTGTGCTCCGCCACATGTGCTTTCGGTCTAGACTCTCCTTGCTTGCCTTGTTAGAGGCCAAGCGTTTTTGACAATCCTTCTTCATGTGGCCAAACTTGTGACAATAATTGCATTGAATATTCTTCGACTTAAAAGAATCTGAAGATTGCCCTTGATTTTGTTGCTGAAAGTACGAAGGCTCGCCTTTATTCTTTTGAAAGGTCTTTGCAAGGAATGCTTGCATTGAATAGGATGAAGTGGCACTAGTACCAAATTGTTGTTTCCAACGATCCTACTGTAGAAGTTTGCTGTAGAGATCTGGAAACGTCAAGTCAACATTAGTTGCTGTAATGTTGAGCGTCTCAATAAAGTGCTCATACGGATGTGGTAAACTCTTCAGAGTGATCACCACCATATTTTCTTCCTCCATCTTTCGACCAATAGCCTTGAGCTGATCTCGAATGTCCTTGATCCTGGTCAAGTGTGCCTGCAGAGGTGTATTCTCATCCATGATGATGGAAAACAACATGTTCTTCAAAAAGAACATACGACTCTTGTCGGAAGCCTCATGAAGATCTTTCAGAAGATCCCAAATTTCCTTTGTTGATTTACCTGAAGGAACTTGAGGTCTGGTCATCAACAACTGATAACTTTATGAGCATAACGACTTCCTGATTTTGCTCATCAAATTTCACTTGATCCTTATCAACTGTGAGAGGTCGTGTCGTGTTGCCCAGAACAATTTGGTCAAGACATCAATACTCAAAAATCGTCATCATACATTGCTTCCATGTGTTGTAGTTACGACCGTTGAATTGCTGACTGTTGTCCAACATGGTGTTGGTCAAAGAGGACATGCTGCACGCTTTTTGAGGCACAAAAAATGAAGATGACACAAGTAGAAAGACGACACAAAATTGAAGAGAACACACCCTGAAACCAAGAAAAAATTCGAACACGAATTTTGAGGCACAAAGAATTTCTTCAAATTGAAAACACGAAACCCTAGGTACAAAAACAATACTTGAAATATTGATGGCACAAATTCCTATGTACGGATTTTGAAGCACCCAGAAAATTTCAACTTCTACCTAGTAAACTTCTTAAAAAACCCAAAAAGAATCCTAGTTGCGGGTTGTAACAGAGAGAAAAAAACCTAGTCGCGGGCTGTAACAGAGAGGAAAAGTGTGCTCAGAAGCAAAAAAATGACGCCCAGATGATCTACAAAAAATGTGATCAAAACACACAATTTAAAAAAAAAACTACGTGGCAAAAAAGAAACACCCAGAAACACGTTTTGAAGCACGCGCGGGTAGAAAAAAACCCCTGAAAATAGCGTCGCCCAGATTTGAAGTCGCGCGCAGGTAGAGAGAACACAAAAAATTGCGACTCTCCAAGAAAAGAGCGATTTTCTTTAGAATAGAGTGCCCAGATTAGGAACAAATGCGTGCAAAAAAGCGTGTTTCAGAAGACCCTCAAAACGTGTGATTTCTCATACGCGATTTTGCAGAAGGAGGTCGCGGAAAATCCGTCGCCTAGAACAAGAGAAAAAACACCGGAAAGCGCCCAAAAATTGAGAATAGAGGTCGCGCAACCGAAAGGAAGAAATCCCATGCTTTCAGAGGCCACGAATTGATCGACAAAGATCATGCGTGTAGGAAAAAAACACCAGAGGCGCGCGATTTTCAGGAATGAAAGAAACCTGTGCCAGAGAAAAAAACAAAGGCACCCACATAAATACGTGATTTCGAATCTCAGACAAAACAAAAAGGGCGCTGAAGAATTTCTCGCTCACCTGTGCTTTGATACCATATTTGTTTGGTAAACAATCAGATAATCAGATTAAATTAATCAAATGCAAAGAATGTACATATAGAGATTATACAGTGATGATTCCGTAATCACAGGACGTGATTAGAGGAATGACAGAGGAGCTAATTTACAGGAGATAACATAAACAATCAAAAGCTAAATTATAGGAAATGATTGAGCATAAACATAAGCTCGTTACTATTTTAATAAAAACAAACATCTACACGACAACTTAAGGTATAATAAATTGCTAATAAGAAATCAAAGAAGGATGACTTCCCTAAACATGGCCGACAAATCATAATAAATGCAGCGATTTCTCCCTAGGCAAATCAACAATGGCTATAAGGGATAATATTAATAACATTAATTATCTGTTAAAGCAATTATGAAAAACAATGTTAAGACATGACAATATCAATTAAAACTAACAAAGAGACATGTCTCTTAATCGAAGGCATTCCTTGAAGAGGTGTAACTCTTGGCCAACGTGGGTAATAAAAGAAAGATCAAATGACAAAAGGCATCGATTGAAACTGAAGTATTAATACATTCTAAACAAGCAGATCAAGTTGCTCGACCTGCATATGCCTGTAACTAATTGGAGAATTCAAAAACAACATTCACTTTATGGTGTCTAATCCGTGTCTTTAAACAAACATAATTGCGGATTATATATATATCGTAACTTATAAATGATATTTCACTTACTCCTATTTACATATCTTCAATTACCATCAATAATAGTGTCTAATAATCAAGTGCATTAGCCTTGAAAATTACTCTTAAAGTATATCATTTCAAATTATTGGTCCTAGGCCCTTTTTAATATCTTGATTTAGAAGATCAAAGGCAAAAGTCGTAATAATTCTATAAGGGGACATCACAAGTGGTATCAGAGTTGGTCAAACCTGCTAGCTTGTGAAGGTTTTTGAGTGAAAGAGAAAGGAGATACCACAATAGAGAAATAAAGAAATTGTGGGAACCTGCTCGAGCTCCTGAAGGAAAAACAACCTGCAACATCTTAAGCATCTGCAATAGTTCCGAGCCCAGGGAGCAAGGAAACAATAATATGGACAAAGATTTCAATGATCGTATGGACCAATTTATGGCCGAACAAAGGACTACCCAACAAAAGATGACAAAAATGTTGGATACATTAGCGCAAATCATTATTACACAGGTAATTGATAAAATATTCGTTATATTAACAAATGAGTGAGATGCTCAATAAATAGTTTACAAGATTTACAAAAAATGGGAAGTTTCTAAAAGGAAACTCCAGATAAGATCAGAGACGATCTTATCACTAATTTACATAAAATACAATAGTTGAGCTTTAATAAATAAATAATAAACATTATTTTAATACCCTCCCTTAATGCTCAATCTGTCAACTACACCAAGATGCCCTCTGAATTTTACAAACTTATCTGGACTGAGCGACTTGGTGAGAATATTTGCTGTCTGCTCCTCTGTTGGAACATACAACAATTGAACCGATCTGTCTTCAACCAGCTTCCAAATGAAATGACAATGAGTTTCCACATGCTTGGTTCTTTCATGGAAGACCAGATTCTTGGCAAGTTTGAGAACCCCCTGATTATCACAAAACAAGGGAGTTGGACCCGCTTGAGATATTTGCATATCCACAAGCATTCGACGAAGCCAAATTGCCTCACAAGCTGCCTTAACAACTCCACGATACTCTGCTTCTGTCGAGGAGAGAGCCACTGCCTGCTGCTTCTTACTAGTCCATGTGACTGCACTAGATCCCAAACTGAACACATACCCAGATGTTGATTTCTTGTCATCAACTTAACGTGCCCAATCTGAGTTTGTGAAACCATTGAGTCTAGAATCTTGACTTCGAGTGTGCAAGAGTCCATTATCAAAAGTTCCCTTCACATAACGCAGCACACGCTTCACTGCTACCCAATGATCAACCTTGGGGGCTGTCATGAAGCATGAAATGTAGCTCACTGCAAAATTGAGGTCAGGTCTAGTGGCAGTGAGATAGATGAGGCTGCCCACTAGTTGCCTGAAGAAGATTCATCTACCACAGGTGAGTCTGACTTAGCTGACAACTTAAGCCCTTTTTCCATGGGTGTGGAGGTAGGTTTGCAATCCTGCATTCAGAACTTATCCAGAAGACTTCGAGCATATTTGGATTGGGAGATGAAAATACTGCTCTCAGTCTGCCAAACCTCAACACCTAAACAGTAATGCAAAAGTCCCAAATCGGTCATATCAAATGTGCTACACAAATACTGTTTGATCTCAGTGATCAAATGTGCCAAGCTGCCAGTAATGATCAGGTCATCCACATAGACAACAAGAAGAAGTATTTCACTACCAGTTTGTTTTAACATACAAATTAGAGTAAGATGGACTCCTCTGAAAGCCATGTTCTATGAGGTACTTGTCAATCTTGATGTACGAAGCCTGAGGAGCCTGTTTCATACCATAGAGTGCTTTGACCAATCTGCACACCTTCTATTCTTGACCAGCAACTTTGAATCCTGGAGGCTGTGTCATGTAGACTTTTTCCTTCAACTCACCGTTGAGGAAAACACTCTTAACGTTCATCTGATGGACTTTCCAACCAAATTGGGCTGCTAAGGCAAGGACAAGCCGTATCGTACTCATTTTGGTTGTAGGAGCAAACGTCTCCTCGTAGTCAATGCCTTCTTTCTGTGACAACCCGCGTGCAACTAGACGAGCTTTGTACTTGTTAAGGGTTCCGTCAGCTTTGTATTTCACCTTATACACCCATTTGCAGCTAATGGGCTTCTTCCTTGGAGGAAGATTAGAAAGGACTTAAGTGTGATTTTTTTGAAGACTCTGGTATTCATACTACATAGCCTTTTCCCACTCAGGAATTCCTTTAGCCTCTTGTGATGTCCCCGCTCTAGTTAGTTTTCGGGAACAGTGTGTTAGCCCTTTATTGGACCCTTGTGGGGTAGCTGGATTGGTTAGAGGGTCAGTGGTACTTTCTGGAGAGCTTGGTCGTTCTCGTTTTCTGAGCTCAGTGTTTGGTTCACAGCAGGCGTTAGCAGTTCAGGGGTTGACAACTTCTGACGGCACGAGAATATTTAGAGTTTTGAGAGAGTTATGGATTTTTAAGTGATTTGAGTTAATTAATTAACTTAATGCCTTATTATAAAGTCAAATTGACTTTATACATTTTATATCACTTAAATATTCTATAAAGGTGATTTAATATTTTAATCACTTAAAATATAAAAGGGCGCCCAAGTATTTTAGTCAAAACTATTGAAATGACTTAAATATATTTTAAATGATTTAAAATATGAAGATGGGCGTATCTTCTTGGAAATGCGTGCCTTTTTGGATATAAGGCAATTTGGCAATGAGAAACCTTATGATTGATTATTTTGACTTTGCCTTGGATATTTTTCCTGTGCCTTCCTCTGTGATCAGGGTTTGAGCAATACTTCCATTGGAGAACGATTCCTCTTCGATGTTGAGTACTTTTGAGACTGTGAGAGATCAGTCGAATTAGTGCAATGGTGTGAGCTTCATATAGAGGTTCTACATGTTTTTAATAGAGTTTTTATTCAGTTTATACTTGCTGTAATAAGGAAGGGGGTTTCTACACTAGAGGCGTCCTCTTCAACAATTCCTCAGCTTTCATCTTGGTTTCTTCAGCATTATACCTTGGGGCCATACTTTGCATTGGGTTTTGTGCCTCTTTGGAGAAGGGCGTGTGAAGCTAGAGACTAGGGCGCTTTCTTTTGGGCTCCTGTTTGAGCTTCATCATAGGCGGCTATCACTATTGCTGCTTTGTACCTGGTTTTTGAGTGGGAGAAGTCAAATCTGGAGGCCAGGAGTGCTTCTTTGTCAGTTTTCATCAATTCCGGCTGGCAAACTGGATTTATTTCCTTATTTAATTATTTTGGAGCATTACAGGTATGTAATTCGTTTGTAAACTCATTGTATGTATTGCAGGATAACATCTATTACATTTGTTGCTCAGAATATGTTCATGTTGCACTTTTATAAGCTTTAATATGATGCGCACCTTCTCTTTTGTCTACAAACATTCTCTAAAATCTAAGTAAAACACAAATAGACTTAAGAAAAAGATAGGGGTTTCGTAGAGAGCCAGCAGGGCTCATCACAGTGGTATCAGAGCATATTAATCCTGCCAACTTGTGGGAAAAACAAATATCCATGCAGCCACACTAGAACAGGTTTGACAGGCACTACACACGCAGGGGCCTTGGAATTCCAAGAAATACTTTTGAACCTTTTCAGGCAATTCCATTGAACGAACAGGAGGAGGATTTTGACTTTGATAATATGGCTGAAAGGAATGATGATGTTCGTCTTAATGACGAAGATAGGGATGCTGGAGAAGTACTGAGAGGAATGGTGGCCGGTCAAGAACAGGTGGCAAACATCCTTAGCAACTTAGCACCAATGTGCAAAACTTGACAGTTCAAAGGAGGCCGAATCTTGATCAAGATCAGGAGGGTAGCATACATGGAGAACAGTATAGGAATATTGCTCCAGCACGCACCTTTGAGAGAGCCACACGCCCTACTTTTGTCAGGAATGATGCTGAGGAGGAGGTTGAAGAAGGTGGGGAAGTGAACAACATCCTGACTATGCATGATGAATGGGATGCATTGCCTACACGAGTTAAGGATCACCTTAACTTTGACCGTTTTATGAGCCAGAAGAGAGAGCACACCAGGAACAGGAATGACAGGAGCCCTAGACATCAGCATAATGATCTACGACAGGCTACCAATAAGCTTACCTTAGTGAACTATGATGGTAGTGGCAGAGTTACAGCACGTGCTTGGGTGAGTAAATTGGATACGTTCCTGACACTATGTCCTATGCCAGAGGAAGATGCTATTAGATTTGCAGCTCTACATCTTGATGGCGTGGCACATGACTGGTGGATTCACGGCATGGCTACTCTTCACCATGACTGAATTACCTCATACCAAGAGTTCATTGATAGATTGGTAGAGAGGTTTGATAGGCATGATCCTGAACTATTCTTTAGGGATCTTGCACAGTTAAAACAGTTGGGTAGCTTGGAATCGTACATTGGAGAGTTCCAAAGACTATCCGTGATGGTGACAGGTATCTCAGAGAGAAGGCTGATCATATTGTTTATTGAGGGTCTTTTTGAGCCCATGAAAGGTTGGATTAAGGCATTTGATCCACCAACTTTACAGGAGGCCATGAGGAAAGCTCACAGTATGGAGCTCACTACACTTCGTAAACAATTTGGCACAAAACCTTCTCCTTCCTACACAGAGAACAAATCTGATCCAAAGAAGGCTAATAATTCCGATCAAAAGAAAAAATTTGCAGCCCCTCTAGATTGTGACACAATGAATGATCTACGTAGAAGGAAGCTTGTTTTTACTGTAAGGGCCCATATGACTTCAATCATGACTGCCCCCTCAAGCCTAAAGGGCAAAATAGGCACATGGAATGGTTTTATGAGGGAGAAATGTTGACTGATTTTTCTGATCAGCAAGCTGCTATTTATGACACAGATGAAGAAAGTCAGAAAATGAGGCAGAAATTGAGGTAGAAAGTGAGCTACAGGAGGCTCATATGTCCAACATGCAGAGAGAGGGTTCTTTCAGGCTCCGTGGGATTTTAGCGGGTCAAAGAGTCATCTCTTTTGGACACAGGTGCAACCCACAACTTTATTGATTCAGGGTTAGTGGAGAAAAGGGGAATTCAAACTCAGTAGTTTGAAGGCATTCGAGTGAAGGTTGTAGATGGACACACTCTCACTTGTGAGAGGATGATTCCTGATTTACCATTGAAAGGCAGATTTTTATGTTGTGAACATGGGAGGAACGGATATAGTTCTCGGCATGAAGTGGCTTCATGCAATAAGAGAGTTCACACTTAATTTGCATGATATGGAGATGAAATTCAAAATTGATGGCACAAATCATGTTCTTAAAGCCATCAAGGACAACAATCTAAAAGAAATTTCACTCTGGAGAATGGAACGTTTGATTCAACATGACATGGTAGAATGGGCTACTGAGTGCAAGTTAATGCCTTCACAGTTAGAGCAGCAAGCTTCTCCTTACCATCCGGATGTACAGGAACTCCGAATCAAACATGCAAAGGTTTTCAGTGCTATTCCACCAGGTAGACCTCCTAATAGAGGTATTGAGCACATCATTGAGCTGGATGAGGGCACGAAACCTATTATGATCACTCCTTACCGGCACCCCAAACGTTTAAAAGATGAAATTGAGAAAACCATTAAGGAACTTTTAGCTATGGGGCACATTAGGCCGAGTAAGTCACCCTTTGCTTCATCAGTTGTTTTGGTGAAGAGAAAGGATGGTACACTTAGGATGTGTATTGACTACAGGATGCTCAATAGGAAGACTATAAAGAATAGGTATCCTATTCCACAGATAGATGAGTTGATAGATGAGCTTCATGGAGCTTGCTACTTCTCGAAGATTGATTTGACGACTGGTTACCATTAGATCAGAGTCAGAGAGGAGGATATTGAGAAAACCGCATTCAGATGTCACTGTGGACACTATGATTTCTTGGTTATGCCATTCGGCTTAACCAATGCTCTAGCTACATTTCAGTCTACTATGAACAGGGTTTTCCATCCTCTCTTGAGGAAATTTGTTTTGGTGTTCTTCGACGACATCCTGGTTTACAGCAAATCATGGGAGGAACACATTGTTCACCTAGATGAGGTATTGAGTATACTTGACAGGGAGTCCTTGTACGCCAAGGAGTCCAAGTGTGCTTTGGGCATGGCTGAGCTTTTGTATCTGGGTCACATTATTAGTAGAGAAGGAGTCAGCATGGATCTAGAGAAAATTTGAGCTATCATCGATTGGCCTACACCTAAGACGTTGACACAACTCAAGGGGTTTGTAGGATTATGTGCCTTCTATCGTCGGTTTGTTAGTGGATTCTTGCAACATGCTGCGCCACTAACTGATTTGACTAAGAAGGGAGCCTTTGTGTGGACACCTCTTGCACAGGCGTGCTTTGAGAAGTTCAAACTTCTTATGACTACATGTCCAATATTGGCTTTGCCGGATTTCGCCAGACCATTTGAGCTACATTGTGATGCCAGTGGTGAGGGTATTGGTGCAGTTATCATGCAGGATCAACACCCTATAGCTTTTGAGAGCAGGAAGGTAAAAGGTCCTGAACGGAGTTTCAGTATCTATGATAAGGAAATGTTGGCCATCATGCATGCCATGGCCAAATTCAGGCAATACTTGGTTGGTAGTAAATTCAGTGTTAAAACCGATCACAATAGTCTGAAACATTTTCTTGGATAGTGAGATTTGAACGAAAAGCAACAGAAATGGGTCAGCAAACTTCAGTCCTATGATTTTGACATTGCCTATGTCAAGGGCACTCAGAATGTGGTTGCTGATGCTTTATCTTGCCGTCCTCACTTGAGCTCCATTTCACAGATTTTAGAGGACTGG
This sequence comes from Sequoiadendron giganteum, assembly GCA_007115665.2. Lineage (NCBI taxonomy): Eukaryota > Viridiplantae > Streptophyta > Pinopsida > Cupressales > Cupressaceae > Sequoiadendron > Sequoiadendron giganteum. The sequence goes on from CM021103.1 coordinate 702,868,168, forward strand.
AGACACATGATAGTAGCAGAATATGCTAAGAATCCGTGGGCTTCTAGCATAGTGGATGGGACAGTACAGGATGACAAATACTCACTTGTGGATGATCTTATCATTTACAAAGGGAGGATATTTCTTGTCCCAGGTTTTGAGATGAGGGGCATGGTATTGAGGTCATTCCATGATTCACCTGTGGCAGGATATCTCGGTTACTTTAAGACCTATAGGCAGGTACGGGAGAGATTCTCTTGGAAGGGTCTCAAATCATTTGTTCTTCAGTATGTCAGGGAATGCCTTGTTTGTTAGCAGAACAAGCAAGAACATACATACCCTGCAAGTTTACTTTAGCCGCTTCCTATTCCTGAGAGGAAGTGGGAATGCTTGTCTATGGACTTCATCACGGGCTTGCCGAAAGCTCAAGGGAAAGACAACATTTATGTGGTAGTAGATCGGTTGACGAAGTATGCACATTTCTTCTCAATCACTACTACACACACAGCTACTCAGGTGGCGGACTTGTTTTTCCACGAGGTATTCAGATTGCATGGATTGCCTCGGAGTATAGGCAGTGACAGGGATAGCAGGTTTTTGAGTAACTTCTGGCAGGAGTTATTCAAATTTTGCGGGACAGAACTCACTCCGAGCACCGGCTACCACCCACAGACAGATGGGCAGACAAAGATAGTCAACAAATGGGTGGAGGGATACTTGAGGAATTACAGTTCAGGACAGCAGAAGGCATGGGTGAAGTGGTTATACCTTTGTGAGTATTGCTATAATACCACTCATCACATGAGTATTCAAATGACACCATACTGAGCATTATATGGATATGATGCTCCGAGCTTTCTAGATTTACTGTTGAGTGACAGTAGAGTACCCAGTGCTGGTGATTTGTTGCAGGAGAATCAAGACATTATGAGAGCACTTAGGGAGAATATTTAGATAGCTCAAAATCAGCAAAAACAATATGCTAATCAGAGGCGAGTGGAGAGATTCTTCGAAATCGATGATTTGGTGTATTTGATGCTCCAGCCTTACAGGCAGTTCACCCTTCGTAAGAAGGGCGCCGAGAAACTTAAGCCACGATACTATGGACCATTCAGGGTTGTCCGACGTGTTGGTGAAGTGGCTTATGAGTTAGATCTTCCAGTGGACAGAAAGGTTCACAATGTGTTCCATGTGTCGCACCTCAAAAAGGCATTGGGACCACAGGTGACTCCTTCTATTGATTTACCACCCCTGGATGATGAGGGGAAATTGATTTTGATACCTGAGGCCATTCTAGATTCGAGAGAGCGTCATCTTCGGAGGCAGGTTATCAGGGAATATTTGGTGAAGTGGAAAGATCTATCGACAGAGGATGCGACTTGGGAGAGTGACAGTATTCTTCAGCATCCAGCTTTGAGTTTGCTTGTGGGCAAGCAAATTTGGGGAGGGCGGACTGTGATGTCCCTGCTTTAGTCAATTCTCGGGAACAGTGTGTTAGCCCTTTATTGGACCCTTGTGGGCTAGCTGGATTCGTTAGAGGGTCAGTGGTACTTTCTGGAGAGCTTGGTCGTTCTTGTTTTTTGAGCTCAGTGTTTGGTTCACAGCAGGCGTTAGCAGTTCAGGGGTTGACAGCTTCTGACAGCATGGGAATATTTAGAGTTTTGAGAGAGTTATGGATTTTTAAGTGATTTGAGTTAATTAATTAACTTAATGCCTTATTATAAAGTCAAATTGACCTTATACATTTTATATCACTTAAATATTCTATAAAGGTGATTTAATATTTTAATCACTTATAATATAAAAGGGCTTCCAAGTATTTAAGTCAAAACTATTGAAATGACTTAAATATATTTTAAATGATTTAAAATATGAAGATGGGCGTATCTTCTTGGAAATGCGTGCCTTTTTGGATATAAGGCAATTTGGCAATGAGAAACCCTATGATTGATTATTTTGACTTTGCCTTGGATATTTTTCTTGTGCCTTCCTCTGTGATTAGGGTTTGAGCAATACTTCCATTGGAGAACGATTCCTCTTCGATTTTGAGTACTTTTGAGACTGTGAGAGATCAGTCGAATTAGTGCAATGGTGTGAGCTTCATACAGAGGTTCTACATGTTTTTAACAGAGTTTTTATTTAGTTTATACTTGTTGCAATAAGGAAGGGGGTTTCTACACTGGAGGCGTCCTCTTCAACAATTCCTCAGCTTTCATCTTGGTTTCTTCAGCATTATACCTTGGGCCGTACTTTGCATTGGGTTTTGTGCCTCTTTGGAGAAGGGCGTGTGAAGCTAGAGGCTAGGGCGCTTTCTTTTGGGCTCCTGTTTGAGCTTCATCATAGGCAGCTATCACTATTGTTGCATTGTACTTGGTTTTTGAGTGGGAGAAGTCAAATCTGGAGGCCAGGAGTGCTTCTTTTTCAGTTTTCATCAATTTCGGCTGGCAAACTGGATTTATTTCTTATTTAATTATTTTGGAGTATTACGGGTATGTAATTCATTTGTAAACTCATTGTATGCATTGTAGAATAACATCTATTACATCTGTTGCTCAAAATATGTTCATGTTGCACTTTTATAAGCTTTAATATGATGTGCACCTTCTCTTCTATCTACAAACATTTTCTAAAATCTAAGTAAAACACAAATAGACTTAAGAAAAAGACAGGGGTTTCGTAGAGAGCCAACAGGGCTCATCACACCTCTGAATATATTTGAGGTTCATAGACACTGTGAATGTTGGCCATGAGAGCAAAGTTAATTGCATGCTGCTGTTTGCTCTTGTTTCTGGATGATCTACCCTCAACGAGCTCATCATTTCAAATATCATTGATAGTCTTAAGCCACCATTTCAGCCGGAGAGTAGAGGTGCCAACATCAGATGTAACATGAGGAGCTGGAACTGGTTGTGGATCTGGAATAGGTTCAACAGGTGGAAATTCAATATCATCTGGAGGAAAATCAGGTTGAGCATCATCAAAGACAGAGTCTTCGTCATCCATCCCATCAGGTGAACCTAACGGAAGTTAGACACCCAAATCAAAAGCCTTGAAGGGTTGATCCTCTGAATGCTGAATAGACGAGGAAAGGTGAAACGGTCCTCGTTCTTGATCAAAGATAACATCTCGACTAAAGACAAGACGATCAGTGTCTACACCAATCAGTCAGTAAGCCTTATGGTTGTCACTGTATCTTGTGAACATAAGCTATTGACTCTTGGAATCCAGCTTAGAGCGTTTGGCATCTGGAATCCATACATATGCCAAAGAGCCAAAATTTTTCAAATGACTGATCTTGTTTTTTCGACTAGTCCAAGCTTCCTCAGGAGTCTTCCCCTTAACGGCATGAGTAGGTGACCGATTAAGGATATAGACTGTAGTGAAAATTGCTTCTGCGCAAAATTTGTTAGGAACACTCCTGTGTTGCAACATGGAGCAGGCCATCTCAACAATTGTACAATTGCGTTGCTCTACAACACCGTTTTGCTGAGGAGTGTAGGGTGTCGTTAACTGGCGCTTAATTCCATGGGTATCACAGAAGCTGGAGAATGCAGTAGAACAAAATTCCCCCCCATTATCTGACCTAAGAGTGATTATGCAAAAACCAAACTCTTTTTCTACTAAGGCCTTAAACTTCTGAAATACATTAAACACATCTGATTTCTGTTAAAGAAAGTACACCCACATCTTCCTTTTGAAATCATCAACAAATAGCAAGAAATATCTACAACCAGTAACATGAGTATTCATAGGCCCACAAATATCAACATGAATTAATTGCGGTACCTTAGAAGCTCGCCACGAGTCACCATCTGGAAATGGTGTCCGATGTTGTTTTGCAGCCCAACACATCCAGCTGAGGAGAATTTTGCATGATGACTGATTGATAGAAGGTTGAGTTCCATGCCAGGAACGTAGTACACATTGAGGAATATGAGATTCCTTTCTCCAAATTGAATTTGAACAGTGCCCTTACCGACAACTGTGTACTTTTCAACCCCTCCAAAAATAACTGAGTCAGTGAATGAGGAGAAGTCTGTGAACTAGTCACGTCGATGAGTGAAATGACATGAGTTACTTGAATCAATGTACCAAGCAGAGGATTTGACATGGTCTGTAGGCCTTTTTGCCATGAATGCATAAAAGGCAGATTCCTTTTGCTCAGAGTGCTCGACAACATGTGCATTCTGCTGAGACCCTCCCTTCTTTTGTTCAGAAGCCAAACGTGCACGACAATCCTTCTTCTTGTGCCCATACTTGTGATAGTAATTGCACTGAATGTTCTTTTTCTTAGAGCTGTCCTGAGGTTGTCCTGAGCCTTTCTGCTGCGAAGGCTGACCTTTCCCTTTGTTCTTAAACTGAGTTTTAGCTGCAAAGGCTTGCTTTGTAGAGGATGATCAACCACTACTACCAAATTGTTGTTTCCAATGGTCCCGTTGCAGGAGGATAGTACAAAGCTTCAAAAACTTCAGGTCAACATTAGCAGACATAATGTCGAGAGTCTCTATGAAATGTTCATAAGACTTAGGTAGGCTGTTCAGAGTGATTACGACCATGTCTTCCTCCATTTTCTGACCAATGGCCTCCAATTGATCTCGGATCTCCTGGATTTTGTTCAGGTGCGCATGTAATGTTGTCTTCTCATCCATCATGATAGAAAACAACATATTTTTCAAGAACACATGACTTTTGTCGGAGGTCTCATGCAAACCCTTCAAATGGTCCCAAATCTCCTTTGCAGTTTTTCCAAGCAGAATCTGAGGTAGCTGATCATCGGTTATTGAAAGTTTGATAAGCATCACCGCTTCACGATTTTGCTCATTGAACTTCTCCTGGGCTTTGTCTGTAGTGGTGGATCGAGGAACATTGTCCAGAATCATCTGATCAAGGTAGCGGTATTCAAAGATTGTCATCATTCGCTACTTCCAGGTGTTATAATTCTTGCCATTAAAATGTTGATTGCCTTCCAACATAATGTTGGTCAATGAAGCCATCTTCACGCTTTTTGAGGCACAAAAAACGAGGTGTTGAGAAGATGCTGAATGCAGAAAACTCATGGCACGAGTTTCACTACGTCGAGGTAGGTATAGGCACAAATTTCAAGGCAAATTCATAGGCTCAAAAATCGAGGCATGGAAAACGATGCACCCAAAAATATCGGAGACCAACCTAGTTGAGCTCTCGAAAAACCCATCAAGAATTTGTAATCAGAAATTTTTTTCGATTTGAAACAGAGGGTCAAAACCCTAGCTGAAAATTTCAGAAGCCCTAAGTGCCATGAAAATGCAGAAAATTCTGGAATCGAGAAATATTATTGAACACCCTAGGTTGCGTGCAGCTCACAAAATTCGAAGAAATCTCTACGAAAGTTGACACGGCAGAAGGAAAGAAAAAAAATGGCGGCCGTTGTTTGCAGAGAGAAGGCATTCGTGTCTATTACCAGAGGCAAATCTCGTCAAAGACGAAGAACACGTCCTCAGAGCCCTCAAAACACAACTCGTGCCCAACAAAGAGAGAAAACGCAGCTAGAAGCAAGATGGAAGTTGCGTCCAGATGGAAGAAGAACACGTGGGCACAAAAAGACTGAAATTTGTGACCTTTGTCTGTTCAAAGAGATCACGAATCTTGCTCAAAAGAAACCACATGACCAAAGGTGACAAAATCCGTAGCTAGAAAACAAATGCGGCTGAATGAGAGCAAAGAAACCCTTGATTTTAGAAGCACGAAAATCTTCAAATCACGAGAGCCACAAATTGCAGACCAAGAAGAAAACTATTTCGAAATAATAATTTTTTTTCAATATTCAAAAAAAATTCTACATGAATTTTTATTTGAATTTTTTTCGAAAAATAAATTCTTGCTCTGATACCATATTACATAGGTAATTGGTAAAATATTCGTTATATTAACAAATGAGCGAGACGCTCAATAAATAGTTTACAAGATTTACAAAAAATGAGAAGTTTCTAAAAAGAAACTCTTGATAAGATCAGAGACGATCTTATCACTAATTTACATAAAATACAATAGTTGAGCATTAATAAATAAATAATAAACATTATTTTAATAATCGTGATAAACACTAACAAGATCAACCAAATGGGCAATAATGGAGGAAGCGGGGAAAATTCAAGCAATAATAGAACCCCAAGTCGCCCTGCTCCTACAACCAATTCTAGACCTATGATTCCTACCTTTCAACCTAGAATTGATCAACAAGAAGGAAATGAGATGACATTGGTAGAAATACAAGATCAATTTTGCCAAGATTGGTTAGACAGAGGATTGCAAATGCATATGTCCTTAAAAAGACTATATGGACATAAGGATGAAGCACCTACCTAATAGGGGAAATAGAGACCATAATAATGACTTAAGAAGGAAAATTGGTAAGCTTAACTTACCATACTTTGACGATTCAGGAAAGATCACAGCATGATCATGGGTCCAAAAGGTTGATACGTCCATCCGACTCAATCCCATGCTAGAGAATGAAGCAATCAAGTATACCACCTTACATCTGGATGGGTTGGCGCATGAATGGTGGTACCATGGTATGGTTACCTTAGGCCATGATCAAATCACTTCATACGTGGAATTCACGGAGAAGCTCATAGAGAGGTTTGACAACATGGACCTCGAGCTCCACTTCAAGGAGTTGGCACAATTAAAGCAAGATGGGAACATTGACGAATATGTTGCAAACTTTCAAAGGCTTTTGGTGTTGGTCACTGACATCTCGAAGAAAAGATTGGTTGTCTTATTCATGGATGGCCTAATGGATCCTTTAAGGGGTTGGGTCAAAGCCGTCGACCCTAATACACTTCAAGAAGCCATTAAGAAGGCTAGAGATATGGATTCTAGTGCTACAAAGAACAAGATAACATCTAAAGGGTCTTCATTTGAAAAGGACAAAACAAAACCACCTATCTCCAGGGAGTGGCCAAGAACAAGACTGGATGGAGAAACTAGGTGGGAGTTGAGAAGGAAGAAACTTTGCTATACTTGCAAAGAAACTTAGGCATCAGGACATAGATTCCTAGGGAAATGAAAGGCCCATTACATAGAAGCCATACTCGATAGTGAGGAAGAGGATAAATCTGATGTAAGTCGTGAGCAAAATGAAGTAAAGGAAGAACCACCGAAGGTGGAAGTATGTACACCTAAAGAAAGGAAGGATGGTATAATTGCCACAATGACAGGAACTCCAATATTCAATTCCTTTAGAGTTCGTGGGGTATTGCAAGGGCAAAAGATAATGGTCTTGATCGATAGTAGAGCTACTCAAAATTTTATTGATTCAACATTAGTAGCCAAAAGAGGACTCCGAGCGGTTGAGCATGAAGGATTTAGTGTGACGGTGGTAGATGGCTACCGAATATCTTGTTCAACCAAGGTACCGAAATTGAAGATTACAATTGGTGACTACACCGTCTGCGATGACTTTTATGTTGTAGAATTGGGGGAGACTAATGCAATACTTGGAATTCAATGGATGATGTCCATTGGCAAGTATTCACAAAGCTTTCAAATTGTGGTATTTAAATTCAAAGCGGATGGTAAGAAGGTGGTATTCAATGGAGTATCCGATGGAGCCCTCCGAATTGTTTCAGCCAAAAGGATGGAAAGCATATTTAGGCATGGAGATATAGTGTGGGTTGCACAATGTCTTGTCCTTCCCAAATCATCAAGCAACAAGCCTAAGTGACACCATGATGATTAACAATCCATCTTGGACAAGCATAGTCTCATTTTTGGGGATATTGCACTAGGAAGACCCCCTCATAGGGGATTTGAACGCACTATTGAATTGGAAGAAGGTGCTAAGCCCATTATAACCACACCATACAGGCATCCCAAAAGATTCAAGGATGAAATAGAGAAGTGCATGAAGGAGCTGCTAGAAATGGGTCATATAAGACCTAGTTCTAGTCCATTCACATCTTCTGTGGTGCTAGTCAAGAAAAAGGATGGAACCTTACGAATGTGCATTGACTATAGAGCACTCAATAAGAAGACACTAAAAAGTTGCTACCCCATACCCAAGATTGATGAGTTGATAGATGAGTTTCATGGTGCCATATACTTTTCTAACATTAACTTATGTTCAGGGTACCACCAAATAAGAGTAAGAGAAGAGGATGTGCATAAGACGATTTTTCGTTGTCACTATGAATTTTGGGTTATGCCTTTTGGCTTAACCAATGAACCCGCCACCTTTCAATCTTGCATGAATCACATATTCAGGAAGCAGTTACGAAAGTTTTTGCTAGTGTTCTTTGATGATATACTCATTTATAGCAAGACATGAGAAGATCACTCGAAGCACTTGGACGAAGTATTGGGGATCATGGAAGCAGAGTCGTTATATGCCAAAATCTCAAAGTGTGAGTTCGGTATGACCAAAATCTTATACTTGGGGCACATTATTAGTGCTAAGGCAATACAAGTACACCAAGAAAAGATCCAAGCCATCCTAGATTGGCCCCCACCAAAGACCCTCATAGAATTATGTGGCTTCTATGGACTATGTAGTTATTATAGAAGATTTGTAAAAGGGTTTTCCCAACTTGGGGCTCCCTTAACAAGCGTTACCAAGAAAGGAGCATTCGAATGGTTTGATAATGCACAACAAGTGTTTGATAAGTTGAAGGAGAGCATGAGTAGTTGCCCAGTCCTTGCCCTACCTGATTTTAACCAACCCTTCGTGCTAGAGTGTGATGCATCAGGAGAAGGGATTGGTGCAATATTAATACAAAATGGACACCCCGTTGCCTTCGAAAGTAGGAAGTTGGAAGATAGTGAAAGACTATACTCCACATATGACAACGAAATGCTTGCTATAATGCATGCATTAGCTAAATTTCGACAATACTTGGTTGGTGGAAAGTTTGTTGTGAGGATAGACCATAATAGCTTGAAGTATTTCTTGGAGCAAAGGGATCTCAACAAATGACAACAAAAATGGGTTAGCAAAATCCAAGCTTACAATTTTGATATTGAATACATTAAGGGGAAAAGAAACATAGTGATCGATGCCCTATCCTGAAAACTCACTATTTGCTCACTATCCGAAGTCTCTACTGATTGGAAGGCACAATTAATAGTAGAGTATGTAAAGAATGCTTTTGCAAACAAACTATTGGAGGGAAAAGTACAAGATGACCAATACAAGGTAATAGATAACATTGTCTATTACAAGGATCGAGTCTACTTAGTTCCAGAATTGAAACTAAAAGAAAAAATCTTGAAGGTCATTCATGAGATCCCATTAGCAGACCACCTCGGGTACTTTAAGACTTACAAACAAGTCAGGGAGAGTTTCACTTGGAAAGGCCTTAAGGATGATGTCCTTCAATTTGTGAGGGAATGCACTATATGTTAGCAGAACATACCTTCCCCGCCAGATTGTTACAACCCTTTCCCATTTCGGATAAAAAATGGGAAAGAGTTTCAATGGACTTTATCATTGGGCTCCCTAAAGTTCATGGCAAAGATTGTATCTATGTGGTTGTAGATCAATTAACCAAGTGTGCCCATTTTTTTGCCATCTCTTTCGAGTATAAAGCACCCCAAGTTGCCAAACTATTCTTCAAAGAAGTATTTATTCCATGGGCTTCCCAAAAACATAGTAAGTGACCGTGATAGTAGATTGCTAAGCATCTTTTGGATAGAACTATTCAAGCTATTAGGCATAGAGTTGACCCCAAGTACCAGCTATCACCCACAAACAGATGGGCAAACTAAAATTGTGAATAAATGGGTTAAAGGCTACTTGTGTAACTATGTGGCAGGACAACAGAGGGCATGGATTAAGTGGCTTCATTTGGGAGAATATTGCTACAACACCACTTACCACATGTCAATTGGTATGACACCATTCAAAGCCTTGTATGGGTACAATGTAATGTCCTTCTTAGACATGGCCTTCGGAGAAAGTAAGGCACCCAAGGCCAAAGAGTGGGTCCAAGAATGCCAAAATATCCTTAAATCCCTTAAGGATAATTTACACCATGCCCAAAACCAAAAAAAGATCTACACAGATAAGCATAGGATTGAGCAAAGTTTTGAGATTGGTGATTTGGTCTACCTCGACCTACAACAATGTCGACAGTCATCCTTGAAGAGAAGTGGTGCTGAAAAGCTAAAAATAGGTTCTATGGGCCTTACAAGGTGATCAAACGAATATGAGAGGTGGCATATGAATTGGAACTCCCAGAAAACAGTAGAATACATAACAAATTCCATTTATCATGCCTTAAGAAGGCATTAGGACAGAAAATTACACCTTCCACTGAACTTCCACCCTTAAATAAAGAAGGTAAGTTGGTTTTAATTCTTGACAAGCTGATAGACACAAGAGAAAGAAGGTTAAGAAACAGGGACATTAAGGAGTACCTAATCCAATGGAAAGGTTTACCTATGGAAGATTCTATATGGGAGAATGACATGTCCTCCAATATCATAATCTATGAATGCTTGCGGGCAAGCATTTTCAAGGAGGGGAGACTGTGATATCCCTTCCAATTCGATGAGACTTATTCTAAAACAAACATCTACACAGCAGCTTAAGGTATAATTAATTGCTAATAAGAAATTAGAGAAGGACCACTTCCCTAAACATGGTGGACAAATCATAATAAATGCAGCGATTTCTCCCAAGGAAAATCAGCGATGGCTATAAGGGATAATATTAATAACATTCATTATCCCTTAAAGAGATTAAGGAAAACAATGTTAAGATATGACAATATTATTTAAAACTAACAAGGAGACATGTCTCTTAATCAAAGGCATTCCTTGAAGAGGTGTTACTCTTGGCCAGCGTGGGTATAAAAAGGAGGAGGATCAAATGACAAAAGGCATCGATTGAAACTGAAGTATTAATATTCTAAACAAGCAGATCAAGTCGCTCCTAGGGAGCAATTGGTTAGTGATTCAGGCTGTATATTCATCAGAAGAAATCAGACACCCAGCCCTCCATAATTTCGCATGATTTAAGGGATAATTATAGCAGAGACAGCGAATAAGATAGGCACTAATCTGCCTGACTTGCATATGCATGTAACTGATTGGAGAATTCAGAAACAGCATTCACTTTATGGTGTCTAATCTGTATCTTTAAACAAACATAATTGCAGATTATATATATTGTAACTTATAAAGGATATTTCACTTCTATTTACATATCTTCAATTACCATCAATAAATAATAGTCTAATAATTGAGTCCATTAGCCTTGAAAATTACTCTTAAAGTATATCATTTTAAATTATTGGTCCTAGGCCGTTTGTAATATCTTGACTTAGAAGATTAAAGGCAAAAGTCATAATAATTCTGTAAGGGGGCATCACAAGTGGTATCAGAGCTGGTCAAACCTGCCAACCTGTGAAGGTGGATGAGTTGCATACCTGATATGAGCCAGATGTGTTGCAGACCTGATATGAGCTAACACAATCATTCTATCCACCATACATTGCAAGCTTTGGTCAATGGAGTGAGCACATACATATAAGAAACCTCCCTAGACTCTGTCATAGCAAGAAACAGCGATAACAACCCAAAATAAGCACAAATCAGATCTCTGTAGTAGAAGATTTGAGCTTCAACAAACCCAGAAATGGCACAACTCCCAAGAAGGGGCGACTAGGCTCTAAAAATCATTGCTTCACTAATAAATGCAAGTAAACACTTGAAATGGGGTGCCCAAACATGAGGAATCCAATAAGCAAATACCTGTTGGTGTGTGTTTTGAATACGCCACCATACACAGAATAAAATGCCCAAGGACACTTTATCCTCTCTTGAAAAGTAATTGTAAATACCTAGAAGATAATACAATAACTCCAATGTTTCTTTTGGCCAGGTTATGACATATGGACAAGGTCAGTGGGCGTTGTGATTTGCTGGTAATCACAAGGAGACTTACATAAAATTCATTTCGCGAGTTGAGGACTTAGACAGTTTTATCATTGAAGCTCTTTCGATGGGTGTTTCAGTTTTTCCAAAAAAAGGCAAAAGGATAAGGGTTTAGAAATCTAAACTACGCCTAAGAACTCAAGAGACGGCAATGACGAGATAAAATAGGGTAACCACACTTTGTTTCGCCTCCCTTTGGACAACTACGCAAAGTGGGTGCAATCTTCAACGAAAGTGATAATAATTTTCATGTTTGAATTGATTAAAACAAACAGAAGTTAAGCATTCACAATTTAATGGCTCAGACTAACTTTGCACATCGAATACAAATCATCCATTCGACAAAAGTATGAGCTAAATCTTATCTACCATTGCTATCAAATCTATCATCCACTTAACAAACATATAAATGAAATACTAATCTAATTCTACTCTAAGTGTTGAAGGAGAAATATTAAACCTTGCACACTATTTGAAAACAAAAGTGATTCTAAGCAAATCATGCACTAGAGCTTTTATTGACGGAAATAGTCTTGTCGCAACAATATTATACTACTCACTTCACAAATTGTAAATGAGAGCAATCAAGTTTATATAGAGTTCATGAATTTGAATAAACGACTCAGATTAAAAATGAGCCAACGACCAAGATTAAAACAAATAAACCCTAATTAGGGTTTCCCAAAATGACTTCAGTAAACAGAGAGTTGACAGGGTGAGGTGGCGCTTTGGAGCTATTTTCAAGGAATTACATCCCGATCCTCTCGCGTCGCCGTGTGTTCAATGAATCTGGACACGATCAAGGCAACTTCATCCATGGTGACCTGAAGAAGCATTCCGATTCTGAATTCCAATCCGTCCACACTTTCGGTGCATCTGGCAAAAGTGTCCTCGCACTCTGGCTTGGTCTTCTCAAAAGACTCTTCGATGCTTAAGAAGTTCGCCAATTTGGCCCAATCCTGCTTCAGAATAGGTCCTGTGATGGCAAAGGTGCCTTCTTGGACCTTCCCTTTCAAAACCTCTAACTGTAGGTCATTCTCTCGTAGAGCCTCCTTATCCAGGATATCGGCAATCATGTTGAGGAGTTTGGCCTGAACTTCTTTGACCCGTTTTTCCAATCTGATACCATCAACCTTCACCATCTCCAAGACTTCGCCTCGTGCCGTCAAGGCCCAATACCAGGTGTGGAAGTCATAGGCTGCACCTGCTGCAATAACACCTCCGTCTATAAGCTCCTGCTTAGGAACTCCTTTCAAAATCCTAAGGCAAGGGATTATCCTATCTTGCACATCCGGAAGGTTATCCCATACTTCTGCCAAAGCAGCCAGCCTAGAAAGTAGGGCGGTGGCCTGACCATAAACCAAAGTCAACCTCTCCACGAATGCCTCAGCTTCAGTCCCCTTTGCTGCTATCCATTCTCTGGCTTCTCGAACGGTGACCATGTTTTCTTCTATCTCTTTAACGGCCCCCTGTGAAGAGTTTGGATGTAGAGAAGCTGCCGTGTTGTCTTGATCAAGTGGCTTGATCAGGTGCTGGATATACTCCTTTAGGCGCTCAATTTCTAACTGGCACTCCTTCCTCTTGGTTACCTCCTTTGCCAACCTTGACTTGATAGTGGACACTGAATTGTCCAAGTCTTCAATTTCTTGGCCCTTCGTGGTTGGGCCCAAGTCAATGGTTGTGATGGCATAATCTTGTGGAGCCATGTCCTCCTGTGGTCTGTCCACTGTAGGCATTGCGATCTACACTGTCCTGTTGCCGGCTCCATCTCTCTGTATGCTCGAGAATTTCTTTGCTGGCTTCTTAACGACAGTCTGCGTAAGTCTGGCCAAGAAGTTAGCAGTGTCATTCTCTTCTGGCTCCTCCACTGGCGCCTGTACTTTCAGCCTCTCTCTTAGCCAATCCGAGATCGTCGGCTGCTCTATGCCTTCATCCTCAGGCCTGTCTTCTCTATTAGGAATGTCCAGAATTCCCCTAAGGGCTGAAATCATTCCTTCCTGGAAATCCTCATTTTGGGTGTCCACATTTTCATCATCGGACTCCAATATTTCTGTGCCTGTGGGAGATGGTGGCGCATCTTCGTCCGGCTGAGGCTCCATATTGTTTTCCGGAATCAGGGAGGGATCCCTAATGTCAGCCAGTGAAGCGTCTACAGTAGTCAGCATCTCCTCAATATTCCTAGATGCGGCCGAGTGGGAAGGCTTTACTTTAGCCTGCTTCTGAATTGGCTCCTTGCCTACAGCTATCTCCTTCCTTTTCTTGGAAGTGGTGGCCTCTATCATCTCTACGCCGTGGGATGCGTCCGCATTGGAAGAATAGGATTCCGCCTCACTCAACATATCATAAGTTAAGGTTATCCTTTTTCGCCGGAGTTCCTGAATCTGTTGATCAACCCACCACTGTGTATACTTGACTACTGGTCTCATCAAAGTATTCAAATCGGCGTGCTCGGGTTTTGACCATCTGACCACCGGCAAAGGCAAGCTCTCATCAAGGTGCGGCTATACCTGCTGTCCATCTTCCTCCAACTGATCCGGCACTCGGCAAAGTTCTGTTGCTCTGATCAAACTAACAGGCAACCTGGACCACATCTTTCGCCTAACTTCAAACTCGTCCGCAGCATTTGCCCATAAATCTTCCAGTTCGACCCTATGCTTGTACCTCCTTCCATCCACCGTCTTGATATGGTGATGCGGGTCGAAGTGGCTCCTAGATGGGTAGGTAGCAAAAGGATAATGTTGAATCTCGAGCCTGACACTATCTGCTGCCTGGGATGACGGACAAGACTCTAGCATGTTCCCTATAAAGAAGGGAAAGGTTACTGCCGCCTTTTGCTTTGTCCGTTGGAGGCCCTGAAATTCTTCTAGCTGCCTTAGTACTTCCAACAAGACCATCTTGTTAGTTGGGAAAATGGGCAAACGATATGGGCTCCCAGTGAATCCCTGGATTCTGATGTACGTGTATCGGGGATATTGGATAAACCATGACCCATATTTGCCAATCAGCTTCTTGGCCTCAAGAGTCAGCCGTTGATGCGTCCCTCCCCGGAGTATTCTGGTGATATACATGAGGAAGGCGTCATGAGCTCGCCGGAAGTGCGCCTTTTCTTTCAACTGCAATTGTGGATAGCAGTCGTATGCCTTCAGCTCATTTGATCCACCGCCGATTGTGCCCTTGCATATAAAGCCTGCATACTTGTAAGTCCTAGCCAACATGTAGATGACATAAGAACTCATATAAAACGTTTTAGTTTTCTCTAAGTTGACAAGCTGCTCGTGGAGGTTGTTGCTAATCATTCGTGACCAGTTAAACATCTTTACGCCCTCTGTGATGTCCTCAATAAAATAGTACATCCATGGCTCAAATGGCGCCCCCAAAGGACTGCCTACTATTCTGTTCAACAAGATAATGATGTCTCCGTAGTCTTCCTTGAAGTCCATACGCATCAACTTCTTGGGCATTTTCTTGACCGACGGCCTTGGTTTGTCCAGCCATGACTTGTTGATGTTGGCGGCACAAAGGTCAGGCTACTCATCATACAATCTCTGGGCGTCTTCCTTAGTCTTGTAGGTAGTCTTAGGATACTTAGGAATGCCGAAGGCTTTTTGTATGGCCACCTCTCCCAGATGCGCCAATATTCTCCCGCCAGGTGCCACAATTTGTCTTAACTCAACATTATAATGCAGCGCACACTCCACCATTAATTCAGCACACTCTAGTGTAGGCGGAAATCCGACAGCTTGGAAGATACCATTTCTCACCATCCTTCTGGCGGCAGGCGTTGGCAAAGGTCCATTATGCCCATATATTCTCTTCTTAAATTCTTCGAGGTCAATGTGGCCAAGGTTGGTGTCCAAGACGTCTTTCCATTTGGATTTAATTCTAGTCTCTGGCTGCGATCCTTTGCTTGCAAACTTCATCTGTGCTTTGCTGGATGTTTCTCGTTGATCGACTGTCAACCTACAAGTACAAAATGCTTAACATTAATATAAAAACTTTTAAAATCAAATTACTCCGGGTGTAGTTTGGACAAAATCGCACTTTTCAGCTTATTGAATTGAAATTTCTGTCAAAAAGCAAGCTGAAAGTAATAAATTCGCCTATCTATGAATGAAATTCATGCTGGAAATGAAGTAGAAGATAGGAATGAGGTTTAAACATATTGCCGATTAACTTCCAAACCTCAAAGATCGTGTTTTGGCTGCAAATGAATTTAAAAAATTCAGAAAATCTGCCAGAAGAAGTGCGCCAAAGCTGGGAAGTGGGATTTTCAGTCAAGAAATGACTTATTTCTTCCTAAAAATCACTCCTGTCAACAAGAAATTGCTACCTCAATTCTCACAACAACGTTACTTGCACTAAGTTTTCCTTCGCAAACGATTCCCAGAAGATTCGAGAAAGATAGCCTCTTCTCAGCCGAAATTGTGAAGAAATGAGTTGTTGAAACTCATTTTATGGCTGAGAAGTGCGATTTTCCTCAAGGAATTGCTTTCTTTTCTCTGATTTTCTTCCAATTTTTAGAAACGTTTTTCTTCTCAGATCGGTAAGTTTCTAATTTCACTTTTAGTTGTCGAGGCAAGTTTCTAATTTTCATCTCTGTGCCACCTCTGTTTGAGATTTTCGAATTTCTCAAAAGATTGCCTAAGTGTTGGAGAAAATATCAAAAGATATTAAATTAATTGTTTAAAATTAATTTTCCAACATTCTTTAAATCTTTGAATCATGGCAATTTATCTAAGGCAGAATAATTTAATCCTTCAAATAATCTCCAGACTTAGAATTTTTTAATTAAAATTCCCTAAGTGTTGGGAAATAATTAAAAATATTAAAATATTTAAAATTCCAACCCGTTTAACCTTGATACATGGCTAAGTTTGTTCGTCCGAGGCAAAATATCTTTTTCAAATTGTCCGCCTAGCCAAAATGTGCTCAATAGTTCATCTGCCAAATTTCAACTCTCTAGGCGGAGTTTTGACCTCTTTGGACATTTTACTTAGCCAAATAATTCATTTTCTCTCTCCTTCTGGGTTGGGCGAACTTGGAGATTTCTTTGCCATTTTGCCATTTTTTATTCATGCCTTAGGAATTTTTCCAAGCTGAGAGGGGCAGATTTCATGGTTTGCCTTGCCTTGCATTCTTCATTTCTTGCCAAAGAATTTCATTTCGTCTTGCCGAGGAGTAATTTTCATGCCGTCCTAACCCCTTCTCTCTCTAGACATTTCTTCATTTTCATGCCTTAGAAAAATTTATCTTCTAAAGTTGGGCAAATTTCTCATAATTCCTTGCCAATGGCGTGTTTTATCTTGTATTTGTCTAGGGCGGACTTCACCCTTCTCTTGCCATGGCGAGTTTTGGTCTTGCCTTGTCCAATGGCCAACGTTACTTGTAATTTCACCATTTAATTCAATTAATAGCGAATTTTCTATGTAATTTCACCCCTTCCAAAACACCTTGGAGCGGACCCCTTCATAATTTTACCCTTCTCCACACTTCTTGGGGCCGACTTCTCATATCTCATGCCATTTTCCATATGGCGGACTTCATAAGTTGTTTGCCATTTTCCTCTAGGTTGGGCGGACTTCACATTTTCCATGCCACTTTCCATATGGCGGACTTCATCATGCCTTAGCCACTTCTTATCTTGCTGGGCGGACTTGGAGACCTTCATGCCATTTGACTTTCTTGGGCGGACTTTGACCTTCTTGTGCCAAGGGCAGACTTGGCTTCTCCTTTGCCATGGGCGGACTTTAGCTTCCTTGTGCCATTCGTCTCTTCCAAACATCTTGGGCGGACTTCATGGTTTTCATGCCAAGGGCGGACTTGGCATCCTTCTTGCCTATGGGCGGACTTTGGCCTCTTTGTGCCATGGCGGACTTTGGGCCTAGCTTGCCAGTGCCTGCCAAAGGTAGGGTGGACTTCCTATACTTCATGCCACTCCTTCCTTGAGGGCGCCATCTTCATACTTAGCCATTTTCAAAATTTTTGCTATTTTACCTTGATTCTTTTGACATCTGGAGGTGTGCTGATTTCTTGCCTGATGGAACCCAAAAATAGAAACTTTCCAAAAATAGAAACTTTCTAAAAATAGAAAAAGCAAAAAACATCCCTAAAAAATAGGAACTCCAGAATGGCCTAAAAATGTCGAAAATCAAAAAATCAAAAAGCAAAAAAGCAGAATCCCTAAAAAATAGGAAGTGTCAGAATTGACCGAAAGCAATGGCGTTCCTCGTCTACTGGGTCTTCTGAGCATTTCCATGACATTCAAGCATTCAAACAGGTTCAAAATCTCACTTTGGTCGGATTGACTCTCAAAAAGTTATTCAAATTTAGGACTCTAAATTGGCGATTCAGAGGGCGACATCAAAACTTGGGGGTCCCCATTTGCAATGGGGCGATGTGTGAAATAGTTCACAACAATACCCAGATCGGTAGACCAAGCGTGCACAAAGCTACGAACAATTTACACTTTCAGACCCTGGCAAAAGATAATTTCCATAATTCTAGAAAAGCAATCAGATCACTGAAAAAGCTGTAGAATCACCACCAATCACCACCAAAATGAAGGCAAGAATCATACACACCCAAAATTCCAAAACCCACATCAAAATACCAAAAAAATCTTCATTATTCATTCCCAAGATGAAGAAAATTGAGAATTCTGTAATTACAATGGTGATCCTTGAAGTAGAACCACTCTAACCAGTTACGGTGGATCTCTCACCACCAAAACCAGCGCTAGAAATGAGGGATTTCGTCTTCAATCAACAACATTCACAATTTTGGAAACAATCCAACAGAGTCTCCTTATGTTGTCAAATCCTCCATATCTCCAAATGAGAGCTCTAAATGAATAAATAGAGAAAGGGGGAGGAATTAGGGCAACATTATTTTCAAATTCTCCTTTCCCTGCAAAAAACCAACACCCTTTTTCAAGCTCTCCAATAAAATATTTTAACATAACCTTATTTCATTTTTAAATGATATAAAATCCCGCCAAGGGGGTCTTCCACCTCTTTGAGGCATAAATTAAGCCTCAACTTTATTAAATAAAACTATATTAAAGACACCCACTAAAAGTCCAATGGCCCCTCTTTTAAAGCAATGTTGTGCAACTAGGCCAACAAGGTCCTTTTTATAACCTTAGCTTATATCCCCTTTTTATTAAAAAACAACTTAAATACTTTAGTGACGTATTAACCAATAATAAATCAGACCATGGAGAAAACTCACCCCTTGCCAAGAATGGTAACTCTGCACTGCACTGCCGCTAGGACTAGTTATCGAAAATAGACTTTCTATAAATAACAACTACTAAAAATAGAAAGCACTCCCAAACAACAAACTTGCACAAAACATTAGAGCTCACTTGACAATTTCCACACACTGCCCAAATAGGAAACCCTGCACTGAACTGCTGCCAAGACCAGTTACTAAATATAGTACTTACTAAAAATAGGGAGTCAAAACCAAACAAGCCTAAGTAAGGACAACAAAAATGGGGACATTACATTGTCTATTTGGGGGCGATAGCAAGTGCTAGGTATGAGTTTGGTTCTTGCTAGATGAAAGATCTCTTGCCAAAATAGACTCAAGAACTGATTATCTCTCTCTCTAACAATGCTCTTAGGTAATCCATGAAGCATAAACACTTCCCTAAAGAACAATTCAGCAACTTGTGGAGCCTTATAATTTGAGGAGATGGTAAAGAAGTGCACATATTTTTTGAGTCTATCCACAACCACATATATATAGTCCTTACCTTGGACTTTAGGAAGTCCCATGATGAAGTCCATTGAGACACTCTCCCATTTGTGCTTTGGGATTGTTAGGGGTTGTATGAGTGTTGTTGGAAATCACTGTTCTGTTTCATTTTGTTGTCAAATGTCAAATTTTCCAACCTATCGAAAGATGTCACCTTTGAGTCCTTTCCAAGTGAATCTTTGTCTAACTTGGTTGTAGGTTTTGAAATACCCTTGGTTTCTTGCCAAGGATGAGTCGTAGGCTGCCCTCAAATTTTATCTTTCATCTTGTATTTTGGTACCAAATAAATTCTGTCCTTGTAAAGAATGAGTTTGTTGGATACCGAGTAGATGTCATCTAGCAGCTTCCCTTCCAAAAACATCAGCAACAAATGCATTCTTAGCGTGTTTTTCTATGATACCAGCTTTCCAATTTGTAGAGATGTGAGACATTGAGCTCAAACTTGGTCTCCTAGATAAAGCTTCAACAACAATATTTCTTTTCCTCTTAATGTACTCAATATCAAAATCAAATGCTTGCAGTTTGCTCACCCACTTTTGCTGTCACTCATTCAAATCCTTTTGGTTCAAAATATATTTCAAGCTGTTGAGATCTGCCTTGATCATATATTTGCTACCAACCAAATATTGTTTGAACTTTGTTAATGTGTGCATGAAGGCCAACATCTCTTTATTGTAGATTGAGAATTGTTTTTCCACTTCCTTAAGTTTTGGATTCTCAAAGGCAATGAGGTGCTTGTTTTGCATGAACACAACTCCAATTCTCTCTCTTGAAGCATCACATTCCAAAACATGGGACACGAGTTTATTACCTCCTTGTCAAAAGTTTGTTGTTTTGCTTCCATCCACATGAAGGTTCCTTTCTTTGTTAGATTTGTTAAGGGAGTGGTTAACTGAGAGAACCCTTTAACGAATCTTTGATAGTAATCACAAAGGCCGAAGAACCCTTGTTGTTGCATTAGAGTCTTGTGCAGGGTCTAGTCCACAATGGCTTTGATCATCTCCATGTCCACCCACATTTCTTGAGTAGTGATGGCATGCCCTAGATACAAAATCTCTATCATTGTGAATTCGCTTTGGAATCTTAAGCAAAAAGAGTTTGGGTTTCCAAAGTCTCCAACACCTCATAAACGCTGTGTAAGTGCTCTTCCTAGGTCTTGCTGTATATTTCCTCAAGGGAAGGGAAAGATTAAGGATAGCTAACATGGGACACGAGCTCACTACCTCCTTCAAGTTGTCAAAAGTTTGTTGTGCTGCTTCCATCCACATGAAGGAACCTTTCTTTGTTAGATTTGTTAAGGGGGCGATTAGTTGAGAGAACCCCTTAACGAATCTTTGATAGTATTTGCAGAGGCCATAGAACCCTCATAGTTGCATTAGTCTTGTGCGGGGCTAGTCCACAATTGATTTAGTCTTCTCCATGCCCACTCACATTCCTTGAGTAGTGATGATATGCCCAGATATAAAATCACTGTCATTGTGAATTCACTTGGAATCTTTAGCAGAAAGAGTTTGGGTTTCCAGAATCTCCAACACCTCATCAATGTTCTGTAAGTGCTCTTCCTAGGTCTTGCTATACATGAGAATTTCCTCAATGGAAGGGAAAAATCAGGGATAGCTAACATGGGACATGAGCTCATTACCTCCTTTAACTTGTCAAAAGTATGTTGTTTTTGCTTCCATCCATACGAAGGCTCCTTTTTTTGTTAGATTTTTTAAGGGGGTAGTCAACTGAGAGAACCCCTTAATGAACCTTTGATTAGAGTCCTGTTAGATTTTTTAAGGGGGGTGATTAGTTGAGAGAACCCCTTAATGAATCTTTGATAGTAATTTGCAGAGGCCATAGAACCCTCATAGTTGCATTAGTCTTGTGCGGGGCTAGTCCACAATTGATTTAGTCTTCTCCATGCCAACTCACATTCCTTGAGTAGTGATGATATGCCCAGATATAAAATCACTGTCATTGTGAATTCACTTGGAATCTTTAGCAGAAAGAGTTTGGGTTTCCAGAATCTCCAACACCTCATCAATGTTCTGTAAGTGCTCTTCCTAGGTCTTGCTATACATGAGAATTTCCTCAATGGAAGGGAAAAATCAGGGATAGCTAACATGGGACATGAGCTCATTACCTCCTTTAACTTGTCAAAAGTATGTTGTTTTTGCTTCCATCCATATGAAGGCTCCTTTTTTTGTTAGATTTTTTAAGGGGGTAGTCAACTGAGAGAACCCCTTAATGAACCTTTGATTAGAGTCCTGTACGGGGGCCAGTCCACAATTGCTTTGATCTTCTCCATGTCCACCCACATTCCTTGAATACCGATGACATGCCCTAGATACAAAATCTTTATCATTATGATTTAGCTTTGGAATCTATAGCAAAAAGAGTTTGGGTTTCTAGAATCTCCAACACCTCATCAATGTTCCTTAAGTGCTCTTCCTAGGTCTTGCTGTATATGAAAATGTCGTCCAAGAAAACAACACATTTACTCAATTGATGGACAAACTCTTGGTTCATGCATCATTGGGATGTGGCTGGAGCACTAGTCAGGCCAAATGGCATGATTAAAAATTCATAGCGACCATAGTGGGTGGCATCAAAAGGTTGTTTTACTGATGCCCTCTTGGATCAATATCTGATAGTAACCCGATATAAGGTCTATCTTTGAGAAGTAGACTGCTCCATGGAGTTAATGTATTAATTCATCGATCTTGGGGATAGGGTATCGATTTTTGATAGTCTTCTTATTTAGAGCTCTGTTGTTCATGGACATTTTCATCGTGCTATCCTTTTTAACGAGGACTATAGAGGAGGCAAAAGGGCTTGAACTGGGATGGATGTGTCCCTATCTAGGAGGTCCTTAATTTCACTTTCAATTACCTCCTTATGCCTTTGAGGGTGGTTGTCAGGAGTGGTGATGACAGGCTTGGCTCCTTCAGTTGGAAATGTTGTCATTGATGTTAAAGGAATATTAATGAGTTTCCTATTATTAATGTCGAAGGAATTCATTGTTTGCATTGTCATTGATGTGAAAATGAATAGACGAGATTGTAGGTTTATGATCATTAATGTAAAAGGATGAGTTTTCTTTTAAACAACGTTGAACCTCTTGTGCTGACATGAATGACCACACTCTATTCAAAGATGGAAAACTTGCCTTGGAAATACAGTGAAGAAGAATGAAGCTTCATGGAATGTTAGAGAAAGAGAAGATTTAATGAGAGAATGCAGTGATTGCCTTATCGATCAGAAATTTCACATTTCAGATATGTGCTATGTCCACGACATATGAAGGAAGGAAAGTTTTGGAAAACATACTTCATATGGATCCATATGAGATGCGTTTTCATGCAACAACTCAAGGCTGCTACAAAAGAACAAGAAAGGAAATATATCAGGTTGCAAGATAACTTGAGAACTATATCATCTGAAGTTGAAATAATAAACAACACACAAAGGCTCCTTTAGAGCATGATATCGCTGCAATCCTTTTGGGAGATATTGGTAGCAGTGATAATTATGGAGATGAAGGGAATGAACTGCACTCAAGACTATCACTTTGGAAGGAAAATATTACTAACATTCGGAAGGTGAATGCTGCTCCTGAACAGATACCCTAAGGAGTGGGCAAGTCTATCACTGCAGGTTCAAAACATGATCGGGTTACTTTGAAGTAAATAAAGGCAGCAATTAGAAATAAACATATTAAATAATTTATGCATGGCCAATTTCATTGGAGTATGGTGAGATGTTTATGTTGTCATTAGGAATGAGTCAACTTCATGTTTTATTGCAGCACTCTAATTATGGCCGACCATGAGCGCAACATTTATCACATATTGAAGGTTGCATGGAGAACATTTTATGTTGGCCGACTCACTAAGACAAAATTAATATTTATGGCCGACCCTTGAATGTATCACCATTCTTGAATAAGCGCTCACTAGGAGTATTAAATAAAATCAAAATTAAATGAGTTTGTTTCTTAAAGGAAAGAAAGAGACAAAAAGGAAGAATAAGACAAAACAAGAAAAAGATGAAAATCATATAAGACAAAACAAGCCAAGCATAAAAGAAGCGATGAGATAAAAGTGTTTAGAAGACAGCGATTCACAAAGTAATTACTTTATAAGAAGTAGCGCTTGCACTTCATAAGGGAGCGCTCAAGATCAGTTTAAAAGATTGTGAATTAGTCCCAAAAGGTATTGAGCTATGATTAATAAAAAATTATAAAGAGTTAATTTGCAGATTGGATGAAGAGATGGTAAGAAATCTTATGGGAGATTTGCAGTCAGATTTATGTCAGATTTAAGAACTATTTATGGCAGATTTATGAAGAAGGATCTATGGAAGATTTATGAAGCAAAATAAATAGAGATTTAAAGAAGTTTATGTGTAGAAGATCTAAGAGCAGATAATGAATATGGGATTTATGTGAGATATATAAAAGAGATCGAATTGTTCATCATCTGTTGAAGGAGCAACATAGAAGGTGGTACTTTGTTTTGAAAGTTGGTTCTTCCTAAAGGTGACATTGGTGTCTCTCTAGTAGGTTGGTGCCTATGAATTTAGAAGTGGGAGTTGGTGCTTCTAGTGGGTTGGTGCTCATAAATTGAATGAGGGGTTGGTGCCTCTAGAATTTCTAAAAAAAATTTGTAGACTTTGGAGCCCTACATCACATTACTCATTCATTTGATCTACTTGAGTCTCTTTTTGATAACAAATTTTTCTTAGATTGCAGTGCGTAACTCTTTATATATTTTAGTTTTCGGGTCAAGGATTGTACACATGACTGATGGTTACATTAAGGATGTTCTCCTTGTTCTTGAGATTTTTGCCAATCTTCTCTTTGCCTACTAGATTTGTCATATTGGGGGGGGGGGAGAGGGAGTAAGATAGTTAAGTTTTTACTACATGATGTTGTAATTCGTGATCTTTGCCATCTAGGGATAGCCATTGCTTTAGGTATATCTGATCACGAGTCTAGATTGTACATGATTTATGCTTTTGAGTCATCCAATGGTTCATCACACATTGCCAATGCAAATTCATTGAGTGAACTTTGGCATGAACGCTTTGGTCATGTCATCTATAGGTATTTACAACAATTGAGTACATAGGAGATGATACTTGGTCTTCCTAAGGTTTCATGCATAGAGGCTGTTTGTCAAGGCTACGTTCTTGGCAAATATGATCAAGAACCCTTTCCTAAGGGTAAGGCCATCATGCTTTTATCTTATTGGAGTTGGTACATAGTGACCTTATGTCTCTTCCCACTTCTTTTTTAGGAGCCAACTATTTGCTTACCTTTATTGATGATTACTCTTGTTGCACATGGGTGTATTTTCTCAAGCATAAGAGTGATGCCTTCACTACTTTTAGGACATTCAATGTGTTTGTGAATTAATTAGGTTCGTCTATTTGGCACTCATAGATAACGGAGGGGAATATGTGAACCAAACATTCCAAGACTACTGTATTGAGCATGGCATTTGTTATCAATATCGAGCTCCTTATACTCCTCAGTAGAATGGTGTCGTTGAACAAACAAACAGATCACTTAGGGAGATGGCCAATTGTATACTTCAATCTTGGTTTATGGCTCCATCCTTTTGGGCAGAGGCAATCAATTGTGCTAACTATATTTAGAACCACATTCTCCATAAGACAATTCTAAATATCATTCCAGAAAAAGGCTTGGTCCAATATAAAGCTTTATGTTTCTTTCTTAGGGTATTTGGTAGTGAGGCTTGGGCATTCATATTGGATGGTTGGCATAAAACAATGGAGAATAAGAGTCGAGCATTCATTTTTGTTGGTTATTGTGAGGATGTGAAGGCTTATCAGTTGTTTGATCTTACAACAAGAGATGTCTACTTTCATAGAGATTTATAGTTTGACGAGTCTTTCCCATAGTCAAACTCTACATCCATTTCTTCCTCACTATTTGCTTTTCCTTCTTTATCAAATGAGGATACCTGTGCACTAGAGGATACTTTAGATAATGGTTCTATACCACCACCTCCTACTCCACCACTTGTGCCTCCTACCACCCATGTTTTGCCTCAATGGGCTTGCAATATTGTTAAGGAGTTTAGATCTTTAGCTAGTGATCCTACGACTTCTCGTTGCACTTGCTCCCAATCTTTTGGCACTAGTCTTTTGAGTTATGCTATATATACTGATCTGTAGAATTTTCCAAAGGCATTCAATATTCTAGAGTGGGATCATGCCATGGATGAGTAGTGATCTTCCTTGATAAAGAATCACACATGGGATTTGGTTTTTATTTCTTCAAGGAGAAAGAAGGTTCGATGCAAGTGGGTGTACCGCATCAAGTATGTAGCTGATGGTTCTATTGAATTATACAAGGCACATCTTGGTGCTAAGGGTTTTTCATAGGTTGAGGGTATTGAGTACTTAGAGAAATTTTCACCTATTGCCAAGATGGACTATGTTTGCCTTGATATTTCTCTTGATGCATCTCAGGGATGGCCTATATACTAGATGGATGTGAAGAGTGCTTTCTTGCATGGTGATCTTCATGAGGATATCTTCATGGAGTAGTTTCCAAGATTCAAACAGGACTCTTCTCTTGTTTGTAGGGTAAGATGTTATTTGTATGGTCTCAAACGAGCCCCTAGGGCTTGGTATGAGAAGATGGATAGTTTCTTGCTTGCAATTGGTTTCACATGTTGTCACTCCGATCACACCATGGATATTCAAAGACATGGACTTGATCTTTTGATATTGGTCTTGCATGTAGATGATTTGATTCTCAGTAGTAGCTCCTTCTCCATGTGTTAGGATATAGGACATTCATTGATGGAGCACCTTGAGATGACAGATTTTGGGCTTCTGTATTTCTTTCTTGGTTTGTAGGTTCTTCAATCCATAGAAGCAATAATCTGCAAAAAATCCCAATTAATCCCGGTTTAAAAAAAATCTGCAGGCTGGACGATTTTTCCCCTGATTTTTTGAAAAAATCTTTGAGCTTTTGGTCAATGATTTTTTCCCATTTCAAACTGCAAAATTGCCAAAAAAATGCGTTTAAAACCTGCAAATAAAATCTTCGTGCAGAAACAAACCATGAGACCTAGCTTGTTGTTTACTATTATGCTTTGATAGATTTTTTCCAAGCATCCATAGCTTGTTCAAAAGCACTTGTTTTAGGCTTTTAGCCATAGCAGCAAGGCAGTGAACTGTTTGATAAAATGCTTTGCTAGACATGTATGAAAAATGTGGTAGCATAGACAAGGCAGTGAACTGGTTGAAAAAATGCCTCAAAGAAATGTTGTCTCATGGTGATGGAATGCCATGACTAATTGCCATGGCATTCGTCATGGCATTCCATCACCATGAAACCACATTTCTTTGAGGCATTTTTTCAACCAGTTCACTGCCTTGTCTATGCTATTGCTTACTATTATGCTTTGAATCTTGATAGATTTTTTCCAAGCATCCATATCTTGTTCGAAACCACCTGTTTTAGGCTTTTAGCCATAGCAGCAATGCAGTGAACTGTTTGATAAAATGCTTTGGTAGACATGTATTAAAAATGTGGTAGCATAGACAAGGCAGCGAACTTTTGAAAAAATGCCTCAAAGAAATGTGGGCTCATGGCGATGGAATGCCATGACAAGCGAATTGCTATGGATTGTCATGGCATTCCATCACCATGAGACCACATTTCTTTGAGGCATTTTTTCAACCAGTTCACTACCTTGTCTATGCTATTGCTTACCATTATGCTTTGATAGATTTTTTCCAAGCATCCATAGCTTGTTCAAAAGCACCCGTTTTAGGCTTTTAGCCATAGCAGCAAGACAGTGAACTGTTTGATAAAATGCTTTGGTAGACATGTATGAAAAATGGGGTAGCATAGACAAGGCAATAAACTGTTTGAGAAAATGCCTCAAAGAAATGTGGTCTCATGGTGATGGAATGCCATGACAATCCATAGCAATTTGCTTGTCATGGCATTCCATCACCATCATGGAATTCCATCACCATGAGACCACATTGCTTTGAGGCATTTTTTCAAACAGTTCACTGCCTTTTCTATGCTATTGCTTACTATTTGCTTGTCATGGCATTCCATCACCATCATGGAATTCCATCACTATGAGACCACATTGCTTTGAGGCATTTTTTCAAACAGTTCACTGCCTTTTCTATGCTATTGCTTACTATTACGCTTTGATAGATTTTTTCCAAGCATCCATAGCTTGTTCGAAAGCACCTGTTTTAGGCTTTTAGCCATAGCAACAAGGCAGTGAACTGTTTGATAAAATGCTTTGGTAGACATGCATGAAAAATGTGATAGCATAGACAAGGCAGTGAATTGTTTGAAAAAATGCCTCAAAGAAATGTGGTTTCATGGTGATGGAATGCCATGCTATGGATTGTCATGGCATTCCATCACCATGAGACACATTTCCTTTAGGCATTTTTTCAAACAGTTCACTGCCTTGTCTATGCTACCACATTTTTCATACATGTCTACCAAAGCATTTTATCAAACAGTTCATTGCCTTGCTGCTATGGCTAAAAGCCTAACAGGTGCTTTCAAACAAGCTATGGATGCTTGGAAAAATATATCAAAGCATAATAGTAAGAAATAGCATAGACAAGGCAATGAACTGTTTGACTTAGGCGTTATTGTTGCACAACTGGCCAAAAATCTCTTTAGATGAGGTACCTTCTACATATGACATGGCTAGTGGAAGTAGCATTGTAATTCATTTTGGTTCATATTGAACCAACTGTTGACTTTGATGCTTTTGGTGAAGAGCAATATGAAGACTATTAAATATTGATTCTAATTTTCATTGTATATTGATGAGTATTTTCATTTTTGCAAATTACGAGGTATTTAAATATTTTGTTTATTGGCAATTATGAGCATCACTATTTTTATTATTTATATATATATTTTCGGTAAAAGGCATGAAGCCTATAGATATTTTTTTATATAACATAGTAGATACATAAAGATTACAAATCAAAATCTGATCAAACATTGATCAGTGTGGCGTTCAGATCTTACAATATGGCATTATCAAATCTTGTAATATTATCAAACATAACTGTATAATTCAAAATCTGAACAGACAGATCATTTTGACACACAGAGATTGTCAAAAAGTCACTCATACTTCCCAGTAGATACACAGCAGAACTGACAAAATTCTGCAATACAGAAACCCCTGTAGCAAACCCTTATTCCTTCATCTAATCAATTTCAACAGAGTTTTCACCCTGCTGTTCACGCCTACCTTCTGCATTTTACGAATTTATAGTGACATTGATATCTGGTATCTTCATTCTCAGCAGAAATGGGTTCCTTGGAGCAGCATCTTGAAGACACAATTATGTTCTTTAACTTGACATATGATTTGAAATACAGCTTATGGTGTAACAGATTGATCTACCCTGCTTGCCTTTGGCATTAAGTTCAAATTGTCAAGTGTGAACCTTTAGGCAATGAAGCACCTCTCAAAACCAATTGGTTTTTATATACAAGGGAACTAAACAAGTGAACTATAACTGCCACTCTAGTCTGGAAGCTGATTCTTTACTCAAAGAAAACACCCTGATTGCAAAATCTTGCAATGCAGTATCATTCACCTCACAAAACTTATGTTCCCAATCCTGTGGCTTCCCTGGCTATGAGAGCACAGTGTGAAAACCCAGCTTCTTGTGTCTTAGCCCATGGCCATGGATATCTGCTCACATTATACCCTGACAACCCACTTTCAAGAATTTGTTCCAGATTGTCTTCACTGCTATTATCACACAGAAATAAATGCTCTACACCCAAATGGGAATTGTACATTACCCATTCTCTTATGAATTTGCAAAATTGAACACCATGATACAGGCACACAGTTTCAACCTCTTGCTTTCTGTAGTTCTAACATAAGCATACTGCAGAGGTCTGCACTAATTTTTCGTATTGTGATGCAGCATTTTCCCATGTATAGTCTTGTAGTATTCCTCTTTTCATGATCCCTTTCCATGAAGATTTATGGTGATGGTATGTTTCAATTGCTATCTTCAGCGTCCCAACCATAGCCTCCTTGGACAAGGGAGAAAATCTCCACCCTGTCCCAGAACCTGCATCATCATTATCAAAAGGATCGAAGTCCTCCAGAGTAACCCTGCGGCCCCCAGTGCAATGCACAACTGGAACTGTCCCATATCTCATAGCATAAATTTGGTTTTGACCACATGGCTCAAATCTTGATGGCAATAATAATATGTCACATCCTGCAGTTATTTTTTGTGAAATTGGAATACTGAACCCAACCCAACCTCTGAACTGTTAGATTTAGGATCAGAAATGAAAGCAATCAGAAAATGCAACACATAAGACAATGAACACAAAAAGATACCCTGGGAAAACCCTCCTAATAGAGTTAGAAAAAAACCCAGCAAATATATCTCTTATATATTGAAGGAATAAGAGCAGAAATCTGATTACAACTCAGGCCCAACACAATGCCAAATTTGATACAATGAATAATAGCACCTCTCCTAGATGCAAAGATACAAATGAATATGTTTCTCCTTGAAATCGGTCTGCTGCTACAAAATGATGATCTGCTGCTACAAGATGATGATCTGCTGCTCAAGTATGAACTTCTTCTAGGAATGCGAATTATGATGAATGAACTTGATGATCAAATGAATGATCATCACCTTGTATTTATACAAAATAGGTGACTCTTCATTTGGGTTGGCCTCTTTTAAGAAACAAGGTGACTCTTCATAAAACTATTATATATAGCAAGTCTAACTTGCCTTGGTATTATTTATCCATCATTTTTAAATTTTTGAGAAAGATATCTCCCACTGCTATAATATCAACACTCCCTCTTAGCTAGGGAGGTATCTTTCCAGATATCCACGCCATGGAATCTCTCAACATGACGCCCACAATGGCTACACCCATTTGTGGAAAAGGTTCATCACGAAGTCTCTCAATGTGATGTCGTCATGGAGTCTCTCATGACATCCACCATGGCTATTCCCATGTGTGGAAAGAAACACAAGTACAAGGGTTCGTCATGGAGTCTCTCAACGTGATGTCGTCATGGAGTCTCTCAACATGACGTCTCATCTTAGTCACAGAGATGAACAAGGGCTCGCACCTCATATTTCTCCGTCTTAGAGAAATATACATTACAAGGGCTTTCACCTCATATTTTTCCGTCTCAGAGAAATATACACTACAAGGGATTTCACCTCATATTTCTCCGTCTTAGATAAATATACACTACAAGGGCTTTCACCTCATATTTCTCTGTCTTAGAGAAATATACACTACAAGGGCTTTCACCTCATATTTCTCCGTTTCAGAGAAATATACATTACAACAAATCTTCATGATGATGTGAATCCCTCTGGAGCTCCAAGTACTTGCATCAACCTCTTGACCTCCTTGTCCAAGATTGTATGCAATGCTTGTCTTAGAGGAGTGGTTTCCAATGCACACTTCTGACACTATTGACTTGCTGGAGTCCAGGACTGTCCTCCTTGACCTCATCCCAGATCACCCTATTCTAAATAGGTTTGTGGAGCTACCAATGTCAAATCCAGATTAAATGTCTTGTGCAATTATGTTCTTAACTGCTGAAGAGGTCTTCCAAAGATTTTGCACTTGGCCTTGCAACATTGCAACCTTCACTTCTTCTTAGTGAGTCACATAACTCCCTCTTGATCCCTGCCTTAGAGATTTCAAAGAAATCCTCTGGAAGTGAACTCCCCTCCATTGACCTATCTCAGAACCTTAATCCTTTTCCTGGACAAACTCTCAACTCGTGCCTTGCATTCTTTGAATTTGACTCCCTCTGAATGCCATTTCCTCCTCTTCGAAGAAATTGATCGACTTTAGAATAAGAAACCTTTTGAATCAACTTTAGAGCTAGGCTCCTTCTGAGATGTCCCTATGTCATGTCCACAGTAGAAACATGTTGTGTAGACCTTAATTTGCAATCTTGAGCAAAGTGACCGTACTTGTCACACTTGAGACATTGAATGTGAGAGAGATCCTTCTTCTTCTTCGGTTCTAGGGCAGAATCTGATTCTCTATCTCTTTTCCTCTTTCTTCCTTTGCCTCTTTCTCTAGAAGTATGTGTAGCAAGAACTTGATTTTCTACATCATGATAGTTTCGCTCAATTCCTCGTGTTGATGTTATAGCAGTGGGAGATATTTTTCTATCAAATTTAAAAATGATGGATAAATAATACCAAGGCAAGTCGGACTTGCTATATATAATAATTTTATGAAGAGTCAACTTGTTTCTTAAAAGAGGCCAACCCAAATGAAGAGTCACCTAGTTTTGTATAAATACAAGGTGATGATCATTCATTTGATCATCAAGTTCATCCATCATAATTAGCATTCCTAGAAGTTCATATTTGAGCAGCAGATCATCATCTTGTAGCAACAGATCATCATCTTGTAGCAGCAGACTGATTTCAAGGAGAAACATATCTTTGCATCTAGGAGAGGTGGTATTATTCATTGTATCAAATTCGGCATTGTGCTGGGCCTGAGTTGTAAGCTGATTTCTGCTCTTATTCCTTCAATATATAAGAGATATATTTGTTGGATTTTTCTCCCTCGAGTAGGAGGGTTTTCCCAGGGTATCTTGTTGTGTTCATTGTCTTATGTGTTGCATTTTCTGATTGCTTTCATTTCTGATCCTAAATCTAACACCTCTTGTTGCCAACTTGGACTCTTCTTGAATACAATCAGCTCGAAGACGATCAAACTTGGGCAACTTGGATCTCCCACTGATGTTCTGAATAAAGGGTTCCCAAGATCGAGGAAGACCATTTAGTGCCAACATAACAAGATCTCTGTCTACAATTATATCCCCAATAGTGTTCAACTGATCTCTCAAATCAGCAGTCTTCATATTGAATGAGATGACTGAATCATCTTTAGCCATTTTTACATGGTGAAGTTGTTGTCTCAAAGCAAGGGCTTTGCTGGTGTTGTTGATCTCATACAATCTTTTTAGAGTATCAAACATTTCTTTAGCTGTCTTCAACTTGGAGATGATTGGTACTAGGTGATTCATCATAGAGTCTATCATGATCTTTCTAGCCTTCGTGCCATTTTTCTTCCATTGGATTTTCTCAGTATCATCGGAAGGCTCGGGCATATCACTTTCCACGAAAACTAGAAGATCATTCTCCTCTAATGCAATGAGTACTCTGGGTTTCCAAGAGTTGAAGTTTGAAGCTTCATCAAGCCTATCTTCTACCTTGACACCGCTCACCATCTTCTTTTTGCGCACAAATTCACCTTCAAAGATCTGCCCTTAGGTTATAAATAATTTGAACCTTAGATCTGTGACACTTCAAAATCTGCCCTAGATGAAAAGTTGACTTGACTGCTTAAACAAATCTGATCAGATCTTTTCTTAGACCCGCTCTGATGCCATGTTAGATTTAGGATCAGAAATGAAAGCAATCAGAAAATGCAACACATAAGACAATGAACACAACAAGATACCCCGGGAAAACCCTCCTACTCGAGGGAGAAAAAAACCCAGCAAATATATCTCTTATATATTGAAGGAATGAGAGCAGAAATCTGCTTACAACTCAGGCCCAACACAATGCTGAATTTGATACAATGAATAATAGCACCTCTCCTAGATGCAAAGATACAAATGAATATGTTTCTCCTTGAAATCGGTCTGCTGCTACAAAATGATGATCTGCTGCTCAAGTATGAACTTCTTCTAGGAATGTGAATTATGATGAATGAACTTGATGATCAAATGAATGATCATCACCTTGTGTTTATACAAAACTAGGTGACTCTTCATTTGGGTTGGCCTCTTTTAAGAAACAAGGTGACTCTTCATAAAATTATTATATATAGCAAGTCTGACTTGCCTTGGTATTATTTATCCATCATTTTTAAATTTGAGAGAAAGATATCTCCCACTGCTATAACATCAACATGAACTTGTCTTTATAAGAAGACTCTGATGCTTTCATCCAAGACTCAATGTATGCATCTCCAGAACCAGGCATAATGAACTGTATGTTGTCTCGTATTAATTCTGGAAGAGATGATTGTGAATTAGATCAAGTCCTTTTTGGTAATCCAATCTTCCAATCAACACGAGACCAATACAAACTCTAATCATTTACAAATATTCTGCTAATATGAGCATCGACATGAGACCAATACAAACTCTTGAAGCACAACCATTAGACTAATTTTAGCTCTATTTGAGCAACCACACAGTTTAAATTAGAAGCTTGCACATATCGACCTAGAGGACTGTGGAAAGCTCGTACCAACTATATATATATCTAAACCAAAGTTGTATGGACACGAATACAAATATAGTACCGGATATGGATACGGCCATTTTTGAAGACCCCTAATATGGATATGGTTGGATACGACATTCATAAAAAACATACACATATATTTAACACAATTGTCGTAGTTACTAGAGGAGATTTTCATTACTTTAAAAGCAATATATACACGTAATTGTGTTGGAAAAAGGCCCAAAAAAATGGGTCACTGAAATAGAAAAAAGTTTCATTTGTCTTACTCATTTGGTGTAGGTTTTGGTTATACAAAAAAAATTGCATGAATGCAGTTTTTATAAATTTACGAAGATTGACGACAGATTTTTTTAAAATCAAATCACATAGTTTCCGGTGCGGCTGGAAAATCAGAGATTTTTGGGCATGTGTGGGTACAGCATGCAAGACGTATCCGCACCATATCGGATATGGGTACGATAGTAGCGTGCCAAAGTATGGGTGTGGGTGTATCTGGCTACTCTGATCTGAAACCGTACCCATACCCAAGGAATTTTCTTTTTGCTCTACCCATACCTATACCAGGACTGGCAACTTAGGTCCTAGGTGTTAGGAGTAGGCGGTAGCAAAGGCCATTAATTAAAGAGTTGATATAAACAAATTAAAAAGGTAGTGGGCAATTGCAAGTTGGGTGTGGAGTTGGAAATATTATCTTTATAAGAACTTCAGCCTATAAATATAGATTTATGTAATGGAAATAAGCATTTAGAAATAGAATCATGTCAGCATTTCTACTCTAGTTATATTTCTAGTATATTGTTGGTACTCCAAACTAATTGAGAACAGGAAGGGCATAAATTTGAACTTTTCTTTTTACTTGAAAATTTGAAATGCATTATCCTTTGTAGGTTGATGAAACTGTTCACATTTTAACTCAAAATCTGATTAATTTTGCATATGGTAGTGAAAGGGGGCACTACAGATATGCTGGACAGTGGAAGCATGGCCGAATGCATGGATGCGGAGTTTATGAAGTTAATCGCCGTCTAGTATGGGTAATGTCTTATTTGATGTGTTCTAATTTTTTTTTTCGTTTTTTCTTTTTTATGTGCAATCAGTTATTCACAGAGAAAATCAAAAGCTTTAGTGTTTGGAACTGTCAACAATTGCAAAATGAACAACGGCAGAAATGTGCTAGTTTTTCTTTTATGGTCCTTTTGAATTGGAGGAAGGCTTCAGTGGGGACCTCTTGATTAGCTGCATTTAATCAGATGAGTAACTGGTTGACTTTGGTTATGATGCCTGTAGGGTAGATTCTACTTTGGTGAGCTGGAGTCTGATCCTGCAGAATGCACTGCTGAGATATCAGCTGTATGATGATATTTGTCATTCTTTTGTGTTTCATGACTTTTCTTTCCCATTTGTCTCAAGATCTGTGGTAGAGAGTTTTAATTACCTTTTCTCTTGAAGTCCTTTTTAGTGATCATTATTAAATATTGATCTAATTTGATTTGCAGATGCATGCATCTTTAGCTGAGGTTGCAGCAGCAAAAGCAAGGATGTTTGTTAACAAGCCTGATGGAAGTAATTTTTCTTGCTCCCTATCAAGTTTGCAAGACTGATTAAGTCATCAATTAACACCAGAAACATTTAGAAGAGGCTGAGGGATTGTAATTATAATGTTTGTGAAGTGGTCAGGGAATTGAAGGGTCCATACACTGATCCTCAACACCCATATATGTATGAAGAAGAAGACATGTGGATGGCGCCAGGTTTTATTAACCAGTTTTATGAGGTAGGCAAATTCTAGCAGTGATTTTGATTGTTCATTTGCTGATTTATAACATTAAATTAGAACATTACAATTTGCAGGTTCCAGAACTATGGCAAAGGTATGTGCATGATGTTGATCAGGAAAGACAAATGTGGCTAAACTCATATTACAAGTCACCATTAAGAATACCAATGCCTGCTGAACTGGAAAAATGGTGGTGGGATGGTATGTAGCTCCTTTAGTACAAGTAGAGATTCTGAACATTTTAAAAGATTTCCTTTTGGGTTAATACTTATAGTATAATTTAAGTTGCTATGAAATATTTCTATCTGAAATTTGAATCTTCTTGCAGATCCTGAATTCATGGTTATTCCTGATATCGAGGATCCAGATAGAGAACTCCTTGTCCATCTACCGACAAAGCAGCTTATTAATTGGACTGAGGACCCTGAGGGACATGTTCGACTATTTTGGGAAGAGAGTGGTGAGAACAAGCCCAACGAGCCATTTCTTCCTCTTGATTTTGATGAATTCATGGGAGAGAATGAGGAAGCAAAAGCTAGAATTGAAGAAGCCAAGCTTAAAACAGCTTTGGCAGAGAAGGTTCAAGCAAAGACTGAAGTGTTACACCAAAAGATGGGCAAGAAGAAAAGCAATGAGGAGGAAAAGCGTAATCGTTTAGATTTAGAATTTCAATTTCTAAAAGCTCAGGCAGAAACAGAAGGTTTACTGGATGATGTAGAAAATCAGGTTAATAATAAGCATGCATATGAAGAAACTGTGGAAAGTAAAGCTCAAGAAAAGGAACCTAAAGATACACCAGGGCCAGAAGATTCTGAAGGTGGGCCTTCTCAGGATTATGAAGAAGAAGAAGAAGAGGAAGAGGATGACGAAGATGAGAAACCGAGGAGTTTTGGGACAGTTGCTTGTGCTGAATCGCAATGCTATCAAAGGAATTCCGATGGAAAGATGGATAAACATGGACCATCAGCACCTCCAACTCTTTTTGCATCCTTGAGCATGGTTTCTACGGTGAAATAATGCATTTTCCTATTTTCCTTTGGATATCCATGCTGAATTGTTTTTCTTTTTGCTTTCTTAAATATGCAATGAAAATGATATCTAATGTTTATACTGATTTTATAATGTAACAGTTTTATAAAACCTGCATCAATCAACCAACTCGTTATGGTAGAATGAAAACCAGCTATTCCATCTTTTTGTTTGAAAGCAATATTAACTCTATCTAAATGCTGATATTACAGGTTGCAATGCGGCAGCTAAATCCCCTAGCATCATGGCTTAAAAGCAAACAGCATAGTCCTTCAAAGGTAGGTTCTACATACATAGAAGGTCTTGGCTATGCTATTCGGAAGCAAGAGAATTCTTCAAGTTTAGCGTTAATAGATAGTCCAAAATTCATAAACTATCCTCTGTCAAGAAACAGGGCTGTGAGACTGAAAGCAGGAAAATTAGATCAGAAACTTCCTTGTAGAAGTACTAATTTTTCTTTGCAGTGCACAGAATTGGGATTTTCTTTTCATGTTTTATCCCACTCACAGAATCGTTTATCTAAACCAAATAAGTCTTATGGAAGGAAGAAGTGCCAAGAAAATGAGAAGAGGGAACAGAAACCGAGCAGAAAATACTCTAATAAACAAGAAAAAAAAACACGTGACATCTTTTCTCTTTCCATACCTGTGGAGGAACTTGGGTGAGGAAGCTCTAAATTTAATTAGTCTGCCCAACTTTCTGGATATATCTATGATTAATTCTTTTTCAAAATAGTCACTATGATTCAGAATATCACCGTTCCTCATGAAGGATAATAAAATGTTCTGGTCAAAATGATCCAAGAATGCATTAGAATAGGCTGCATATCGATTATTGACTGATGAGATTTTTGGCCATATATGAAACACATCGAACATGGTCTTGTTTTTCTCTTTCCAATGTTCTTTGTTATTTAATCCCTTGGATATAATAAACTTCTTGCAAATTCAGTCGTTCAGTTTACTGTTTTCATATATTAGCTTTCCTACGAAAACCTAGTACATATGGATAGCCAAAATAATATCTTACGATGTGAAACTGATCTTGATCTTAGTGAAATGGATGAATTATAATGGTGTATTGTGTGACACATACATTTACCTTCAATAACTTAAAAATCTGTACCATTATATGTTTAGTTTAAGGTTGGAGGATTCAATAACTTAGATAAGTCCTTGACTTTTGATTTAATGCACCGTTAAGGTAAAATCCCACAAAAAGTGTTCGCTACTTCTATAAATGTTTGGAGTTTTCAAAGAAATATATGGATTTGTGAAGTTTTACGTTCTAATTAGTGAGTGTGGATATGTTGAAATTTATAGCTTGCCAATTATGATTTATGATCCCTGTTATTACACGTTTGTTAATGGCATTCATGTTGCTTTCCATAAAAGAGACCTCGAGACGTACAAGAATATCAAGTGTTATCGAAGATTCAGTAGACAATATTTTGGTCTAGGCTTGGTCTAGGTGATGCTTCTGAGTTTCAGATGAGCATGCATGCTTTGATGTGAGACCTCCAAATTGGACTAGATGCGTGGATTAGAATATGCCCGAATGTTTCCGTATTGAACAGTATATATACCTAATAAAAGAAGTTAGTTTCTTGGCTGACAATTTTAAACTACAAGGTGGCCGAAATTGTGACAAAGTTGTTTGCTTATTTTTATTTAGCTATAGTGGATGTTTACTCGTAATCAAAAGTTAGCCAATCAAAATACATTCCTGCTCTAATTTAGTAAATTCCTTTAAAATCTGGAGAGATCAACCTTGCCTAGCCTATGATCTGTCAGTTCCTCGAGAGGAAGCTCGGGTTTCTCCGTTGTTAATGGTTGCTGAATTTCATGATGTTGCCTTAAAAATACGCTCTCCTTGTTTTATGATTCTCAAGGCTATTGGACCCTGTCATCTACTTATTACACATGTTTGCATAGCAATAATTAATGCTCAAATAATGCTAAATGTAGAGTGCCCAACTTTGAAGAAAACATAAAAAGAGTGGAGGATAACAATTCATGTTTTTGATAATATAAGCTACATTTATAGGGTGCAGAACTGTTTACATGAGGAGCCCAAAGGCCAAAGTCAGATAAAAAAACAAAAACTATAACAACATATTGTCCAGATACAAAAATAGTAGATAAACAACAAAAGGATCACCCACCCAACAACAAAACACACCCCACCTATTACTTAGCTAAACACTCCCACTCCTCAAAGAGGAGATTCAACACATCATCCCCAACCCACTTATTGCTGGATTTCTCTTCCACAATCTTGTTGACCTCCTCCTTCAACACTCCTGAAAGAGTAATAGCTTGGAAGATCTTGATCGTGAAGCAGGTCAATCTTGTGAGTTTCTTTTTCAGTTTAGAAACACGAGCCTTCAGGTTGTTGAGCTCCTCATCCTTATCAACTTCCTCCTTGTTAGTCACTTTCATCTGAGTTAGATGATCAGAGGACTCCGATGTCGATTCCTGTTGGATCATCCTATTTAACTCGAGGAAATGACTCAACCCTTCCACAAACTCCTCGGTCTCTTCAATAGTGTCATGCTTGCTTTCCTCTTCGCCACCACTATGCTTCGAAGTGTTGGAAATTTCGTCCTCCTTTTTATTCTTTGCCAATTTGTTAGATCTCTAGACATTAGTTTGCTCAGCCCCCATGTCAACACTAGCAGCAACCACCGTATCTTCATGGGAGTCTATGCCAATAGAGTCCACATTTTCGTTGTTCATGGGCGGTTCCTCGACTTGGCAAGTGGTGTCCTTACCCTTTTTTAGATCCTGCTTTGTCTTGGTAAGACACTTTATTGTCTTTCTTTGTGGGTGTGTTTTTAAGCTCACAGAGCCTTGCAACTGCTTTAGATTGAGCCAAGCGCATGCCACCTTTTTTCTTTTGGGTCGAGGGTTTAGGTTTGGGATCCTCGAGGGGTTGACTAGTCATGGGAGGATTCTTTCTTTTAGGGCCCATTGAAACAGTAGGTGAAGGTTTAGTGGGGGATTGGTCTGAGGGCTCAAGTTCATCTATTCTACCGATTGAGATGGGTTTTGGTGGACAAAGAGCTAGGTGAAAGTAGTAAACACAAAGAATGAGACCTTGGTGTAGGGATAATGGGGGTAGTTTGTTAGGGTTTTTGGCTGCAATTTCCATAGTTTCCCTAACAGAGCTTTCAAGCAATGTGAGCAAGAAGGGAAAATTGATGAGCATCTTATGTTTGAGGTGGTTTAACAAAGGAAAATGATAAAAATAGAACACTTTAAACCTCCTCTCAAGAGTGATGTAGTTCATTAAAACTAAACATACATGGTCCCATGGCTTCGGTAGGTTGCTTTGTTTAAACCTCGTGTGCAACTTGTTCGACGCTTCATTTTCACGGAAGATTTGAAGACTCCAAATCTTGAACCTTTGAATATTTTTTGAGTTTTTGACCTTAGCATGACAACCTCATGGCTTTAGCAATGACCTCGTTGATTTCAAATGAGATGCCACCGATAGTAACCCTTATATCATTCCATGAGGTCGCAAATTGAGTAGAGAGCTTTTCGTCATGCCCTTGCAAGCTCTCCATTAAAGGAGCGATACCTCCTTCCACACAAATATGCTAGACCAGGGGGTCCCACTTGAATTCTTCGCAGGATCCTGGCTTGGTTCTAACCTTGTCCCCTCCCATTTTTGCACTCGGATAACAAACTTTCACTAGGGTAATCAAAGTGGTAAATTTTTCAAATTGCAAATGGGTAATGGACATAACCCATTTATTGCCACCGCCATAACAAAATTGAAAAATCTTGCCTAATTAAGGTAATAAGATTTTCACATGTCCCAATAGTCATCTCCAAGATGTTTAGGGTCGTGGGGCCGTAGTAAATCTTGATTAAGTACGAGGCATAGCCAAAAGTCATTATTACATTTAGTAGATAATTATTAGCAAGTTTGATGGTGATTTTGGCTTCGCACACGTTCCTAAAAACGTGGTTCAAGACATGGGCTTTGTACTTGTGACAAGACGACACATAAAGCTCGTGAAAAGACCATCCAAGCACCACTAACACCCTTAACCACAGCCCTCCACATCATCATGCATATTCCACATCATTATGAGACCCAAGGTGTAATACCAGCTGTGCCCTTCCATGATTGAAATGTTAGATCTCATTATTAATAGTAGTGTTTTTTTGTTCCTCCAAGATAATTCCTTGGATGTTCACAAGGAGAGCTCCCATACTTCTCCAACATTTGGATAAAACCCAAGAAGAGCCCAAGTTGGCCAAAGAGTCAACCACGTTGTTCCCTTCACGAAAATGTGGGTCAGTTTCCTTCTCTCAAGTTTAGTGAGCAAGAATTTTGTATCCAATAATGTCCTTGATAGTCCACCCTTGGCAATGATTGTGATTGATGGAGTTAATCACAACCTTGGAGTCTCCTTTGATGTTTAGGTTTTTTATGCCAAGATTGACAACAATTTTAACTCCCTTGAGCAACATTGTTGCCTCAACTGTCATAGAGGTTTGTATCCCAATGTCACCAGCATACCCAACCACCAAATTGCCCTTGGGATCTTTGATAATGACACCTATGCTAGCCAACCCAGGGTTACCTTTTGTCGCACCATTAAAGTTAAGTTTGTGCTAACCATTATCAGGGGGTTTCTAGACCGTATTAAGCCTAGCCTGAGCTTTTGAGTTGTTGAAGGAGTTGAGCTCCAAGTTCTTATTCCAGGATTTGGCCATGTTGATATCCCACATTGAGGGAGGTATGTCTGAGGGTTTCCAAACATATAAAGAAACATTCTCAGTGATAATTCTGAGGCCAATACCAAAAACCTCCTTTGGGATTTTTTCCACATTTCTAAAGATTTGATTATTTCTTTCTTTCCATAAACACCAGCATAGAATGGGAGGAACCTGTCGCCATATTTCCTTAGGAAGAGGATGATGATACGGACTGGACTAATTATCAACAAAACTCTTGAGGTCACCATTCAACTATGAATACCCAATCTTCTAAAGGCTAATTCCCAGACTTCAATAACAAACGAACAGTAGAGTAACAAATGAGGGACATACTCATCGTTCTTGCATAACATACATCTATTTGGGATTTGAAATCCCCTTTTCCTTAGGTTGTCCTGAGTGAGGATTTTGTTGTGATTTGTCATCCACTAATTTTTTTTTTGGTGTAAGTTGTCTGTTTTAGACCTATTTCCATATGCTGTTATGAATTCCATGCATTGACATCAAACTATAGGTAGTTTTAATTGAAGGATTGCCCTTGCTTTCCTTTGTCCTATAGAATTCATCCTCCAAGTTAGAGATGGGGATTCTAGTTAGTGAGAGAATATCATGCAGAGTCCTAGCCTGAAGCCTTAGCTCAAGGGAAAGTGGACAACACATTTCCAACATTTTCCATTTCATAAAGCCATGTAGCCTGCACAAGTAGTCTCTCACATTTTTGCTAAAGAACCTCATAGCATGAACCATCAAATTCTTGAAGTTAGATTGAGAGAGGAATTTCAAGTAGTCATGGATCCTCCCAGAATCTAATTTTGCAACCATTTCCCAGTTTCCATCTCAACCCAGCTTGCATCAGTTTTTTAATCCTACTGGCATTGTTCCAAATCAAAGAACCACTGGGATGGTCATTAGAGAGGCATGACTAATGGACAATTGTTTAGATACTTCACATTTAGAAACAAGCACCATTCCTTTATGTTCCTTAGCTAGTCCCATCCAACCTTCACAAACAAAGCTTTATTGGTATGTTGAATTTTTCTTATGTCAAGGCCCCCACCAGATTTAGGGAGATAGACCGTATCCCAACTTATCAAAGTTAGCTTCTTTTTTTCCTCCGTATTGGACCAAAGAAAATTTCTTGGAATTCTTTAGAACTTCTTAACAATATATCTAGAATTTTGAAAATGGACAAAAAATAAACTAAAATCCCTTGAAGCGCAACACTAAGGAGTTGCAGCTTACCAACATGGTTGAGGGTAGTGCCTTTCCACCCAACCAATTTTCTTTGAGTTCTTTCAAGGAAAGAGTTCCAGAAGCCAAGTGTGACTTCTTTAACAGTAAGAGGGAGACCAAGGTACACATAAGGAAGGGAATCACTCTTACAGCCTAGAACAATAGCCACCCTGTCTAAAGAGCTTGTGAATTGTTAAAGAAGTAGATTATGCTCTTGTTGTAATTTATGCATTGGCTCAAACTAGAAGCATAATACTTTAGACAATTCTTCCACTTCCTTGCTTACACCACATAAGCTTTCCTGAAGAGGATGGTATCATCCACAAACTGTTGTATAGCAGATGATTCAAGGGAGGTGATAGGTTTAACCTCCATAATAGACCTTTCAGTAAGCATCCTTGAAACATAGCTGCTTAGGACATTAACAACCATTATAAATAGATATGGCGAAAGGGGATCTCCTTGTCTTATTCCTCGACGAGGCTTGAAAAAACCATGAGTAACCCCATTGACCAAAACAAAGTACCTCACAATAGATATGCATTAAAAAATGAGACTCACCACCTTCTGATTGAAACCAAAATTAGTTAACATTTTAAGGAGAAAACTCCATAGAACTCTGTCATAAGCTTTGGAAATGTTGAGCTTAAAAGCCATACCAACACAATAACCATGGAGCACATGATTTCATGAGTGGCAATTGCAACATCCAAAATGTGGTGACTCGGGACAAATCCTTTTTGGCATGAGCTAATCATTTTATCCAGAAAGGGTTTTAGGCAATTAACTAGAATTTTGGAGATCTTATAGATGGTATTACATAGGCTAATGCGTCTAAAGTCAACCATGGTCTGGGGGTCTTAATTTTTAGGAATGAGGGCTATAAAGGTATGGTTCAACAGTTTTAGAAGTTTGCCAGACCTGAAAAAGTCTTGGTAGCAAGAAATATGTCCTCTCCCACAATTTCCCAATACTCCTAATAGAAAGTCGGAGGAAAGCCATCTGGTGCAGGGGCCTTGAAGCCACCCATGCTGGACACAACCAGTCTGACTTCCTCAACAGTGACAACATGAAGGATATCATCATTATCATAATTATTTAGAGCAGTAGGGATGGAGTTCAGTGTCATTAGCAGTAGGGTTAGGAGCCTCCACAGGCTTAGATAGGGCGTGTTGGAAATATCCAGAGGCCACTTGACCAATTTGGACTGAAGTAGTGGCTTCAACTCCCAAATCATCTTTCAACTTTTTTATTTGGTTTCTTTTTCTATGCTTGAGGGCCGAGATGTGGAAGAAGTGTTGCGGTCTCCATTCAACCATTGAATTTTGGATTTTTGTTTGTTGAATATTTCCTTTTTTTTCAAAACTTTGTCCCATTATGTGTAGTAATGTTTCTCCTGTTGACAGGTCTGCTCACTGATATCCCCCTCCTCCATCCTTGTTTGGGTCACCTTAAGTTTATCAGAGAGCTCACATTTTTGATGGAAAACATCCCCCAAAACCCATTTATTCCAACCTTTAACCATGCTTTTGATATGCTTGAGCTTATGAAAGACCCTAAACATGGGAGAGCCATGGATAGGGAAATTCCACCATTCAACAATTTTATTTCTAAAGTCTGGGTGAGAGTTCCACATTATCTCAAACTGGAATGGAAAGGGACCAACAACAAAGTGATTATTCATGATAAGCAGTAGGGGGTTATGATCCG
This sequence comes from Sequoiadendron giganteum, assembly GCA_007115665.2. Classification (NCBI taxonomy): domain Eukaryota; kingdom Viridiplantae; phylum Streptophyta; class Pinopsida; order Cupressales; family Cupressaceae; genus Sequoiadendron; species Sequoiadendron giganteum. The sequence goes on from CM021103.1 coordinate 702,912,640, forward strand.
AGATAGTCTAAGGAAGTGCCATCAGATTAGAGTTAAGTAAAGCAACCTAGTTAGGGGAAAAGATAAATCTATCAAGTCTAACTTGTATGAGGTTATCCCCCATTCTCCTATTGGTCCATGTGAAATTCTAGCCCTGTAAGTCTATATCCACCAACCTTGTAACACTTAATAGATCTGCCAAGTCAACCATACTATCAAAATAGTCGACAAGCCCCCCACACTTTTCAAAAGGATATAAAGGAGAATTGAATTCTCCTACCACTAACCAATGAGCCTCATTATTGTTTCAGATCCAATCTGTGATTTTCAACCAAAGAACTTTCCTAGCATTCCTCACGTTGGGGGTGTAAATATTGATCAGAATCTAAGAAGACCCAAAGTGGGTGAAGTGGGCTCCCAAACTATTCTTATTTTGAAATAGTTTATTACCACTTAGTCTATTAGGATTCCACATGACTGCTAGTCCTCTCGAAGCCCCATCCACATCACTAAAAGAGAGGTGAGCATCCGACCAAATGTTTTTAGCTATGAGATGAAAATTTTCTTTTTTCATTTTAAATTTTTGTAATAGTAGTACATCAAGCTTGTGCTCCCAAACATAATTCTTCAGCCCCAACTGTTTATGGGGGCTATTTAGCCCTTTTATATTCTAGGACAGGACTTTCATTTTGACATCTTCTTTGAGGACGCTTCCAACGTCCTTTGCTTTCCAATAGTTATCTCTTTGGTTGTTCTCTATTTCTAGTTTGTTGCTGGTTGGGTTTACCTGGTTTGGTATCCACACTTACATCTGCCTTCCTTTGTTTGCCCTTCTTTGGGGTTGACCAACCATCCTCTTCATTGGTTTGGCTGTGCAACTGGATAACAGTAATAGTCACTCTTGAACCAGAGCCTTCCCCATCTAATACAACTCTAGGTATTTCTCCTTCTTCCAGTTCTTTAATTAGGTCATGGTTAGCTAGGGGATTAGGTTGGTCTCCCAGGACTTCCACCTCTGGATCACCAGTAACCATTGGTTCACTTGGGGTAATCTTTAATGGAGACTTGGTCTCCATAAGGTTTTCAGAGAGTTTGCTGGGTGATGTCACACCCATGTTTGTGACAAGGTCATCAAAAGGACCAGATTTGGTCGAGGAATCAATGATTTTTAGAATCTGACTTGAATGGGTAGTTGTTTGTGATTTCATCCACTAGGGGATTCCTTGCACTAGGTTTGCTTATTACAATGGACTTATAGTTAGAAACAAGATGCCCATAAGCATTCATGTTATTTACTAAAGGATTGAACATTTTTTAGAGGAAAGAAGTCCATATGGATCAAAATGTTTGGGAAAAACGCATCTTTTAGGATGGAAGCTATTTCTTTGAAAAAATAACAATGACGAAACAAAGAAATTTAGCATGTTTCGAGGAAAGATAACCATATGATCAAAATGTTTGGGAGAAAATCTTAACACCTTAAGAGCCATGGATAAGCGTATAAAGGATATGCATCCCTTAAAATGATTGTGAAAGAGTATATATACAAGACATGTCTCCCTTAAAATTATTGTGTAAGAGAAGAAACACTCATTTTAAGGAGATAAGATTTAGAGTTGTGCTAAGGAGATAAGTGCATGGAAGATTTAGAAAGGAAAGATACGTGCATTACAAAAAATTACTTAAAAGAAGTATGTGGGGGAAGAATACGTAATAGACATAATATGCTTTAAAGAAAAGATGGAGGAAGAAATAGCTTGCCAAATTCATTGTTCTCAAATGTATTGTTAGCTCTCAAAAACGCAGGCTGAATGCCTTAAGAGGTTGCCAATCTCTTGATACGCTTTAGGGTAACAGACAAGGTCAAGAGAACTCAACCTTCTACTCTTTAGGTGCTGCTAAACCCAGGCGGGTGTACCTCTCTGAATACTGCAGACTTAACTTATGATTAACTTTCTGAAATGCTTTGTCCACAATGGCAGACAATAGTGAACAAATGAAACCAAACTTGATAACTATCTACTGATCTAAAACCTAGAATGCTTAATTAACTGATAAAAAGATATTGAAATGAATTCAAATAATGAAACTGCAGAGACTAGTGCCTTGTTGGGTATGCGGAGTCAAATGAAACGGAAATGGGCAACTTATTTTGGTAGAAGATCGAATTGCAGGCATATGATCTGTTTATAACTTGTATAAACAATGCAAAATTATGACTACTGAGCTCTACTTTAATAATCCAGATGAATCTCCCTGATTACTATGATCAATGAAAAGGATTTAATCTCTACTTGAGAGAACCAGTTAATTAATCACACAAATACAGCAAATGTGCATTGACAAACTGAACATAAACTTGTTATGCCAATTTAAACAACCAGAAAAATCAAAATGGAGACAGTTTCAGCAATACTTTTCAATAAACTCAACGGACAATTGATACCAAAAAAACTGCACCATTGTATTAGATTTTTATTGATATCTCCATGATTTTACATATGCAACCAATCTCATCCTTACAAAAAAATTGTATCCCATTGCCTCTTCTCTATCCTCTATCTAATTTTTTTTTTCTCTCTTTTTCTACTGATTTTTCAATACATTTTATACAGAAAATTCCAAGAGTCACAACTTTCCAATTGATTGGTAGAACCGTTTAAATTCCTTAACAACAATCAAAATATTTAATTGAGTTGCCTATCGGCAAATTAAATATTTTTATAACTGCTCCACATTTTATTTCGCATTAACATGTTTCCGCTGTTCATATTTCACTTTATATACTCGCAACTTTATTTTTCCTTCCCCGCAGCTCTTATTGTTTCTATCGCTCCACCGCGGTCACCCATTTGACCGGCCACAGTATAGTGGTGTAATTGCTAACTGTCTTCTTCCCTTCTTACCGCTCCACCAAGGTTACCATTTCAATCGGTCGCGGCCGCGCGGTATGTTTCCTTAACTGTCGTTGCTTCCCTGTCCATTGCCTTTCCGCGGTCTTCATCTCTGTCTCTGGCGATTCTGCAGTATTCAACTCTTATTGCCATCTCCATCGTTACCTGCGCTACCTCAGTCTTCACACCATCATGTCGTGGTGCCAAAGTGGCCGTTGCTAACCGCATTACCTACTTACCACCATCACCGCGGTCACCGCAGTCTATATTCAGACCGTGCATGGTAATGCGGTACCCCCTCCGTAGTTGCCGTTGACTGTTCTACCGACCGCTTACTATTCACCGCAGCTACCGTGGTCTGTGAAATAACCATACACGGTTCTACGGTAACCGGTTGTTGGCCGTGACCGCTTACTATTCACCGCAGCTACCGTGGTCTATGAAATAACCATACATAGTTCTACGGTAACCGGTTGCTAGCCGCTAACCATTAACCTCCATTGCCTCCCCTTGACCACCTCAGTCACCGCAGTCACTAGCTTGACCGCCAACGGTACTGCGGTATATCTTCTGCCAGCCACTCCTTGACTGCTACCGCTATATCGCGGTGACTATGCTGACTACGCGCGGCTCTCCATGTCTACCATGCTACCGCAGTCTCCAAGATGATCGTGAGCGGTACTACGGTATCTGTTGTAGCTGTCTTCGCAACCTTTACCACGGTCTCCTCGTAACCGGTGGCAGTATTACGGTGACTGTCCTCACTGTTGCCACGCCATCTACCGTGCCACCGTGGTGACTTTCCTAACTGTGTGCGGTTGCGCGGTAATAATCCTGACACCGCCTCACTGCCATCTTCGTTCACCGTGATCATCGCGGTCTCCATTTGAGCCCCCTACTGTGTAGCGGTAACCATCTTCATTGTTGCCATGATGGTAATCTCATCGCCACCGCGATGCCGCGGTCTATGTTTAGACCACAGGCGGTGTGGCGGTAAGAACCTTATGCCCACCTGTTAACCGCTACCGCCATACCATGAGTATGGATTGAGTCGTCGGCGGTGTAGCAGTGAAAGCCATGGGGTTAAGTATATGGCAGTAAAAGGAATTTGAACACAATAAATGGGAAAAATGAATTTTAAGGGAAAGATAGGAAAAGGATACAAACTAATAAAATCCCTTAGGTTTTGATGGAAAAATTGGTTCAAATGGGAAAAACCATTAGGGTTTTATGGATTTTTATGGAAAATAATGGGATAATCCTAGGAATTCTAGTGGAAAATTTCAGTTCTAACAGTGGGTCCGTCTGGGGATGAATGATAGCAAGATCATTGCAAGGATTTAGATTTTTGGGTGAGCAGACCAAACTCAAGGTGACGAAACACATGAGCATGATGGAAAAGAATGAGACCCTAAACTACCGTACATGGAAAAAATAATATTGAAAAAGAAAATCAGGATTGTCCATGTACTTGCAAGTCCTGTTCCTTTTATATCCTAGACTACTGTGCATGGAGAAGAATTTTATAGAGGATAATCAAGAGTTGTCCATGCACTAGCAACCCTCAATCCTCTGTGTTACTTCAAGAGAAAAAATGTTTCAAAAATTGCCCATGCACAGGCAATTCCTGATCCTCACCAGCCATATTCTGTAGGTAATATGAATCTTTGCCTTTCTTTCCTATCACCACAAAAGGCCCAAGCCACAAGGCTTCAAACTTCCCATGTTTTCCCTTTTCCTGGTACCTTGAATTCCATATCAGTACCAGATCACTTTCTCCAAATTTCCTATCCTTTTCCTTTTTGTCAAATAAATATTTCATCTGCGCCTGCAATTTTATATTCTGATTTTGAGCCACTCTCCTTATTTCATCCAGTTTAGCTAGCTGCTCCATTCTTTCCTCCATGGGTTCAGGAATATCCAAATCTTCCTGAAGAACAAACTTATAGACTGGTAACAAGTTCTGCAAAGGCATCCTGGCCTGTGCTCCATACACTAACTCAAATAGGGACTTCCCAATTGCCTTCTTCACCGTAATTCTATCAGCTCATACAGCCAGTCTTAATTTGGCATCCCAAGCTTTCTTGTTCTGACCTAGCATCCTTCTTATAATCTTCAAAAGACTCTTATTGCTAGATTTTGCTTGTCCATTAGCCTGTGGATGACAAGGAGCTGCATAAGAAATGACAATACCATATGTGCTACAGAAGCCTCTGAATTCATCTGATCTGAAACACATTCCGTTGTCAGTGATCAACCTCATTGGTGTACCAAATCTAGTAATGATATTATCCATCAGGAACTGTGTCACCACCTTACTTGTAGCCTTTTTAGTTGGAACAACCTCTACCCATTTAGTAAAATAATCAGTGGCCACCAATATCCAGCTATGTCCACCACTTGATTTTTCTTGTATTTCCCCAATGAAATCAATTCCCCATTGATGAAAAGGGGTATCAACCTGCATGGGTCGAAGTGGCAAAATTCCCTGATACTTCAATTTTCCAGAGAATTTCTGGCAAGCTTCACATTTTCTCACATGTGCAAAAGAGTCATTAAAGACCTTTGGCCAATAATATCCTGCCCTGAGAATTTTTTGAGCAGTTGTTTTTGCTGAGTAATGTCCTCCACAAACCCCTTCGTGCATTTCACTCAAAACTTGTTTAGATTGAAATTCATCTAGACATAGCAATAATATACCATCCCGGTTTTTCCAAAATAAATCTCCATCCATAAAAACATATTTAGATGCCTGTAACTTCAGCGTTCTTCTCCGGTTGTCATTCATTCCCTCTGGACACTTCATGTATCTAAGATAATACATGATATCTGTGTACCACTGAGTATGTTCAATGCTTGCAATTACATTTTCTTCTTCTACATTGCAAATATGATTTGCTTCAATATTTGCCTCTGCCATTAGTTTAGCCAAACCATAACCTCTGATTAGTTTAGTAATTTGTATCTCCATGTCAAATTCTTGGATTTTGTTGATCCATTTGCATCTTTTACCTGTTACTTCAGACTGTGTCAAAATATCCTTAACTGCTGCATGAGGAACATAAGCAACTACCTTAGCTCCAACAATATATGGTCTGAAAGCTTTAACAACTTTCACTAGTGCAAATGCTTGCTTCTTCATTATATCATACTTTAGTTCAGATCCCTGTAATGATTTACTAAAGAAAGATACAGGCTGTTCATGACCATCTTCATTCTTCTGTAGCATAACAGCTGCAACAATGTGCATTGAGGCAAATGAAAAAATCTGAAAAGGTTTTGAAAAATCAAGAGACTTAAGAACAGGAGCCTCTTTGATGGCTCGTTTAATAGATACAAAAGCGTCCAAAGCCTCTGCAGTCCATTCCATCTTTTGTCCTTTTCTCAACATTCTTGCTATGGGTTTAACAATCTCAGCAAAGTTAGAGACAAATCTCCTAACAAAATTTATCTGTCCAAAGAATGATTGTATTGCCTTAACATTTCTAGGCACAGGAATTTTATCAATGGCCTCAACCCTTTCGGGATCTATCCTGACCCCTTCCTTTGAAACAATATGTCCCAAAAGTTTACCCTCTGTAACTGCAAAATTACACTTCTTGGGGTTTAAGCTAATACAATATTCAAGAGCTTTTATAAATACCTTCTCCAAATGATGAACACGATCTTCAGCCTTCTTGGAGTAAGCAGTGAGGTCATCCTGATACACCACCATGAGAATATTGATCAAATCAGCAAATGCCACATCCATGGCTCTTTGAAAAGTCGCCCCTGCATTAGTGAGACCAAATGGCATTCTCAGATAAACATACGTTCCCCAAGGAGTCGTGAATGCTGTTTTATATTGTTCAGACTCTTTAACCTTGACCTGATTATACCCTTAAAATCCATCCATCATAGACAACAATTCGCAGCCTGTCACCTTATGTAATATGGCCTCCATATTTGGCAGAGGATAATTGTCTTTAAGGGATGCTACGTTTAAATTTCTAAAGTCTACACACAATCTGATATCTCCATTTTTCTTTCTAACAGGGACCAAATTTGAAACCCACGTTGAATGTCTGATAGGCTTAATAATTCCACCATCTCTGAGCTTCACCAATTCCTCCTGCATTTTAGGCTCTAGAGTTGGATTTATAGGTCTTTGCTTTTGTTTGAATGGTTTAGCATCTGTTTTCAACGGTATTTCATGTTGAAACAAGTCTTCTCTATATGCTTTTAGATCCTCATAAGACCAAGCAAATACATGTTTATACTTTCTCAACAAATCAATCAACATTTTCCTAATTGTAGGACTTATCTTTTTACCAATGTACACCTTTTTTGGTGCCATCTCAGTTCCCAAATTAATTTCCTCAATATCATCCTTTTCTATTGGTGTTTGCTTTGTTAAAGATCGATCATTTCCATCATATACCCTCTCAAGTGCCACCAAGCCTTTAGGAAGTTTATTTGTCTTAAGCTGCAAAATCTCCTTCCCAAACACTGTTTCTTTTCCATCAACTTCCTCAACAAAGGCATTGAAGTCGATTTCTTGGGTCTCATATTGGTCTATACAGTGAAGGAATTTCAAAAGATCAGTATTGTCATTAAAAACTTGCCAACTATATACATTATCAGGTACAACAGGCTTGGTCTTGAGTTCAATTTGTGACACTCCAGCCAATGTAATATCATCTTTTTTCAACGTTACATTAGCTAGAAAATCTGCCATTATATTCTTTGACCTATCTACCCACTTAATTGAGAAGGCGTCAAGCAATTCAATTGTATCCCATACAACATTTCTATATTGCTTTAGTCTTTTGTTTTTTGCTGTATACTTTGACCTAACTTGCGAGACAATTAACTCTGAATCTCCTAGAATAGCCAGCAACTTGATTTTATGCTTCACCGCTATATTCAACCCAGTTAATAGAGCTTCATATTCTGCTACATTATTTGTACATTCAAAAGTTAACAAGAATGAATTATTAAATGTAATACCTTCAGGCGAAACAAACACTATCCCAACTCCATTGCCTTCTTGGTTGCAGGCTCCATCAAAATACATTTTCCACACACCATTGTGGTTCTGTGCAGCATGCTTTTCAATAGGATCACTATTAGTCAACTCTAGTTGTGCTGGTTCTACATTGAAACTCCCAAGATCAACATCACAAAAACAGTTAATTTGGTCTTGTGGCACATAATCAATAAGCTGATTCATCCTTGGTTCCTTGTACAATTTCACCTCTTGGCCATTTATCAAAATTGTTGCATAAGATAGGTCAAACTAGACATTTCCACCAATAGCTGCTGTCCACTGTCTTGATAAAAGCATACCGAATTGAGGAGGGGTGTCTATCACTGTTATATCAATATTATAAGCTACTTGAGGATAAGCGGCTAACTTGACTTCTACATCTTTCATTATACCCACCACAGGAATAGGTCGGTTATCCATTGCATAACATTTTCCTTCATATGTATCCACCCACATGCCTAGCTGTTTCATCACTCCTACTGGCATAATATTCATGGCAGCTCCAGAATCTATCATGCAATTCCTCAATAATTTGTTATTTATGAGTAATGTAGTAAAGAAAGGATCAACTTGTGGTGGACTTGTCAACACATTACTCAGGCAAATTTCTGGAATGCTCATTTTATCCTGCTTATTTTTAGCAATCACTTTATTTTCAGAAGCCATATGTTTTTCTCTTTCATTTGTTATCAATTGCACTGCACTGTCCCTGTATTCTTTTATTTTCATCATTTCAAGAAGTGGGACAGACATCTTTACCTGAGACAAGGCTTGAGTGAAATCAAAAGAAGAACCTTCTGCTTTAATCACTTTCTTTTGTTCTGATGTTTCTCCTTTATTCTCTTCTTTTTCTCTTCTACCTAGCAGATCTGTCTTTTGAGTTTCTTTGTGTAATTCTTTTACTGCATCCTTTTGGGTAGGATTTTGTTTGCTTTCTTCACATTGTTTGTTTTCAATCTTCTTTGAAACTCCTTGTACAACTTTCTGATCTTTCATAAAGATACCCCTAGGGACACCTTCCTTCTCATTTATTGTCCTATTTCTCAACCAGTATTTACTTTTTGCTTCTTCAACTACAGCAATAGTTAATTTCTCTATTTCCTCATCAATAAGTCTCCTCACATTACTATGAGCGGGAACCTCAACAAGTTGTGGTTCCACATAATCATCCTCAGAATCAGAAAAGACCTGCTGCTCAGCCATGTGGATCTTGTACCTTTGTTCTGCAACATCATATTCATAACCTCCTTCTTCCGAAGATGAATATCTCTCCTCAACATGGTGAAGAGCATTTGAAGTTAAGTAGATCTTGTGATCTCCTCCACCATCTCCCATTAAAACTCCCTCCTCATGCATCCTTTGGGCTACAACACAATACTCAAGGGAATGTGGTTTATTACAAGCTTCACAAAAATAATTGTTATTCACCATATATGTTCCCTTCTTTCTCAATGGATTAGGAGTATCCTTATCTCTAGGCCTATCTGTCATAGGTTTTCCATCTTTCCAATTTGTGTTATAAGGCATATCTTGCAGTCTAGGCCTATCCTTCCTATATGTATTCTCTTGCTTATATTGATAGTTGTTGTTTTGTTGAAGAACTCGAGGGTTGTCTCTCTTATTCATTATCCCAACAGCCTTTCTGTTGTTCTCAATTGTTAATGCTGTCTTTTGTGCTTCAACTAAGTTCCTTGGGAACTTGTTTCTCAATTCATACCCTGTTTTAGGGTCAAATGCATTCAGGTAAACACTTAATGCTACTAAGTCTAGTAACTTTGATCTGGGAGGTACTCTATTCTGCAGTTTATTGAATCTTCTATTAAAATAAAAAATTGAATCATTCTGACCCTTCTGAATACACATTAGTTCATGGAGAGCAGCGTCTGGTGCACTTAGGTTCCCAAATTTTTCAAGAAATTGATCTTGAAATATTTGGAAAGAATAAATAGAAGTTGTTGCAAGGCTATTAAACCAATCCCTAGCTTCCTCAATAAGAGACATCATGAATAACCTCATATGAAAATCTTCATAAGGTACATCCAAATCTTGAATAAAAGTATTGAAACTTCTTAAATGATCCTCAACAGTGATTGTATTACTCCCAGTGAATTTAGGCACCAAATTTCTCCAAGAACCATCCATGGGATAAGGGTACAACTGAAACCTTGCCAAATCAAATTGTCTAATCATAGTAGTATACTGATACTGGTACATAGGGTTATTATATTGTAGATTTCGCTGTGGCACATGATGCTGACCAGGAGGTGGATAATTATTTATATGCTGTGTGGGAACATGTGGTGGATGATTTGGCTGTCTATATTGATTCCCAAATTGTTGGTGAGGGATCCTTGGTGGTTCAGAATACCCAACACCATGATTACTCTGTTTATGGGGTGGTAGGTACTTTGGGGGAAAGCCAGGTATGTGAGGAATGTTTTGAGCTTTCTGCAATTTGAATTCTTTTATTACTTGAATCATTTGAGCCTTTTCTTGCTCTTCCCTTTCCTTTTTCTGAGATTCAAACCGTGCTTTAATTTCATCATAAGTTAAAGATTCATAATCTTCTTGATGAATTTCCTGATTAGTAAGTTCATTCTGATTACCTTGCATTTTTTGGTCATATTCATATTGAACTCTGAGTCGTTCAGCTTCGAGTCTTGCTTCAAATTCGGCTTGTTTCTGAGGGTTGTAAAAGGGATTCCTCTGATCTTCTGGGGTACAAGGCTCTTTAGTTGAACTATCTTTCCATTTGTCAAAACAATTCTCACCAAAAGGTATTGATGATTTATCTTTGTTTGTTAAGAACATGTCCTCACTTTTCCCTTTACCCTTGTCAACCTTATCATCTTTATTCGTCCACTTACTATTGCCAGGAGGAGCTCCAGAATGACCCCCCCTAAATTGAGATCTTCTTCCATTCATATTGCAATGTTCAAATCAGAGTCGCCACTCACTTTTTTGAAAGTGAGAAAAAGATTGTCACTTATTATTCCCAACGGAGTCTGTTTATAGGACTTTTGACTCTATGATTCAGGCGCAGATTCTTTGTTGTTCCCTAGTAGAGTCGCCAATTTGTTAGCTCTCAAAAACGCAGGCTGAATGTCTCAAGAGGCTGCCAATCTCTTGATACACTTTAGGGTAATAGACAAGGCCAAGAGAACTCAATCTTCTACTCTTTAGGTGCTGCTAAACCCAGGTGGGTGTACCTCTCTGAATACTGCAGACTTAACTTATGATTAACTTTTTGAAATGCTTTGTCCACAATGGCAGACAACAGTGAACAAATGAAACCAAACTTGATAACTATCTATTGATCTAAAACCTAGAATGCTTAATTAACTGATAAAAAGATATTGAATGAATTCAAATAGTGAAACTACAGAGACCAGTGCCTTGTTGGGTATGCAGAGTCAAATGAAATGGAAATGGGCAACTTATTTTGGCAGAAGATCGAATTGCAGGCATATGATCTGTTTATAACTTGTATAAACAATGCAAAATTATGACTACTGAGCTCTACTTTAATAATCCAGATGAATCTCCTTGATTACTATGATCAATGAAAAGGATTTAATCTCTACTTGAGAGAACCAGTTAATTAATCACACAAATACAACAAATGTGCATTGACAAACTGAACATAAACTTGTTATGCCAATTTAAACAACCAGAAAAATCAAAATGAAGACAGCTTCAACAATACTTTTCAATAAACTCAACAGACAATTGATACCAAAAACACTGCACCATCGTATTAGATTTTTATTGATATCTCCATGATTTTACATATGCAACCAGTTTCATCCTAACAAAAAAATTGTATCCCACTGCCTCTTCTCTATCCTCTATCTAAATTTTTTTTCTCTCTTTTTCTACTGATTTTTCAATACATTTTATACAGAAAATTCCAAGAGTCACGACTTTTCAATTAACTGGTAGAACCGTTTAAATTCCTTAACAACAATCAAAATATTTAATTGAGTTGCCTCTCGGCAAATTAAATATTTTTATAACTGCTCCACATTTTATTTCGCATTAACATGTTTCCACTATTCATATTTCACTTTATATACTCACAACTTTATTTTTCCTTCCCCGCAGCTCTTATTGTTTCTACCGCTCCACCCCGGTCACCCATTTGACTGGCCACGGTATAGCGGTGTAACTGCTAACTGTTTTCTTCCCTTCTTACCGCTCCACCAAGGTTACCATTTCAACCGGTCGCGGCCGCATAGTATGTTTCCTTAACTGTCGTTGCTTCCCTGTCCATCGCCTTTCTGCGGTCTTCATCTCTGTCTCTGGCAATTCCGCAGTATTCAACTCTTATTTCCATCTCCACCGTTACTCGCGCTACCTCTGTCTTCACACCATCATGTCGCGGTGCCACAATGGCCATTGCTAACCACATTACCTACTTACCACCATCACCGCGGTCACCGCAGTCTATATTCAGACCGTGCATGGTAACGCGGTACCCCCTCCGTAGTTGCCATTGATTGTTCTACCGACCGCTTACTATTCACCGCGGCCACCGTGGTCTGTGAAATAACCATACGCGGTTCTACGGTAACCGGTTGTTGGCCGCTAACCATTAACCTCCATCGCCTCCCCTTGACCACCTCAGTCACCGCAGTCACTAGCTTGACCGCCAACAGTACTACGGTATATCTTCTGCTAGCCACTCCTTGATTGCTACCGCTAGATCGCGGTGACTATGCTGACTACGCGCGACTCTCCATGTCTACCGCGCTACCGTGGTCTCCAGGATGATCGTCAGCGGTACTACGGTATCTGTTGTAGCTGTCTTCGCAACCTTTACCATGGTCTCCTCGTAACCGGTGGTGGTATTACGGTGACTGTCCTCACTGTTGCTACGCCATCTACTGCGCCATCGTGGTGACTTTCCTAACCGTGTGTGGTTGCATGGTAATAATCTTGACGCCCCCTCGCTGCCATCTTCGTTCACCGTGATCACGGCGGTCTCCATTTGAGCCCCCTACTGTGTAGCGGTAACCATCTTCATTGTTGCCATGACGGTAATCTCACCGCCACCACGATGCTGCGGTCTATGTTTAGACCGCACATGGTGTGGCGGTAAGAACCTTATGCCCACTTGTTAACTACTACCGCCATACCGTGAGTATGGATTGAGTCGTCGGCGGTGTAGTGGTGAAAGCCATGGGGTTAAGTATATGGTAGTAAAAGGAATTTGAACACAATAAATGGGAAAAATGAATTTTAAGGGAAAGATAGGAAAAGGATACAAACTAATAAAATCCCTTAGGTTTTGATGGAAAAATTGGTTCAAATGGGAAAAACCATTAGGGTTTTATGGATTTTTATGGAAAATAATGGGATAATCCTAGGAATTCTAGTGGAAAATTTCAGTTCTAACATGTATAATGGAAGAAAGAGATGATCATGATGATGGAGGTTTAAAGGGATAAGAGAAGTACCATCAATAATTATATTGATAAAACCGATAAAAAAATGATTATATTGATAAAAAAATGACATGAAAATTTAGGGGGGGAAGTTGTGAGGGGTAAGAGAAGTGAAACCAATGTTTATATTGATAAAAATAATTAGAAAGTTGGTGGGGTCCTTAAAGAAAGTAATGCAAAAGGGAAGAGGGAAGAGATGCATTTGGGTGCTAAAATGACATAAGTAGTCTACTTTTATTTGTTATTTGAATTTTATTAGTAGGTTGAAGAGAGGATGGAGTAGAGATGATGGATCTTGAAAGAGAGGGATTTCCCCACATACTAAGAACTATACTTGCCCTTATCTAACAAGGTTGAGTAAAGTAGATGTTGCTATAAAATAATGGTGTATGTGAAGATGTGTCTATATGATGTTACGCGAAGATGATAGAATTAGAGAAAAATACATGAAATGATTTTTATGTTTTGGGGTCTATGTGTTTTTTAATTATATGATAGGATATATAGTGATGCATAACACCATCCCTTGGGTTTATAGGAGAATGATTACGAAGGAAGAAAGAGAATTTCAAGTAGGAAGTAGCAACAATAGTTTTCAATTGGGTCAGCATGGTTTGTGAAAGGAGAGGTCAAACACTTTACATTATCCCTAAGATGAAGTAGGGTGTAGAAAGACAAATAGGAAAAACGAGGAGGAACATATAGAAGAAAGGTACAATAAGATGTTAATCTTGTGTCCATGTCCTTATGAGAGTAACATGGGCCCTCTAGGTTGAAATAACATACATATAACACATAGCTCTTGAATATCACTAATAATCTAGTAAGTTTCTCATCCCAATGACTAGTAGGAAAGTGATGTACTAGTGTAAGTGGATAGTGGGACATTTCTAGAGTGAACCAAGGAATATCAATCAAGGAACCAATGATATTAAGAGGGGAACAAGGAACTCCCATAGAAAAGGTTGACCAAAATTAATAGCTTCGTTAATGTTTGAGAACATAGGGGGTGCTAAGAAGGATAAGATTTTTTTTACCAAGGTTGAAAGGAGATTGTTAGGGAAAGGAGATACTAAGTCAAACATAGAAGGAACCATAAGAATAAGGTCCTCAATATTGCCAATAGATGAAGAGGATCCAAGATCCAAAGGTTTTTGATAGATAATCATTGTTCCATTGGAAGATTTGGGGTATAGAGGATGAGGGATGGGGTTTTTTACTCTTCAAATTTGACTCACCACTACTAAGGACAAGTCAAAGATGATGAGAATATGCGTTGCGCATATGTGGCTTGAAAGTTGACCAAGCACTCCTCATCATGTGGTAAAAGCAATTGTAGTGGATGAGTGTCTATAGGACTACCTTCTTTACATGGGACGAGTATCCTAAATGTGGTAATAATATTTTCTTAGGGGATAATTGTTGCCCCTATGGTATTTCTCTCTTCACAAGGGAAGAGCTCCCTACAGATGATTGTGTTTTCTAATTGGAACAATGTTTATGTTGAGTGTGTTAACTTTTTTTAGCAATGCATAAATATTTTGATGAATAATTTTAAGGGTAACATTTATGCAAATTTATTCAAGTTCTAAGAGAGATTTTTGATATTTCCATTCAATAGCTTGGATGCATTTATCTTCTCATTTAACTCTAAGACCTCTTCTTGTTAAAATCTTTTAGTAGTGTAGGAGCTAGTGTTTGTTCTCTTAATGCACTTAATTTGAATACTATCCAATCTATTCACTCTTGGATACATGTAGGTGAGAAACGTTGAAGTGTATAGAAGAGTGATGAACAAGTAGGTATGAATTATTTTGATAAATTAATGTGTATGCGAGTTTGATCTTGTTTACGAGTTGAAGGATTGTGTTTATCATGATGATTATGTTGCATTTGAATCTAATTTTTAAATCCCTGGGGCTTATTAGATGCAAAGAGAACCTAATTCTTTTGTGTTAGAAATTAGGATCTTAGGATGCTAATCATTATAAATAAGAAACAAAATAAATAGAGTGAGAATCATACAAGCATAAATTTTACCCATTACACAAAATATATACATGGAGAAAACCCTTTTAGGTAAAAAAAGTATTAAAAATAGACAGAATCTGGGGACACTCCTCTACATACTTCCACATGGGCAATAATATACCTCATTTGCATAGTGATATAATTCATTATAATATCCAAATTCACACTCTAAAATGAGAGAGAACCTCCCTAAATATAGGAGAAAGGGTGACAAAATACCTGAAGGGTATTACTCACACTTATTCAATAACCACAACTCAATAAATATTAATCTACTAGTTATTAGATTATAATTATTTCAAATGAGATATGCTTAATAAAGCATACAATATATATGATTTGATAACCTTATATTAGAACAACATATAAATTTAAGACTATGACCCTTAATAATTTTATGTTCTAACATTTTATCATTTTTCTCTATGTACTTCTTTAAACCTTTATTGATTTTGTTCATTTTTAATGTTTTTATATCTTTTAGATGTATGAGAATATTTACATCAAGAAAACCCAACTTGAATGCAAGAAAAGAAAGAAAATAAATCAACCTAAAATTTTTATCTATTTTTTATTAAAATGTATTTAAAATGAAATCTAGAGAAATTAACTTATAAAAATAAAATAAAAGGCTAGAACAATTTATCTCTTTTTATTTTGAAATAAAATGCTTCTACCTTAAGTATCATGTACGAAATGAGATAAAAAATTAATCTTAAGTTTTATATGAATGCATGTGAGTCTTTCAATACAAAATCAATAATGATTCTTTCTCTTTACTCAATTTGAAGGTGAGATCATGAAAACTTGTGAAAGAAAAGAATACACATACACACAGACTATTTCTCTTTTTTTTTTGGAGTTAAAAAGAACAAGTATTTGTGTTTGTTCTTTGTTTTTTTAATAGCAATGGAAGAGGGAAATGTTTTTTTTTTAACTTGTTTGGCTGCTTGTATTCATTTGGTTGTATGTTTGTTGTGATTTCTATTAGTGGGTTTTTAACAGTTTTTTTTTTTAAAGAAAATGTAATGTTATTTTGATAGATTTTAAAAAAAAATATCTCTTAAAATACATAAATATATTCTAAATTATTTCTAATCTAAATATTAAAATTGTATATTAAAAGATATAGAGAAACTGTGTTACTAACCTTCAAGTATATTTCTTACTTACAACAAAATAATATAGTAAATTAGTTTAGTAAAAGTATTATGAAATTATAAATAAAATTTATAACTTTGACACTTGAGTATTGAAGATCCTTAGACATGTAATATTTGTGTGATGATGCTATCCTCAAGGACCTATAAGTTTTGTTACTTCCCCTCTTTCATTCTCAATGGGTTCTTCCTTTATGATGGAAGGTGACAATCCAATTAGATGATGAGAAAAATGCATTTGGTTGTTGTTTGAGGTATCATAGCTATGTAAAAGAGCTATGTAGAAGCAACATATAAATAATCTATATGCTATGAAAGTTATGTTGAATGCTTGGAGGCAATGATAAACATATATAGAGTGATATCTTTATTTTTCGTAAAGATTGTATGCTTGTTGGGTGTTGGCTGTGTTCAAGAAAATATAGCTTCTTGTTTATTTTCTTCAAAAATTGAGAGTCGAGAAATTAAAAGGATATTTGGAGAACCTAAATGTTTTATATCTATAGGCTTCTAACCAAAATGATAGAATGAGATTCTCTTGGGATTGCTAGATACTCATACTCAAGAAGGAAAAATAAAAACAAAAATAGAAAACAAATGAAAATGGCGTTTGTGTTAGAATATGTAGAATAGATGAAAATCCAAAAAATAGTGCAAGAAATAGATACAATAAAATTATAAATATAGATAATTTATAAGATCAAAATAGCATTATATGGTTAGTTTCGAAGAGAGTAATGCAAATACTCAAGAATACAAATAACATTAGGAAAGAACAAAAGCATGAAGCTATATGAGTATAGAAGTGTGTCAAAACAACCTAGGAGAGTGAGTATATATAGGCTAGGTGAAGAGGAGGTGGAAAATACAACCAATGAGATGAATACACTACAAGACTTCATAAATAAGAAAGTGCATCTCCCATGGAAGATGATGAAACCTCACATTTTGCTCACATATATTGAATTTATTAATCTCAGCATGATTAAATATAATTATAGAGAAAACATATGCTAGAAAATATAAACCTACACTATTATCCTCAAGCATAATTTAAGTGGGTGAAAATATGGATTTCAAAAGATGAAGCTTGATAAGGTACCCATGTACATTGAATTACCCCCAAAGAGAAGAACCACCCTTAAGAAAAGAGAGAAAAGCCCCCTCCCAAATAGAGAGAAATAATACATCCTTCAAGTAGAGAGAGAAGGAAGGACTAAAACCCCCCAAAGGTGAAGCATCTCACACTCTCAATAAAGCTCATAAATAAAGATATTTTCTGTTAGGAAAGCTTAAGGTATGGAACAAACTCTCCTAATGTCAAAACTCAGAGAAGAATGCAGATATGTCTTTAAATTTTGCAATTATAGTTCATTAAGATGCACATGAAAGGAATAAAATAATCGATAAATAAACACATACACAATTGGACACCAGATTTACGTGGGAAAACCCTTATGGGAGAAAAACCCACCACACCAAAGAAAAATCACTTGTATTATAGTAATTGAATTACATACAAGTTACAAACTCTCCTTTCAAATGTCAATTTTATAGCAACAACATTTCCCTGATCAACCTTGTACAAAACAAATTCTGATCACACTTCGTTATGTCTTACTGTTCCAATGCTCATACAACATACAGTTCAAAACACTAACTAATCGAATGATTCAACCTTCGACCATTATAGAGAGTTCCCTTTTGTTCACAATTCACAAACGGTTTATTGATCTCTCACGAGTGAATGGTCACAACAGTCCAACTGCAAACGGTTTACATTTTGCTTCTCTCATTGGTTCAAAAAAAACCACATAGGATAATCGTTTAGTCAAAATTCTTCAACTGTATCACTTATCGGTGAGACATTAGACCGTGTCTCATTGATGCCAAACTACCCATTTGACAATCGTACATTGCACAGTCTTCTGTCGTTCTATCGCTCTGACATGGTGAAGTCTCACCGACCAAAAAACCATCGGGTTGAGATCCTGCCTCAGAGGAAGTCTCCAAAGCTCCTCCAGTAGTTCATGTCACATCGATGATGTTCTTGCTTGTTGATCTCATTGGGGAGACGTACCCCAATTGATTCCATTGGGCAGACCAATACAGTCGGGACGATCATCCAAAGCTAGGCCGAAGACCCAGGTTACTCCGATGCCATTCAGGAATGGTCCATCGACATAAATTACTTCGATCCCAATCCATCGGCCAAACTTCAATCATTGGACGAAGATCATAAGGCTGGGCTGAAGTCATATTTCACACCGATGAAGAACCATCGACAAGACTCACGTTGGCCATATTCCATCGGCCAAATTTTTATTGTTGGTCCGATCTTCCCAGGTCTAGCAAAAGACCAAAGTTACCCCGACGGAGTACCGTCGGCAAGACTCTTGCCAATCATCACCTTTCGGTCAAACTCCTACCTTCGTCGAGAGATAGAGAACTTGCGCCGACTGTTCAGGTCATACCGATGGATCCCGTCGGCAAGACCGACCATTAGTCACATCGACATGATCATTTTGAACCTTCAAAACCAAGCTACTTGTCGACAAGACATTCCAAGAGTCTCATCAAATTTTCTCTCTCAGGAGTTTCATGTTAGTAATTTTGAGGAACATTTTCCAACAATCTCCCACTTGACGAAGATCTTACTGACACCTCTAGAGCATCCAGAAACTATTGAGATTCATGGGCACCAAGGCCCATCAAACTTGCACATCACTTGTACTTGTCTGTGCTCACTATTTTCGTCAATGCACTTGCAACATTTTCTAGAGTATCCACTTTTTGTAAACAAACATTTCCATCCTCCACCATATCTCGTACGAAGTGATACTGCACATCAATATGTTTCATCCTGACATGGAAAGTAGGATTTTTTGCCAGAAAAATAGCACTTTGATTGTCACAGTAAATTGTAATCTTCCCTACATGAAACCCAATGTTAGAACACAAATGTTTTAACCAGATTGCTTCTTTACAGTCGTGTGTGGCTACCATGTATTCTGCCTCTATAGTGGACAAAGCGACTACAACCTGTCGCTTGCTCATCCAACTAACTGCACCACCATTCACCATGAAAATATATCCACTGGTGGATCTTCTGCTATCAATGTTCCCTGCCCAATCAAAATCCACATACCCACGAATGTTGAGAGTCCTCTGTGATGCAACCAAATTGCCATGGTAACACAAAGCATATTCTGAAGTGCCCTTCAAATATCTAAACACTCTTTTCACAACATCCCAATGCAGCCTTGTATTTTCCATAAAACAACTAAGTACTCCCACTGCTTGGGCAATGTTTGGCCTTGTACAAACCATTGCATACATTAGACTACCAACGACACTTGCATAAGGCACCCTGGTCATGTCCTCCATCTCAGTAGGAGATTTTGGACAATCTTCAACATATAGTTTTGTTCCTTGTAAAACTGGAACAACTAGCTGCTTGCAATCAGTCATACAAAATCTCTCCAGAACAGTGTTAATATACTTACTCTGGTTGAGCCAAAGTTTTCTACTCTTTCTATCCTTGGTTATTTCCATCCCCAGAATATACCTTGCTGCACCCAGATCTTTCATTTCAAATTTTACAGACAATTGAGATTTTAGATCAGAAATCATAAACTTACTATTCCCAATGAATAACATATCATCCACATATAGGGAAATAATTAAAATACATTCATTCTCAGCTTTATAATACACACAATGATCAAATTTTGATCTTAAAAGTCCCAAAGACAAAACAAATGTGTCAAACTTCTTGTAACACATTCTAGGAGATTGTTTTAATCCATACAAAGATTTTTTCAACTTGCAAACCAATTTTTTTTTACCTTTTTTCACAAAGTGCTCTGGTTGGGACATATAAATTTCTTTTTAAAGATCACCATGAAGAAATTCCATCTTCACATCCATCTGCTCAATCTCCCAGTCATACGCTGCTGCAAGTGACAAAAGAAATTTGATATATGTCAACTTTTCTACTAGAGAAATTTTTTCCCCATAATCAATTCCCTCTACCTGGGAATATCCCTTTGCAACCAACCTCGCTTTATACTTTTCAACATAGCCATCTAGACCAATTTTCTTTTTAAATACCCATTTGCAGCCCACATGCTTTCTACCCTCAGGCAATGGAACTAGATCCCAAGTATCATTTTTTTCTAATGATGCCATTTCTTCATTCATGGCTTCCAACCAAGAATCTAAATCAGACATTTCAGTTGCCTCTTTTATAGTCCTAGGCTCATTAGTGTTAGTAATCAAAGCATAGGCACAACTAGAATCCAACATAGAGAATCCATACCTATCTGGTTGTCGCCTTTCATGTGTAGACCTCCTCACAGGTTGAGGCTGAGGACATTGTTCATCATCTTGCTCAGAACTTTCAGAGCTGCTTGAGCTCTCCTCAAATTCAAGTACATTTTGAATTTTGAATTCCTCTTTATCTGGTGTGGGAGGAATTTTAACTACATCCTCTTTTTTTTCTGATTTTGTCTCTGACTGCAAATCCAAAGTAGAAGGCTTCAACTCACGAAAAATAACACTTCTGTTGTACAAAAGCTTCTCAGTCTCAGGATTCCAAAGCTTGTATCCTTTTATGCTAGTGCTAAAGCCAATAAAAATACATTTAATAGCCTTGTTTTCCAATTTAGATCTTTTTTTATTTGAGACATATGCACATGCCTCACAACCAAAGAATTGAATATGTCTTAGAGAGGGATTCTTTCCAGACCATGCTTCCAAAGGCATTTTATCAACAAGAGCAGATTTAGGGGAACGATTTATTAAGTAACATGCTATTGCAACTACCTTAGCCCAAAATTTATCCTCCAAGCCAACACTTCTCAACATACTTCTTTCCCTTTCCATCATCGTCCTGTTGAACCTTTTAGCAAATCCATTTTACTGTGGAGTGTAGGGTGTAGTTTTATGTCTTTTAATTCCATGATCTTTGCAGTACCTTTCAAACTCATCAGAACAAAACTCACTGCCATCGTCAGTCCTTAAACACTTTATTTTTCTTCCAGTCTGATTTTCCACAAGGTTTTTAAATTCCTTAAAATGACTGAACACTTTTGATTCACTTTTTAAAAATACACAAATGCCCTTCTTGAATACTCATCAATAAAAGAAACATAATATTTAGATTTTGATAATGAAGGAACATTCACTGGACCACACACATCAGAATGAATGTAATCAAGTATACCAAAAGATTTATGAGGACTAGAATAAAATGAAACACAATATTGTTTTCCATATATACAATGTTCACAAAATTCAAATTCAAGGTTACAGTCATCAAGCCCTTCAACCAGGTTTTTATTCTTCAAAGTTTTTAAACCTTTTTCTCCAATGTGGCCAAGCCTATGATGCTAGAGCATAGTCTTTTCTACTGGAAGTTTAACTTCTATAGATTTTGCACTATCATGAATATTTTCCTTCTCTTTACGAACAACCTTTTGTGACTTTACAGAGACATTGTTGCATTGAACAACAAGTGCATCTAGCTTGTACAGAGTACCAATTCTAGCACCCCTAGCTAGGACCATTGAGCCTCTATTCATTTTGTAGCCATTGCCAGAGAATGAGACTTGCACTCCAACATTGTTCAACTTACTAATATAGAGTAAATTTTGAGCCAGACTTGGTATATGGATTACACCATCAATTCCTTTGAATCTTCTGCCAGGGAATTGAATTTTGAATCTTCCATGACCAACTATTTCTAGAGACGAATCGCTTGCCAAATACACCTTTCCACCATCGTATTTTTCATACTTTGTGATCCAGTCTCTATGAGATGTCATGTGGAAAGATGCTCCAAAATCAATCAGCCAGACATCATCTGATGCCCGAGTTGCCAAGGCTGTAATGAAGGCATCTGCATCACTCTGAGAAGAATCATTATTGGAAGAGTTCTTCTTCTTCTTCTTTTTATCCTCTTTGCAATCCTTTCAGACATGACTAGGCTGCCCACAGTTCCAACACTTCACCTTGGAATTCTTGCCAGGAGAATTTGATCTCCCTTCTAAATTCGATTTAGACTTCTTATTGTTCTTCTTTCCTTTTTCTTTTGATCTGTCTCAAACAACAAGAGCCTCCTTCGCCATCTCAGAAGATTTCCTTCTCATCTCTTCTGATAACAAAGAAGAAAAATTGTCTTCCATCTTAAAAGTGGATGTTGTGCTCCTAATAGCCATCACCAAGTGATCCCAAGAATCCGACAAAGAACATAAAAATAGCATACAAAGATCTTCTTCATCAATCTTCACACCCACAGATGCTAACTGATCAATTAGCATGTTAAAAGTATTTAAATGATAAACAAAAGATGCTCCTTCTTGCATTTTCAAAGTACTTCTTCCTTAAGAATAGATTATTCACCAAGGACTTTCCTTGATAAATGTCACCAAGTTTCTTCCACAAGGAGGCTGCAGTCTTCTCTTCATGAACGTTAGGAGAACAAATTCTGCTAAACAGAGTCTTATCAACTTTTCAATCTACTAGTTCCTATTCTTCTTGCTTCATGCCAAAAGGTTTCGTTCTAGACACAACAACCCAAAGATCATGATCAACCAACAGATTTTCCATTTTGAGTTTCCACAACTCAAAATTGCTGCCATTGAATTTCTCAATTTCAATCTTTTCTGATGTACTTTCCATTGCCATCATAATCTATAATTTCAATCACCAGACTTCTACAAGACTCCCACTGCAAAAAATTGACACAAAAAACCCAACCTACCCACAAGGATAACACAACTGGCTAGGATTTGATACCACTTGTTAGGAAAGCTTAAGGTGCAAAACAAACTCTCCTAATGTCAAAACTCAGAGAAGAATGCAGATATGTCTTTAAATTTTTCAATTACAATTCATTAAGATGCACATGAAAGGAATTAAATAATAGAGAAATAAATGAATACACAATTGGATGCCAGATTTATGTGGGAAAACCCTTACGGGAGAAAAACCCACCACACCAAAGAAAAATCACTTGTATTATAGTAATTGAATTACATACAAGTTATAGACTCTCCTTTCAGATGTCAATTTTACAACAACAACATTTCCTTGATCAACCTTGTATAGAACAAATTCTGATCACACTTCGTTATGTCTTACTGTTCTAATGCTCATACAACATACAATTCAAAACACTAACTACTCGAATGATTCAACCTTTGATCATTACAGAGAGTTCTGTTTTGTTCACAGTTCACAAACGGTCTATTGATCTCCCACGAGTGAATGGTCACAACAGTCCAACTGCAAATGGTTTACATTCTGCTTCTCTCATTGGTTCAAAACAAACCATGAAGGACAATCGTTCGGTCAAAATTCTTCAATTGTATTGCTTATCGGTGAGACACCAGACCGTGTCTCACCGATGCCAAACTACCCATTTGAAAATCACACACTACACAGTCTTCTATCACTCTGACATGGTGAAGTCTCACCGACCAAAAAGCCATCGAGCTAAGATCTTACCTTAGAGGAAGTCTCCAAAGCTCCTCCGATAGTTCATGTCACACCGATGAAGTTTCTGCTTGTTGATCTTATTGGGGAGACTTACCTTGATCGATTCCATCGGGCAGACCAATATAGTCGGGATGATCATCCAAAGCTAGGCCAAAGACCCAGGTTACTCCGATGCTATTCAAGAACGATCCATCAACAAGACTTACTCTGATCCCAATCCATCAACTAGACTTCAATCATTGGACGAAGATCATAAGGCTAGGCTAAAGTCTTATTTCACACCGATGAAGAACCATCAACAAGACTCATGCCGACCATATCCCATCGGTCAGACTTCTACTGTCGGTCCAATCTTCCCAGGTCTAGCCGAAGACCAAAGTTACCCCTACGGAGTACCGTCGACAAGACTCTCGTCAATCATCGCCTGTCGGTTAGAATCCTACCTTCACCGAGAGATAGAGAACTTGTGCCAACCGTTCAAGTCATATTGATGGATCTCATTGACAAGACCGACCATTAGTCACACCGACATGATCATTTCGAACCTTTAGAACCAAGCTGCTTGTCAGAAAGACATTCCAAGAATCTCATCGAATTTTATCTTTTAGAATTTTCATGTCAATAAGTTTGAGGCACATTTTCCAACATTTTCTATGAAGGGATTGATAAAAATATTGATAAAAGTCTTAGTAGTTTGGAAATAGCGAAGATGAATGACCTATCTATTGATAAAATCTTGAATGTAGTACATGTGAACCTCTATGTTCTTTCTCCTTGATCAAGTTCTATGAAATCTAAATGACACTCTAGTTGTTACATAAGATGATTGAAGGTTGTTTGAAATGGATACCAAAATCAATGAGAATACATTAAGTCCAAATAGGTCTAGTGGTAGCATTCACAACCCCTTGATACTTAGCCTTAGTGGAAAATAGAGAATAACATATTGCTTCTTTCTCGACCAACAAATAGGACCACAACCAAGTGAGAAAACAACACCTAAAGTGGAATTATGGTCTTAAGAATCACCTACCTAATGCAAATTTGTATAACCCACCAAGTCAATATCAATGCTCATTGTGTAGTGAATCCAAAAATTGTAAGTACCCTAACTGTAATAGAGATCCACTTGGTTTCCTTCCAACACAAATCATGGGACCCTACATGGATTGAGACTCTTCCCTTAATATATAAAGTATTAGGCCTTATATGAGTTAGATGAACAAGCTTACAAATGAGCTATCATATAAAGTACCATCAACCAAAGGTATGAAACACTAAGCCTCAATTTTGACTCTAGAAAGTGTAATGAAACAACTTGCACAATAGAAGAATATGCTATAAATATTTGATAATAAGAAACTACCTCCAATGAGAACACAAATTTATGAAATATATATCCAAATATATCCAATGAGAACACAATTCAAAATATGATGATGAAATAAGGAACTACCTCCAATGAGAACACAGATTCACAATATGATGATGAAACAAGAAACTACCTCCTATTGATACCTTATTTATGCCTATAATATCACCCATGCTGACTTAGATAGCCCTATATAAGCCTTGGGCCAACCTAAATAACTAAATAACAATATAATAATGATAATATGACTTTATTAATAGTTATAATAGTCACAAGACAACTATTCATAACCCTAAGTACACTAATATTAAAGACATAGCATGCCACCTCTCTTTAGAGAAGCATTGTCCTCAATGCTAATCAAGTGTGGATTCTTCTAAATAAACTCCTCATCCTGCCATGTGGCATCTTCAATTGGTATATTCTTCTACTAGATGAGATAATCAGTGAGTGTTCTAGTCCCAACTTCTTTGTGTGTGTTTGACGAATGAAATTTGGTTCCAATATGATTCCTCCTTCATTGAGCTCTAGTAATATTATTTGAGAAGGGATATTATGGTCAATTACTTTTTTCAAACAATAAACATGAAAAACTGGATTTGTCTTTGTTGTTGGTGGAAATTATAGCTTGTAGGTGACACTACCTATCTTTTCCATGATTTGGTATGGGCCATAATATTTTAGAGACAACTATTTATTCTTTTTCTGTTTCTTTTATGAAAATTGCTCATAAGGATGCAATCTCAAGAAGACCCAATCCCCAACTTCAAATATTATTTCACTATGGTGTTGGTTCGCCTGTTGCTTCATCTAATTTTGTGCCATGCCTAAATTATCCTTGAGTCTTAAGAGTACTATTTTTGGTGAAGCAAGTGGTCCTCCATTGCTTGAACTCTCGGTAACACCTTCAATGATGATGTGATGGAAGGAGGCTAATATCCATATAGCACCATAAATTGTTACACCCTATTGTGTATTTACCTAGTTACTTTTACCTAGCTAGATAAAATACTTGCATATGTGCATGTGTTTGTAACACTGATGAAAATAAATGTGATTGTACTTTGTTTGTAAGAATCATTGAAAATATAATGAATAAATGGTTGATTCAGATTGATGTTATATATATGTCTTAATTCTGACTATAGAATTTATACTACAAATGATTGTTTTGTGATCAATTGACTACCTTTGCAAATGTGACAAGTTGATTGTAGATATAGGTTCACTCCTTCAGAAGGGAGGGGAAGTATCACTTAGGAGAAGAGTTTTGGTCCAGTAACCCTTAATGAGTCTAATTGAGCTTTCACATACTCAAATTTAGAATGGTCAAGTCAATTTAATAGATACGGGAAAAAGGTAAGATACCTTGGTTTGATTGTTTAGGAGAAGTTTTATTTGATTATGAGATCATGCTTGAATTAAGTGTTTGAGTTTTTTTGTATTTATGAGTACTTCTTTAAGAGTACAATCGATGAGATATATACATAGGATGTATATATACATACATATACGCATGGCTACGATGAGCTCATACACATGAGTAAAGACGTACATAAGTATATGTGGATAGATGTATCTACGTATGCTTATGGATGGATTACCCATATGCATGGGAACATCAAATGGATAAAGCAACATATATATATATATATTTAATGTATATATGTCAGTAGATATTATTGCTATTATGAATGTTTGAAGGTAATGTTATATATATGTGTACAATGAATATATATGTGTATGTGCATATATATATATATTGATATACATGTATCTATTGACGTGAAGGCAATGTCCATACAAGTATATTAGTATATATAAATATACATATGTATGTATGTATATATACATGTGTGATATTAATTTGGATAGTAAATGGATATAAGTTTATGCATTCATATATCAAATGACATATATTTATAATCATATGAGTTGATATATATATATATATAAATATATATACGTATATACATACATATATATATAATAACATGTTAAGTTATATATATGTATAATATAATATATATACCATACATATATATATTATTGATAAAATGTAATGTTTGAATAAGCACTGAATATATATTAAGCTCTGATATTTTAAATGCCAAACACATACTATACAAACTATAGTATATAGCACACATCTTATATAGTGTTAGGCACAACAATAAAGAGCACACACTAAAGTAAACACTATAAAAATTTATCATGAATTACCATGCTTTGCAAATGGAACACAACATAATGGAAGGAACGTGGGAAAATATATAAGACATAGTCAAGAGTATTGGAGGAAATTTGAAATGCATTTAAAAGCCTTGACCTGGTCTTTATTTTGTAAATACCAAATAACACGTAAGAATTTTATGTGGAACAAGATTATGAATAATTGCATTGCTTTAGAAGTCTATTTTATTGGCTCTAGCCAGTGATGGAAACCAAAGTAAATTGGAGAATAATTCAAGTAGAAGTTGGAATGAATAGAGTCGACCTGTTTGATTATTTACCTTGCATTTTTGAGTAGTATTCTTGCTATCCATGAATGAAGTGACCTGCTATGCTATTTTTCCGAGTCTTAAGTTTGAAACCTACCACCATTATTTACTATGCTGATTCAAATCAAATGAGATGAGAAGTGTCGATTCAATTACCTTGCTTCTAGCCTATAGATGCTGATTTTTGTGTATAAATAGAGGCGTCCTTTACCTCAAAGGGACACATATCTATATTTTTCTATTATTTTATGTGAGATACTCTATTTTTTTGAGTTTTGTGAGAGAATTAGTGAGTGTTTTACCAGATTTTTATTGAGATATTTCGTGAGAGTATTTTGGGAAGAGTGGGAGTAAATTGTTTCCAAGTTGGAAGCTGATTTGAGGAGGCTAGGATTGGAAACTAGCTAGGACAGGTTGGATGTTTGTACTTACAGGCATGTGGTTTCTTACTCTTTTATACTTGACTAAATTTAGAATGATTATGTGATTTTCTTATTTTCATTTGGGAAAACGTATTATGTTTTTAGGGAAAGATTATTTTCAACCTTCATGAAATTGAAGTCACTTGTTTATAGTTTGAATTCTCTATTACTTGTGTGTTTGTACATACTCCATATTAAGGAGTGGGTGTAATTATATATAGTATTGAACACCTCATATAGAGTGGAGTATATATAGCTAAAGACAAATTTAAATTGGTAGGTTATGAAAACACTTGTTAGCCTATTAGAAGAGTCATAGTGAACTTAGTATATATAGGTTGTTCCTGGGATTAAAGATTATCCTATGGAGGGAATTTCCTATGCATATAATATGAACGGTCTTAACAAATCGATCTAGAATGGTAGGTGAATGTGTGACGTCCACTCAAAGTAATACGTGATGAATACTTTGGCCAAAGTGGTGTAATTCACCATTGATTACACTATTAGTTCATTGTGTTACCTTAGAGTATTCTAGTCCAAGATTTTCATACACGTAGAATATAGATAAGTTGTATGGTAAAGTTCTAGTTATGTAGGGCACACCACTATCTCGGGATTGGCTAGTAGTTTGTCGTTTCTAGACCAAATCTCTTCATTGAAGGGTAGGGCTATCTTACCATATGTGGTAGATTTGAAGGGAACCAAAGTTAGTCCATGGAAGCACTTGAGTGATGCTTCTCCTCTCAATCGACAAGCCAATATTTGAAAGGGGATTTCCTAGATCAATTGTATTTCTAGTGCCAATGAAGCTCAGATGAGCTATGTATGTAACTTGTATCTATTTCTTTAAAATATGGAAAATGTATTTTGTATCTAGATTATGAAATCATTTCTTTGGAAATATTGTACGTACCATTGAATCAAATGAGAAAGATATTTTATTGCCATAATATAAGCATATTATATTGTTTTGAATTTTTTTTTTATCACTATGTGTTTGGAATTTAGATTAAATTCACTTGTGGTAAAACATAGGAGAAATTATATGAGTTGAGCAAGGGGCATGTTACATAAATAGAGACATTTTTGATGAAATATGAAAAGGAAGTGCTATACCACCATTTTTCTAGTGGTAGCCAATCTACCCATTGAGACAATTTATCTAAAGTGAAACAACATAGATATCCTTCCAAACACTTATTAACAACCTCGATTTTCCCATTAGATTGAGGGTGGTATGAAGAATATTAGAAAATTGATTACCCAAACATGATAATAAATCTATCTAAAAGTGACTAGTAAAGATAGGATCATGGTCACTAACAATAACCTTAAGTGTACCATACAACTTTTGTACATTCTCCAAAAAATATTTTACTATTGTAATTGCTGTAAAGATGTGATAATGCAATGAAATGTGCATATTTAATGATGCAATCTACTACTACCAAGATGATATTATGGCATTTAGATTTCAAAATCCCTGTGATGAAGTCCATGGATACCTCTCCCTGAAGTTGGCTAGGAATAACTAAGGTCTACAAGAGACCCGGTGTCTTAATTGTCTCCCCTTTATTTCTTTGACAAACCAAACATTCAACCACAAATTTTTGAACGTCACCTTTTATCCCTTCCCAAAAAATCTTGCTTGACTCGATGATATATTGTCAAAAATCTTGAATGAACACCAATTGGAGACTCATGAATTTCTATGAGAATATTGTATTTAAGAGAGGAATTCTTGTAGAGATACAATCACTCTTTATACCACAGAGTATCTCCCTTCCAACAAAAAAATCTGAAATACTAGGATCACTCTTTAATTGTTGAATGAGATTACTTTGTAACATCATTCTGCCACTTTGCTTTGGCTTCTAGCACCCAATATTATTATAATATTGAAATGACACACAATAAAGCTTCATATTTATCATCCTTCCTAGAAAGTGCATCTACCACAATATTTTCCTTCCCTTTCTTATATACAATCTCAAAGTCATAGCCCGACATCTTAGTGATCCATTTTTGTTGCTCTTCAAAATATAATCTTTATTCCAAAAATATTTTAGGCTATCATAATCTATCTTAACCTTGAAGTGTCTACCCATTAGATAAGGCCTCCATTATTTGACTGCATGAAGAATATCTAGAATTTCCCTCATAAATAGGTTTGAGTTGATTCTTTCCCTTTAATTGATGAATCTCAAAAGAAATTGGTCGACCCTCTTGCATGAGAACTAATCCTATACCATTTCTTGAAGCATCACATTCCATGATAAAATCCTTGGTGAAGTTTGGAGTGGAAAGCACTGGAATTATACACATATCCTCCTTCAATCTCTCAAATGATGCATTAATGAAATCATTCCAATAAAAATAATCCTTCTTCAATAAAGCTATGAGGGGTACGACTACACAACCATGATACTTCACAAATATTTTATAGTATCTGGTCAATCCCAAGAAACCCCTTAATTTATTAATGGTTTTGGGAATAGGCCATTCCATGATAGCCTCAATTTTGTTAGGATCCACTTTTAATCCATGCAAAACTATGTGTCCCAAGTAGTCCACCTCGTTGAGACCAAAAGTACACTGAGATGGCTTAGTATAGAGTTGAAAATCTTCAAGAACTTCTCATGCTTGATCTACATGCTGCAAGTGTTTTTATAATGTGTTTCTATAAATCAATATATCATCAAAGAACAATAATACAAACTTCCTCAAGAATTTATTAAATATAGAGTTCAACAAAATTTAAAATATAGATGGTGTATTGGTAAGACCAAATGACATCAGGTCATAAACTCTTAATGAACCTTATGAGTCCTAAATGTTGTCTTAGAAATATCTTCTTTATTAATTTGAATTTGGTGATAACCCGATCTAAGATCTATTTTTGTAAAATATATATCTCGATTCAATTCATCTAGAAAATCATCAATGATTGGAATAGGAAACTTATCTTTGATGGTGTGCATTTGAGCACTCTATATTATAGGAACCTAAGCTAATTTTATTCCTTCTAACGCACCATCGCTATGGGCGAGGAGTAAGACTTTGACTATGCCTGATAATTCCTACCTCTAAAATCTCCACTATCTTTTCAATCTCACTTTTTTTGAATATATGGGTACTTAAAGGGATTGATGTTGGGTGGCTGGCTCCCTGGAACTAGATGTATGGAATATCATGATCCCTCTTAGGAGGAAGTACTTCAGGAATATCTCTGAAAACTATTGAGATTCGATCAATGATTTCTTGTAATTTTGGATGGGTGGGAGCATGAGATCAAGAGACTTCTAATGAAGATAATTGGGCCACAAATCTATAAATTCCTTTCATAAGAAATTTTTACATTTGTTGAGAGCTTTCTATTTATGGGGACTTTTCCTTCAACCCTGTTAGTTCTACTATATTTCCTTCTAATTGAAATCTCATGAATAGTTCTTAAAAGTACATATTAATTATTCTCAAAATAGTAAGACATTATACTCCCAAAACAATATCTGTTGCACCCATGGAGATAACATACAATTGGATATAAAGTTGATAATCTCCCATGGATAATTTAATGCTATGGATTTTTCTAGAACACATAAAAGTACCACAATCTACAATCAAGACCTGAAACTCTATAGTTGGATATATAAAACAATTTTGACAAGTAGCCAACTTTTCGTTGATGAAATTATGAGTACTACTTGAGTTGATCAACACTATTAATTTCTATAGCATCATAAATTGTCACCCTTGAAAATTTCACACTGTTTTGTCCCCCCTAAATTACTGAGCCTAATTGACCCCCTAATTTCCTAAATTATGCATTGCATAGCTTATTTTTACCATTTTTCGAGAAATTGCAAGCATTGAGAACATGCATTTATTTAATGTTTTCCCCCAAAACCCTAAGACTTGGAAAATAGGGCCAAGATTGGGACACCCTTGGGCATCCTAGTCCCCCTATTTTGTCAGGATCTAAACTTGAATATGTCAGTGGTATTTTAACATTTGAAATTCAAGTTACAAATGTCGGCTATCAAGATTTATTTTTTGAGAAATTAGAGAAATGCCTATAAATGCCTAGTTATTGCATCATTTGAACATTAAAAATAATCTATCTAGGAAATCATTGAAGCAATTATTGTCAAGAGCACTATTAAGCAAGTTAAGAGCAACATTTCAGAGCTATATTGCAACTATTCAAGTTCCTAACATCATGTCAAATCTTATGTGAGTTTATGTGTGTTTATGTTATCATTGTTTTTGAAGGCTAACCCTTTTGTAGGTCTCCAGGAAATTCAAGCATTCAAGCAAGAAAAATCTAAGACCTTGAAGTGATGTGCATGAATTCAATCCTTCAAGGAATCGATTGAAGGGTGGTGAGTTGCAACACTTTTTTGATTCATCATTCCTTCCTATCAATTATCCATTTTTTTTATTGAATTTCCATTATGGAAGTGGAAACACTAACACAAGGTTTAAATAAGGAAAGCCCCTAAATGATACATTTCTTCTCTTTGTTAATGTGCAAATTTTAGGTTTAGAGAAGATTGAAGGGAGTTTGAAGATCATTCATTCATTATTACATTCAAATCCCTACATATTGTCAACTCAAAAAAAATCCCTACAAAATTATCTAATAGTGATCCAACAACTTTGCAAGTAGAAAGGGGATCTTAGATCTTCTACCAAAGGATTGAAAAAATAGAGCAAGACACCCCTACAAGGACTGGAATGCCCTTGGGAAACTCTATCCTCCTAAAGTGACTGACATCAAACTTTCAGAATAGGTACACATCACTCCGCCCTTCCCAGATTAGCCTGCAATTCTTTATTTCAGTCTATTAATTATTGAAAGCTTACATTTTTCATCCAAGTTACCGATTCTTTTTTAGGTTTGGGTATGGGTACGAGGGTTCGATACGTGGGTTCGGTCAAATTTTTTTTGGGGGTTGGGTACGTTAATACAAAAAAATATAAAAATTAGAAATATATACATATTTGTAGTAGTAATTAAGCTCATAATACACCACCATATTAATAGTCAAATAACATAGCAAAAATACACCACCACTTTAGACATAAATGTCATGATATAGAATTATAAATTAAAGTCCAAACATAAAACTATCAAGTGTTTAAAATCAACCATTATTGATCATTGATCAATCTAAATCATATGGGTCATAAAAAAAGCATCATCATCATCATTAGATGCTACATTTTGTGTAGAACCATAATTAGCATTAGTGGAACTCACACAAGCACTACCACTAGCATTGACACTACCACTCTCATGCTCAGTAGCTGCTTTAGGCTGATAGTCATCATCAATATCAAGTGCATCTAAGTGACTTGTGGAAGCATCCAAGTCAAGATGTTCTATCTCAAGATCCCACCTCCTTGTGTCTCCTTGTTTGTGAGAACTTTTCTTGTTTGTAAGGAGGTGCAAGTTTGAATGCACATACACCAAGTCCTCTACCTTTTTTAAATGTAGTCTATTGCACTTTATTGAGTGGATGAAGGAGTATGTGCTCCAATTCCTCTTAGAAGAAGATGAACTAGCAACCTATTAAGACCAAATTAAATAGTTAAGAGAGAAAATTTAACTAACAAAATATTAATTAATATAAATATAAATTAAAATTACAAAATATATAACTTACTTGGGATAATTTTTTTATAGCAATAGGTTGGAGGTGCCTATATTCTTTCCCATGGAAGTACCACCAACTATGAGCATACACCCTGTACTTGTCTCAAAGAGCATCAAGATTCTGATCAAGATTATTGAAGCATGCAAAAGCCATGAACTCATCCCTCACTCGACCACGCTGGTCACAATCACTAAAGAGTGTACAAAGTGTTGCCTTGTACCCTTGAGCCACTTCAACATCTCTATATGTAGCAACTCTTGATGAAGCAGAAAGTATCTCAACACTATAATATTTGGGACTCAATGCAAAAGAGAGAAGATGCAACGGAGTGGTCATTTTGTTCCATCTATCTACAATGATTTCATGTAGCTCTTTGAAGAAATTTTCTTTAGGATCTTCCTATTTTTAATTGATAATGGTTTTCATCTTCTCAATCATTAAGTTGATACTATAATATACTTTTCCCAAACAAGGTTTATCCATGTCAGTGTAATGGATCATGCTCAATATGGGCTTAGTGAAACTGATGAGATACTCAACATGATCCCACCAACTATCATCTAGGATCCTTTGCTTGTCCCTATTTTCCCTTTAAGTGCTAGATTGTCTCCATATGGACCAATTAGGGTTGATGACCATATTACAGAGTGCCTCACGAACCTTTATAATATGTCTCAACACAATTGTGGTAGATGAAAAACGGGTCTCAACAACCTGTTTAAAAATAAAAATAAAAATAAAAATATAATTTTAAATTTATAAAATCAAAATTTAAAATTAAAATAAAATTAAAAATATTGAGAATTAACTTAGCTTCAACAACTCCAATTTTCAGAATTGACTAAATATGCCTTGTGTCATATGGTGGTTGGTGACAAACATTTGGATGTCTTCACCCTTAGCATACACCTGTTTGATCCACTCAATTCTGGATCCAATTTTTTGTAGCATTAGATTGATGGAGTAGACAACACAAGGCATCCAAAAAATGAGTGAATAATTCTCCTCAATCAATAACCTAACAACCCTACAATTTTTGGCATTGTCAATTACAACTTGCACAACATTTTGATGGCCCACTTCTTCAATAGCTTGACAAAGGATGTTAGCAATAAATGGACCATCCTTCACCTATCCTTCTTAATCCACTTCTCTCAAAAACATTGCCCCTTTAGGGAATACGACAATAACATTGATCAATGGGAAATTTTTTGCATCTTTCCATCCATAAGAAATGATGGTCACCCCTGTTTCGATCCACAAATCCCTTATGGGCTTGAAAGATTCTGCTACATGTTTCACCTCTTTCTCCAATAAGGTGCAATACACCTTCTCAAAACTTGGGCCCTTATACCCCTTTGGAGCCTCATTAATAGATTTCACCATTTTTTGCCAATATGGTGAACGAACAACGTTGAATGCCAATCCATTACCAGAGACACATCTTGCTATGTCTTGATCAATAATCTCTCTTTCCTCATTCTGAAATGAAGCTTCCAACGATCCCTTAGATCTTTTATTTGAAAAGGGCACGATTTTATCTTGAGGGATGGACATAAATGGATGGCTATCTATAGGTGGCATATATGAAGGTGGTGTAGGGGGCTTCATCAATCAAGATCTTTTCTTCAAAGGATGACTTGTTTTAATATTTCTTGATTTTTGTTCTACTTTTTCTTGCTTAGAAATATATTTCAACACTAATTTATCTGGAAGGCCTTTGTTACCTGGTCTTGGACAAGCTTTGATACCTAGTTTAGGGATCCTACACAATTTCCCTTTCACTCAAATATATGAGCTCATATATCGAACTTTGCAATGACTACAAATCCAAACATATACTCCAACACCTAGAACTTGTTGAGCCATTTCTGCATATTTCCAAAGGGGAGAGGTTGGGTTTATTTTGGAATGAGATTGGCTTGAGGAGTTAGAAGCAGATACCATTGTAATACCTAAGGCAAAACACATTAAAATAATTTTGGTATTGAAACTAAAAGACCTAATTAATTTCAAAAAATTAGAAAAATTGAACATGTGTTATAGACATAAATGAAAACAAAACAAAAACTTAAAAACAAAACAAAATAGTTCATTTGTTAAAAAAAAATGTTAGAAAAAAATAAAAAAACTTCAAAGAAACCTATCTCTTTTGAACAAATCTTGCTCTATGATATTCTTGGAAAAGAATGGACACTTACAAGTTCTTAGGAATAGCACAACAATCAAATTTGAATAATCAATGATCAAACTTCAAGTCTATTCAAGCTTGTGCAATCAAGAGAGAAAGTTTAGCAATGAAGGCAAAAAAACTTGTTTTTCATTCACAAATTGTTAAATGAGTATGTTTTTACCTATTTGATGTGTTAGGAGGAAAAGATTAAGGTTGGAGGCAATATTTTATTATTTATAATTCAACTAAAAGTAAAAAAAAATAATTAAAAAATGTCAAAAGCATTAAATATTCCACGGCCTGGGCGTTTAAACACTCGGGTTTAGTCCGGGTTTGAACTAGGTATGAAATTTTCATACCCACAGGGTGGGTTTTGTTTCTTTCCTATATCCACGGGCCGAAATAAAGTATCCTGGGTGAATTTGTAGTGAATTCGTATCATTTTTTCATTTCTGAATCATACCCGAGGCCTTTTTTAGATGAATCAGTAACTTAGTTTTTCATAGTAGGGAACATAGTCTAATTAGGTTATTCAAAGAAAATCAATTCCAATCCATCCCAAAGCTCAATAAGATGGAAATCCAGGTTTGATTGGCTCACCTTCATGGTTGAAATTCAATCTAAATACCTTGTTGATCTCCATCTTAATGATACAACAGAAAAGGACACTCACACCCAACCCATAAACACAAAATTTTAATCCTAGGTTTATACATTAGACCTAGGGTTCTAATTTTCTTTGTTTCACTTTCTACTTCTTTAATAAACCCATTACCTTGAGAGTTTTGGGATGCTAAAACCTGACAGTGCATGTAAAAAATTATTGGTTGGTGTAGCATTGAAAGTTGTACACCCTTTTAGGTGAAAGTACAATTTCAAATTCTATTTGGAGCTTTCTTTAAATGAACTTTCTATTAATGCCTTTTAGACATTCCCTAGCCCTAAATTTTCCTATCAACCTAGCAGAATGTGTTTATACTACTTTAGAAAATGTTTTATTGATTAAACATCATCAAATTAACTCTAGCAAGTGCTCTCATCTTGGAGAATTCATGATTATAGTAGACTCTAAACACCCGAATTAAGTTTTGTTGAGTGTGAATGAGCTAGATATGGGC
Organism: Sequoiadendron giganteum; assembly: GCA_007115665.2. Taxonomy (NCBI): domain Eukaryota; kingdom Viridiplantae; phylum Streptophyta; class Pinopsida; order Cupressales; family Cupressaceae; genus Sequoiadendron; species Sequoiadendron giganteum. Next base: position 702,949,932 of record CM021103.1, read on the forward strand.
GCCCCATGCCCTAGTCTAGGTATTTTTCCCAACAAACTTAATTTTCCATTTTTTTCGGTCTCTGATTTCAAAGATGTAATTTCAAATTTGGGCCTTGGCGATAAAATAATCCCACAAATTTAAAATTAAATGAGTCAGCCTACACTTTAATTTATTCTAAGTTCCACTACACAACATGAATTATTATTTCAAAATTAAGACAAATAAATTACAAGATAAAAAAACTCTACCAAAATACATTCATTATATAGGTTTTCAAGGAGAATTTCAAAATTAATCAAGTTGCTACAATGATTGAAGTTTGATGCCAATGGAAGAACATGATGGAGTCTAGGTTTTGGAGATAGATTTTTCTTCTTTCAAGAACCTAATGACTTTTTTTAAGAGTATTCTTATCTTAAAAAAATGATCTACTTGCTACCCTGAGCAAAGTATTGCTGCATTTTAGATTTTTCCTAGTGGTATTTGACTTTCTCTTAGGTTGATCTCATCTTTATCATTTAGGAATCCTTCTCTAACATATTTGAGTAGGGTTTTTAGAATTTTATCTTATTATAGCCTTAGATGCACTTAAGGGTAAGAGCACACACATTTTATCAGTCAATCAACCGACTATTCATGAAGGTTGAAATACCAAAATAATGGTTTGACCTATGTAAAATCATATATAGCCATACCCTTTCCCCTCTTTTCTATGATTTTGTAGGTTCAAATATGATGAGAAAAAGTTATAGAGTAGAATTGTAGAGTGCAGACCAGGAGTTATAGAAGTGTCAACATTTTTTTTTGAAAAGAAGGAAGCCAATTTAGGGCATCCCACACCTTAGACCTACCATTTCAGCCCTAACTTCATATCATAGGTGCACAGTTCTCTACCCTCATATTTTCTTTCTGTTCCCATAATTTTAGTTTTTCAATATAAAAAATTATGTTTTCAGATTAGGTTGCTTAATTCAATAAATTCACATTAAACTCAATCAATTTCCAAGTCAATAAAACAACTAGATCCAAGGCAGATTGTAATGTCCCCTTCTCATTCATAGCCAGTTTGAGTTGCCAATAGCCTATTATTTTTCTTGTAGGCTAAGTGGATTGTTGGTTAGGGAACTTTGGTGACCTGAGAGGATTGTTTTCAGGTTTCTAGTGGTGACGACTATTTTTAGTAACTTACTATCTTATGCGAACTTACAATTTTGGTAAGTTCCAGTTGAGCTTCCTTTTTGGCCCGTTTGGAGTTTGATCACTTACTATTTTTGGTAACTAGTCTCGGCTCCAATTCAGCAGCAGTGCAGAGTTTACATTGTTGGCAGGGGGGTGAGTTTTCTCCATGGTTAGAATTATTATTGGTTAATTTTCCACTAAAGTTTTAAATTTTATTTTTTAATAAAAAGGGGATATAAGATTGAGTTATAAAAATACCCCTTGGCCTAGTTGAATAAATTTTTTTTAAAAGAGGGGAAATTGCACTTTAAGTGGGCACCTACTATTAAGGTTTATTTCATGATTTTTACACAAATATTATGCCCCCAAAAGTGGAAAACCCCATGAGGAGACATTTTATTTTATTTTAAAATGTTAAAGAAAAAAATAAAAAGGAAAAAGGAGGGTGTGGGGTTTTGGAGGGAAATAATTTCAAATTTGTGTTGCCCTAATTCTTTCCTCCTCTTCTATTTACTCATATTTTTGGCTCTTATATGGTTATGAGTGTTTTGGCAACTTAAGGAGACTTTGTTGGAATTTCTCCAGGATTCAAAAATCGCTGGTTGAGGATGAAAACCCTCTTCTCACATTGCTGGTTTTAGTGGTGAGAGACCCACCCTATTTGGTTGGTGTTTTGGCTTCAAAATTTTCAATGTTTATCTTGCTATTAGAGTATTTTGGTGTGGGTAGAATGAAGATTTTTATAGTGTTTTGATGTGGGTTTGGAGCTATGGTTTTGGTGTGTGGATTTCTTTATTTTGGTGGGAGTTTTCTTCTATTTACTACTATTTTTGAGGTTTGATATAAATTTACAGAGGTTTGAAACTTCTATTTTTGAGCAACTAGAAAGTGCAAATCTGAGCATATCTTTGTGGTGCTTTGGAATTTCCATCTGGGTATTGTTTTATTGGTTTCTCCATGGCGGAGTGTCCCATATAAGTTGCTGGTTATATTTTTGATGAGAATATTGGAATTTATGGATAAAACCACCCTTCTTAGGGACTAGCGCCACTTTCTAGGTTTTGGACAACGTGCATGAAGTTCTGGTTTACACTTTCATTTGGTGAACATATGCTTTTATGGGTGTAATTCTAGGTCTTATTTATGGTTGAAAAATTCTACTTTGTAAAAGAGTTTTGAAATGGAATTATGTTTTATGTAATTGCTTCATGTTTCACTTATTATTTCATGAATATCTCAATGTATTCATCTTATGCAATGAATGGAAACAAAACATAAAACCCTTATGCAACTTTTGTCTTATTTTGAAAACAATACACACAAAACAAAAAAATTAGGGCTAGTCATTACACATATTGAATATCCTTGTCAATTTGGCTTCTAATGTTCATTTGGAAAAGGATTGATCTTAGTGATCTATAAACTAGGCCTAGGATCCCTTTTTCAACTCATTTTTCTAATGAGCTTGATATATCTTATATCAATTAAATATTCTAATTTTCAATTAACATTATGTAGATCTAAGTCATTAAGCTAAAAAATTCATTTTTTTTTTTTAAATAGGATCGAGTTTGCTTCAAAAGGTGTGTTTCTATATGAAAGGAAAGTGTTCATTTAATATGCTGTAATTTTGTTCATTTAAGGCTATGAAATATATTAGATCTAATTTTATGAATTAGTGCATGATTTGGTTAAAAAGAATACTATCTTTGTAAAATTTGAAAACCCTAGTTTATTGTATTACATCACATTTCACAAAATTGGGAAAAACAATAGAATTTTTAGTCTTAGATCTAGACTATACCTGTAACTAAGGCAAAAAGTTAGGTTAGCATGAAAACAAATGCATAAACAAAACCATAGCTAAACAATGAAGTACAAAGGAGGAAATAGCATAAACAAAGGAAGCTTTCACCAAGTAGCCTTCATGCCCTCCATGATTAACCTTCATTTCCCTTCTCCATTTGCTACAAAATAATGTTTGCCCTCAGATTTTGATGAGCAACTATTAACCTATGACAAAGTCCTAAGCAAATATTGAAGGATTGCACTATTCAACACTAGAAAGTATGCAAGTATGAAGCAAGCCTAAAGTCTGAAGCATGAAATCATGATGTCAAGAGATGTCCAAATGAGGTTGAAATTTCCTTTATATAGAAAATCCAATTTTGGAGGAATGGCCAAGATTGAAAGTTGAAAAAACCCTAAGATCAAAGGCTGAAATTGCTTGTGACAATTAGCAATTAGAGTTAGGGAAAACTTAGGGTAAAATTTGAAATGAAGGGCTGAGATTTGATTTTGTGAAAATCAAATCAATCACCAAGAATGTTGCATGTTGTGGTTGTGTTTCTGATATTTGGTTTTCATTGATGTCAACATTATTAGCATTGGTGATTTTGAAGGCTGTATATGTCAAAGATATTGAGAAAATTGTAATAAATATATTGCAGGCAACTAGTGAAGCTGAGAAGGTCAAAGCGATGAAAAGTTCTATATGTTGATGTTCAAGAGGTGCACACTAAAGGTTTTGTTGCTGAGCCTATCTAGTATGTTTTATGAAAGTTTCAGTGGTACGCATTGAGAATTGAGGAAGTTATGAAGTTCTGTGTTCCTATAGTTATTCAGTTAATGTAGCAAGTGTTTCTGGAAGATGAGATTGCAATTATGGTGAATTGGGTTGTTGCGTATGTTCCTGAGGTATTCGGTGATGTTTCTAGATCATGCTCTATTAGTCTGGTACATCCACATTGATCAACGTGTTCATGATTGAAGATTTTTCCTTGTGTGTTTAAGGTTTTCATGTTCTTGGCCGACATGGTGGTGGTAGCGTGTTGTAGATCCTTATGGATTAATATTGTATTGTTTGGCATGTTTGAGGATGTTGATTTAGGTTGGTGCGCATTAATATTTGTTCATGTATGGAGGCTAACAGTTATAATTCATTCCTTATTTGTGGCCAACAGAGTTGTTGATGTAAATCCATATAGCAGATATATAAGAGCAATTGTTTACTCATTTTAAATGATGCTCGGTGAATGTATGCGAAGTATATGAAATATATGTGTGAATAAAGATTAGACCATTCGAGTGCAGAGCAAAGTGTGAAGGAGATTGAGCGAAGTGTGAAGAATTATTTCTGTGCCTAACCAAAATTGTAATCAAGATTTTGTAGAAGCTAATTTCTTAGTTCAACCTCATCAAATGGATTTAATTTGATTGTCTTATGTAAGGCAGTGAGTCTTCCCTTTGAGTAGTGAGCTCTAGGTGGTGTGACTAAATGCATGTGAATTCCCTATTCATTTATTTCATTATACTTCTAACAAGGTATAATCTTGTGGACTAACATCCACCATGGTTTTTCCCCTAACAAGGTTTCCACATATAAAATCTTGGTGTTCATGTGTCTCTGATGTGTTGTTGATTCATGATTTCACTATTAATTATTAGATATGAGATTAAAAGTTGTTTAAGGTTGAATAAGCTTAATTTCTATAACAATTGATTCACCCCCCCTCTTAGTTGTCTATCCTTATTTTTCTAACAATTGGTATCAGAGCTAGTTCCTCTAAAGAAGTCTAACAACTTGAGGTGATCCAAGATGGCATCATACAAGAAGGATAGTCCTAGATTCGATGGTGCAAAATAATCTCTGTGGAAAGTCAGAATGGAGTTTCATTTGAAGTGCATTGGTGAGCCTTTCTGGAAGATTAGAAAGAATGCATACACAATTCCTCAGAATGGTCCCTCTACTACTGATGAGATCAAAGAAGAAGAAACTAATACTAGAGCTATAGAAGCATTGCTAAGTGCTTTGAAAGATTTAGAGATGACAAATGTAATAGGTCTGAAGACTGCACATGGGATTTGGATAAAATTGGAAACATTGTTTGAAGGAGATGCACTAGTGAAAGTTGCTAAGCTGCAGTGTCTGAAAGGCAAGTGGGAGAACATGAATATGAGTGAAGATGAAAATATATTTTCTTTCTCCCAAAAGGTAAATGAATTAGTGATGGAAATTAGATGTACCATGGAACCTTGGAAGAAGATGAGATTGTGGCTAAAATACTTAGATTTGTGCATAGTTCTTACAAAATAAAAGCTCATGCTATTGAAGAGCTCAGGACAATAAAAAATGTGACAAGAGACATGCTGATTGGAAAAATTGCTGCCTTTGAGTTGAGTGAATTTGGTGAATCCTTTCCTAAAACAAAATCTGCATTCAAAGCTACTATATCCGGAAAAAGCCAATATATATATGATTCAGGAGAGAGTTCCATAAAAACATTCAAGTATGAAGAAGAAATGAAACTGATTGAAGATGAAGAAAGAGAGCTAGAAGAACTAGAAGCACTGATTGTGAAAAGAGAAGCCAGAGGACAAGGTAAGTATGAAGGAAAAATACCTATTAAATGTTTCTCTTGCAGTAAGATAGGTCATTTTGCATCAAGATGTCCTGAAAGAGTCTCTAAGTATAAACTTGATAAGACTAGATTTCAAAAGAAATGTTATTATGCCGAAGAAGGAGTTACTAATGATGAATCTGATAAAGAAACTGGAAATGAAGATGAATGGGTATTCATTGCTATCAAGGAAAATGGTCTGGTGTCCACTGAATCAGTTGGTAATCAGAAAATTGAAAAATCTCTTGCAACTAGAATTAATGAGAAGGATGAGTGGGTGATAGATAGTGGATGCTCACATCATATGACAAGTGATAAAAGCAAGTTTCTAAGCTTCGAAAAGTATGACATTGGTGTTGTAAGATTTGGAGATAACAATGCTGGTGTGATTTGTGGTAGAGGCACTATTTCTCCTGGTGGAAAATGCAATACTGATGATGTTCTTTATGTTGAAGGATTGAAGCATAATCTATTGAGTGTTGGATAGATGGTTGAAAAAGGTTACAATCTTCAGTTAAAAGATGGTAAGTGCAGGATATTGGGAAGCTCAGGAAATGTGATTGCTTTAGGTACAAAGATAAGAGGTAATATTTTTCACTTGAATGCTACCAGTGAAAGTTGTTTGATTGCTCACGTTGATGTAAGCTGGTTATGGAATAGAAGGATGTGTCATGTGAATTTTGAAAACATTGTCAAAATAAGCTCCATACAAGCAGTCAGAGATCTACCTAAGTTAGTGAAGCCTACTAACACTATATGCAAGGAATGTCAGATGGGAAAATAGACAAGAATTTCATTTCAAAGAAAACAACATCATTCCAATGGAGTACTGGATTTGGTACATACTGATCTATGTGGTCCATCCAGAATCAAAAGTATACAAGGAGAAAGGTACTTTATGTTGCTTATTGATGATTATTCTAGAATGGTTTGGGTTGCCTTCGTAAGAGAAAAACATGAGGCATTAGAGAAATTCAAAAGCTTCAAAGATTTGGAAGAAACTGAGATAGGTTTGAAGATCAAATGTCTAAGATCAAACATAGGTGGTGAATTCAATTCTTGGGAGTTCGATTCCTTTTGTGAAGAGAATGGAATATAAAGATAGTTATCTGATCCCCAAACCCCACAACATAATGAAGTGGTTGAGAGAAAGAACAAAATAAATTTAGATGCTGCCAGAACTATGATGTTGGAAGGCAATGCTCCTCATTTCTACTAGAGAGAAGCTATAAGCACTACTGTGTATACTATCAACCAGGTGAATGTCAATTGTAATTCTGGAAGACTCATTTTGAGCTATGGTTTGGTCATAAACCTACTGTTAAGTATTTCAAAATATTTGGAAGTAGATGTTATATTAAAAGAGATGAAAATATAGGAAAGTTTGAAGCTAGAATTGATGAAGGAATCTTTCTAGGATACTCTACTAAGAGAAAATCCTACCGGTGTTACAATAAAAGATTGAAGAAAATGGTTGAGAGTGAAAATGTCAGAGTTGATGAGGATATTGAAAGATCATCTAGGTATTGCAGATATGACTCAGATGACCAAAAAGATAGTACTGATAATGGAAAGAATGCGTAGATACAAAATCAAACTCAGAGTGTTCCGGTAAATCAAGAAAATCATGAAGAAGAAGATAGTGGAAATGCAGAAGAAAGAACATAACCAAAAACCCCAAGGTATGTAAAGAGAAATCATTCTAAAAGTCAGATCATAGGAGACAAGAACAAAGGTGTGAAAACTAGAAGAAGAATTGCAAAATAATATTGTCTGATATCCAAGACTGAGCCTAGCAATGTCAATGAAGCATGTAAAGATGAATAATAGATGGAAGCAATGAAGGAAGAACTGATGTAGATAGAGAAAAATGATACATGGATTCTTGTTCCTAGACCTCAAGACAAAATGTGATTGGAACCAAATGGGTCTTTCAGAATAAGCTAAATGAACAAGGTGAAGTGATCAAGAATAAAGAAAGACTAGTATGTAAAGGATACTCACAGATGGAAGGTATTGATTTTGAAGAAACTTTTGCCCCTATTGCTAGAATTGAAGCTGTAAGGTTATTTCTTGCTTATGCTACTTTCAAGAATTATAAAGTCTATCAAATGGATGTGAAATTAGCATTTTTGAATGATGAACTAGAAGAATTTTATGTTGAGCAACCAAATGGATTTCAATTGACCGATGAAAAGGACATGGTGTTTTGGTTGAATAAAGCACTATGTGGACTCAAACAAGCCCCTAGAGCTTGGTATGCTAGACTAGATAAATACTTGTTGAAGCTTGGATTCAATAAAGGTACTGTTGGTAGCAATCTATATTTCAAATTGGATTAGGATAAAGAATTGATCATTGAAGTCTTTGTTGATGAAATTATTTTTGAAGGTGATGATGACTTGTGCATGAAATTTGCTGATGAAATGAAAAGTGAATTTGAAATGTCAATGATAGGAGAACATAAATTCTTTTTAGGATTGCAAGTTACTCAATTAGATGATGGAATCTTTATTTCTCAGTCCAAATATGTGAGAGACTTACTGAAAAATTTTGGCATGGAAGATGCAAATCCAGTTGGTACACCCATGGTAACCGGATGCAAACTATCTCAAAATGATGATTCTCCTAAGGCTAATCAAACAAGATATAGGTCAATGATTGGTGGTTTTCTATATTTGACTAAGAAAAGAATAAACATTATGAATGCTATGTGCATGGTTGCTATATATAAAGCTGATCCAAAGGAATCGCATGTGACTGAAATAAAGAGAATATTCAGATACTTGAAAGGAACAGTTGACTTTGGGTTATGGTATCCAAAGGATGATGATCTTACTCTGAATTCCTTTATAGATGTAGATTGGGAAGTAGATATAAATGACAGGAAAAGCACAAGTGGTGGTACATTCTTTTTGGGGAAGAGGCTAGTATCTTGGCTAAGTAAAAAGTAGATTTCCATTTCCTCATCTACTGCTGAGGCAAAATATATTACTGCTGCAAACAATTGTACTCAGGCGCTGTGGATGAAGCAGATGCTGAGAGATATCATAATTGAGTATGATGAGCCTATTTCTGTATTTTTTGATAATTCAAGTTCCATAAACATTTCTAAGAATCCAGTGCTACACTCAAAGACAAAACATATATCTATTAAGTATCACTTTTTGAGAGACAAGGTGAGTGATAAAGAAGTCAGATTGGAATATGTGCCTACAAAGGAACAAATTGCAAATATCTTTACTAAACCATTTCCTAAGGATAATTTTGAGTATCTAAGAGGCAAGTTAGGGGTAATTTCTCCTCCTAATCAAAACTAAGATGCAAGTCTTTGCATCAATCCTTGGACTTGCAGTCAGATCTTGTTTTGGATTGATGTTGTGGTGGTTGCTACTCAGGGGGAGTAGTCAGATGTTTTAGATGATATATGGATTAAAGCATGCATACCTTTTCCATTGATGTCAAAGGGGGAGAAGAATACTGTGAAAAACTCTTGAAGTAAGGGGGAGAACAATCATCAAAGGGAGAGGAGTATGTGAACAACCAGTTGTGTTGATGGTATTATTTTTCACATCAACGTGTTGTCATCAATGCCAAAGGGGGAGATTGTTGGATGTTGTGGTTGTGTTACTGATATGTGGTTGTCATTGATGTCAACACTATTAGAATTGGTTATTTTGAAGGCTGTATATGTTGAAGATATTGAGAAAATTGTAATAAATATATTGCATTCAGCCAGTGAAGCTGAGAAGGTCAAAGTGATGAAATTTTTTGTACATTGATGATCAAGAGGCACACACTAAAGGGTTTGTTGCCGAGCCTATCTAGTATGTTGTCCGAAATTTTCAGTGGTACGCATCAAGAATTGAGGAAGTTATGAAGTTACTATAGTAGGTGTTTCTAGAAGACAAGATTGCAATTCTGGTGAATTGGGTTGTCATGTATTTTCCTGAGGTATTCAATGATTTTTCTAGATTGTGCTCTATTAGTTTGGTATGTCCAATTTGATCAACGTGTTCATGATTGAATATTTTTCCTTGTGTGTTTAAGGTTTTCATGTTCTTGGCCGACATGATGGTGGTAGCGTGTTGCGGATCCTTATGGATTAATCTTGTATTGTTTGGCATGTTCGAGGATATTGATTTAGGTCCTCACTATGTTGTGACTCACTTAGGCTGGTGCACATTAATATTCTTTCATATATTGAGGCCGATAGTTATAATTAATTCCTTATTTGTGGCTGACAGAGTTGTTGATGTAAATTCGTGTAGCAGATATACAAGAGCGATTGTTTACTCATTTTAAGTGATGCTCGGTGAATGTATGCGAAGTATATGCAAGATACATGTAAATAAATATTAGATCATTCGAGTGCAGAGCAGAGTGCGAAGGAGATTAAACGAAGTGTGAAGAAGTGTTTCTGTTCCTAACCAAAACTGTAATCAAGCTATTGTAGAAGCTAATTTCTCAGTTTAACCTCATCAGGTGGATTTAATCTGATTGTCTTATGTAAGGCAATGAGCCTTCCCTTTGAGAAATGAGCTCTAGGCATTTTTTCTGAATGAATGTGCATTCCCTATTCATTTCTTTCATTATACTTCTAACAAGGTATAATCTTGTGGACTAACATCCATCGTGGTTTTTCCCCTAATAGGGTTTCCATGTATAAAATCTTGGTGTTCATGTGTCTCTAATGTGTTGTTGATTCATGCTTTCACTGTTAATTATCAGATCTGAGATTAAAAGTTGTTTAAGGTTGAATAAGCTTAATTTCTGTAACAACTGATTCACCCCCCTCTTAGTTGTCTATCCTTGTTTTGCCAACAAAGAATGCATGTGACAAGGAGATAATGGGAACAAAAAAAGAGGCAAGTGGAGAATCAAAATAAAAACTTAAAATTATTTGATTTAAGAGGTTGAGTTGACCTTTTGAATTAAAAATTAATTTAATTCAAATGTGGCGGGGTCATGCTACAGTAAATAATGATTTTGAATTATTTACTTAGTGGAAAAATATAAAGTGGGTAATTTTAAATAAATGATTTTATTTAAAATTAGAAAGAAAGTTGATGTGGACAATAATTAAATAAATTATAGGAATTTATTTAATTATAAGAAGACATAAGGAATTTAAAGACGTATTTAAATAAATAAATAAAGTTTATTTATTTAAATAATCATGAGGAAACAATAGACAAATAATAATTAAATAAATTTAGGAATTTATTCAATTATGGAGGGACATAAGAAATTAGCAACACATTTAAATAAAATAAATATAATTTATTTATTTAAATAGTCTAGAGGAATAAAAGATGCGAATTAATTAAATAATTGAGGATTATTTAATTAATAGTTGAATTTGGACTATAGGACATAATTAAATATTTTAATTATGTTGAGAAGAAATATGGAATAAATAAAGTTCACAAGCCTTGGTCAATTTTATGTGTCTATATTTTTCCCCTCTTTGTCATAATATAGTTTATCGCATTGTGACAAAGAAAGTGAGTCAAAAAATATGCCCCAGTGTGAAAGTGAGGAGAGGAAGGATGATGAGGAGGTATTGGTATGCCCCCTCAAGAGGACAGGCGAGTTCAGAGAACATGAGTGTGCTCTCAAAATGGACGAGAGGACAAAAGGATAAATGAATAGAAAAACTATTAGCACAAAAGACATGGATGGTGGGACGAGAAAGGAACCTTCAATATTTTTCCAAAGTACAAATAGGTGTTGCATAATCATCATTGGGTGGTAAAATGTGACAAATGGATAAAAAACACCATGATATGACATAGACCAAGGTGTGCAAGGTTATCCACTTGCAAAAAATAGACAGTCGCAGACAAGGAATGTCCTAACGCATACTAAGGGCTAAGTTGCCCCAGTCTTTTTGTCAAGACACACCAAAGACAAAAATCAAGGAAAAAATAGGTCATGAGATGTCATCACACCTCTAAATCCTTTATGGGACATCCTCGAGGTAGCTATTAACATGACCAAGAGACAAAAGAACAAAAAGATAAGACAAAATAGACTAGAAAAATCAAGAGCCATTCAATATTTTTGCTAATATTTGTTTGTTGAAGGTTGATTGCTTGACAGTTTGAAGGTTTTAACGGTTAGAAAATGCCTATCATCAGGAAGGACACATCCTAAAAAGGAAAATGACATTTTGATGAGGTCCAAGTCCAAGAAATAGTCACTCACACACTTCACACATAGAACTCACACACTTCACATTATACATGTCTCAAATGAGATAAAAAATCCTATATATATCCACAACAAGAAATTACATTGCTTTATGTCGGCTTCAACATAATAATAGAATGAATGCAAATTGTTGGCCCAAAACAATAAATATTATCAATGCACATCAACCAAAGTTGGCCACAACATAGTAGAGACCCAAAACAATGTTCTCGAACACAAAACACTTTCAAAGATTCTTCCTCGAAGATACACAACACGCTTCAAACACCTTGTCATCCATGAACATAAAAAATATGAACACGCAAGAGAAAATCTCAGATCGCGATCACAATGATCAATCCAGACATACAACATAGATAGAACATGATCTAGAAACATCCATAAACACCTCAAGAACATATGCAATAACTTAGATTACCAGAATCACATTATCTTCTTCCATGAACACCATTCTAGTAACAAAATAGCTGTCAAAACATAGAAACTTATAACTTCCTCAAATATTCATGTACACCTTTGAAACTTTTAGAGTAGAAATTAGATAGGCTTGAGAACAAACCCTTTAATACACAACACCTCACTATCAACATACTGAACTTTCTACCATACTGATCTTCATTGCTTCACAAACAACTTGTAACATATTTTATTACAATTTTCTCAATATCCTCGACATATACATTCTTACAAACATTAATGCTAATAGTGTTGACATCAATGAACACCACATATCAAAAAATCAACCAAAACATCCAACAATCTCCCCCTTTGACATTGATGGCAACACATGATGTGAAACACCATCAATGCAACTGACTCTTCTTTCAACAATCTCCCTTTACACATTGCTTTTCTCTCCCTTAGTTCACACTGTTCTTCTCCTCCTTTATTTTGGCTCTTCCATAGTTTTTCACATTACTCTTCTCCCCCTTTGAAATCAATGGAAAAGTTACACAAGATCTGAACCACATATCTGAATCATCTGACTACTCCCCCTGAGTAGCAACTGCCACAACATCAATCCAAATCAAGATAAGACTATGAATGTACAGACTGATGCAAAGACTATGCATCTTAGTTCTGATTAGGAGGGGTAATCACCCCTAAATTCCCTTTGAGATACTCAAAAGTATCCTTGGGAAAAGAATTAGTAAAGATGTCTAAAATCTATTCCTTAGTAGGCACATACTTGAGTCTGACTTCCTTATCACTCACTTTGTCTCTCAAAAAGTGGTACTTGATAGATATATGCTTTGTCTTTGAATGCAGCACCAGATTATTAGAAATGTTTATAGCAATTGAGTTATCATAGAATATGGAAATAGGTTCATCATACACAACTCTGATATCTTTTAGCATCTGTTTCATCTACAAAACTTGAGTATAATTGTTAGCAGCAAAAATATATTCTGCCTCTGCAGTAGACAAGGAAACAACATGCTGCTTCTTACTTAACCATGAAATCAACATCTTTCCCAAGAAGAATGAACCACCACTAGTAATTTTCCTATCATTCACATCTCCTGCCCAATCAACATCAGTAAAGGTACTTAAAGTAAGATCATCATCTATAGGATACCATAGGCCAAAATTAACTGTTCCCTTCAAGTATTTGAAAATTCTCTTCACAACAATCACATGAGATTCCTTAGGATCGGTTTGAAATCTAGCAACAATGCATACAAAATTCATGATGTCAGTTCTAGTTTGAGTCAACTAAAGCAATCCACCAATCATTGATTTGTATCTAGTCTGATTTTCCTTCAGAGAATCATCATCTTGTGTCAACTTACACACTGTCACCATGGGTGTACCGACTAGCTTTGAATCTTCCATACCAAACTTATTTAGCAGTTCTCTCACATACTTGGACTGGGAAATAAAGATCACTTTATCTACCTGAGTAATTTTCAATCCCAAAAATAATTTTAACTCTCCAATCATTGACATCTCAAACTCATTCTTCATCTCATTAGAAAACTTCATGCACAAACCATCATCTCCAAAAATGATATCATCAACAAAGACTTCCAAAAAAAAATCTTTATCATCATCAATCTTGAAATATAGATTACTATCAACAATACCTTTGTTAAATCCAAGCTTCATCAATTACTTATCCAATCTGGCATACCAAGCTCTAGGGGCTTGTTTGAGTCCATATAATTTTTTTTTCAACCTAAAAACCATATCTCCCTGATCAGTCAATTGAAATCCATCAGGTTTCTCAATATAAACCTCTTCCTCTAATTCACCATTTAGAAATGATGACTTGACATCCATATGATAAACTTTGTAGTTTTTTGAGGCAACATAAGCAAGAAACAGTCTCATAGCTTCAATTCTAGCAATAGGAGAAATTTTTTCTTCAAATTCAATTCCTTCCATCTAAGAGTATCCTTTGCATACAGGTCTTGCTTTGTTTTTGATAACTTCACCTTGTTCATTCAATTTGTTTCTAAAGACCCTTTAGTTCCAATTACATTTTTGTCTTTAGGTCTAGGAACAAGAATCCATGTATTATTCTTCTTAATTTTTTGTAGTTCTTCTTTCATTGCTTCAATCCAATGTTCATATTTGCATGCTTCATTGACATTACTTGGCTCAACCTTTGAAATTAAATAGTATTCTGTTGCAATTCTTCTCCTAGTCTGGACACTTTTGTTCTTATCTCCTATAATCTGATTTTCTGAATGATTTAATCTCAAATACCTCAGAGTCTTAGAGTGTTCTTGAATTTTAGGCTCTTATGGTCTCTCTTCTATACATTCACTAGTCTCTCCTTCTTCTTGATCTTCTTGATTCACTAGAATGAGCTGAAATTGATTTGAAGTCTGACTATTGTTTGTACTGTCATTCTAATCATCAGAATCATATCCATAGATTCTAGAGGGTCTGGCAATGTCTTCACCAACCTTAAAATTTGTAGTTTCAACCATTTTCTTCAATCTCATGTTGTATCATTGACATGCCTTACTCTTAGTAGAATAACCAAGAAAGATTACTTTATCACTTCTAGCATCAAACTTTCCTATATCTTCATCTCTCCTGATATAGCATTTACTCCCAAATATTTTGAAATATCTAACAGTGGGTTTATGACCAAACCATAGCTCTAAAGGAGTCTTACCAGTATTACCTTTGATTTGTACTCGGTTAAGGATATAGACAACAATAATCATAGCTTCTCTCCAATGGATGTGAGAGACATTTCCTTCCAACATCATAGTTCTAGCAGCATCTTGAACTGTCCTATTTTTCCTTTCCACAACTCCATTCTATTGAGGGGTCCGCGGTGAAAATAATTATCTCTTTATCCCATGCTCTTCACAAAAAGAATTAAACTCAGTAGAAGTAGATTCCCTACCTCTATATGATCTTAGAAACCTAATCTTCAGACTTGTTTCTGTCTCAACCATAGCCTTAAAGATATTAAAATTTTCTAGAGCTTCAAATTTCTCCCTTAAGACAGTAACCCACACCATCCTAGAGTAATAATCAATAAGCAACATGAAGTACCTGTAACCTTGTAGAATTTTGATTCTAGTAGGACCACACAAGTCAGTATGCACAAGCTCCAACAATTCATTTGAACAATGTTGTTTGCTCCGAAATGAAATTCTAGTGTGTTTTCCAAACTGACATTCCTTGCATATGGTATTAGTAGGATTCACTAACTTAGGAAGATCTCTCACACCCTAAGGAACTTATCTTGATAATATTGTCAAAGTTTACATAACACATTCTTCTATGCAATAACCAACTTTCATCAACTTGAGCAATCAGAAAACTTTTACTACCAACATTTAGATGAAATATGTTACCTTTTGTTTTAGTACCTGAAGCAATCACATTTTCAGAACTTTCCAGTATGCTACATTTTCCATCTTTGAATTAAAGATTGTATCCCTTATCAATCATCTGTCCAACACTCAGACGATTATGATTCAAACCTTCAACATAAAGAACATCAACAGTATTATGCTTACCATCAAAAGAAATACATCCTCTAGCACAAATTATACCACCATTGTTATCACTAAATGTCACAACACCACCGTCATACTTCTCCAGGATTACAAATTTGATTTTATCACCTGTCATGTGACGTGAACAACCACTGTCAATTACCCATTCATCTTTTTCTTCAACTCGAGCAACTAGAGATTTCTCCACATTTGTACAACTTGTAGATTCAATAGACACAAATTTATTTTCCTTGATAGCAATAAACACAAACTCACCTTCACTTAAATTCCCTTTGTAAGATTCATCATCTGCCACACCTTCATCAGTAGCATAATAACACTTCTTTTTAAATTTAGGCTAGTAAGGTCTTGGCTTAGGAACTCTTTCTAGACACCTTGATGCAAAATGACCTATCTTGTTGCAAGAAAAAAATTTAATAGGAAAATTTCCTTTATACTTACCTTCCCCTCTGGCTTACCTTTTGACAATAAGTGCTTCAAGCTCATTAAGTTCTCTTTCTTCTTCTCCAATCTATCTCATTTCTTCCTCATATCTGAATACCTTTCTAGAAGAAATTTCACTGAATCATATCTCTGCTTTTCTCTCTCAGAAGTAGTAGCTTTAAATGAAGATTATGTCTTAGGAAGGGAATCACCAAATTTACTCAACTCAAAAGCAGTAAGTTTACCAACCAACATATCTCTGGTTATATTTGTCATAGTTCAGAGCTCTTCAATGGCTGAAACTTTAATTTTGTATGCATCAGACAAAGATCTAAGCACTTTAGCAATAATCTCTGATTTATCCACCTATCCACCAACACATCTGATACTACACACAAGCTCATTAACTCTTTGCATGAAAGTAGAAATATTCTCATCATTACCCATCTTCAACAGTTCATATTTTCCTTTCAGACACTATAGCTTAGCCATCTTCACATTAGCATCACCTTCATATAAAGTTTCCAATTTTTTCCATATCTCATAAGCATTTCTCAGATCCATAACATTTGTCATCTTAGAATTAGTCAAAGCACTCAACAATGCTTCCTTAGCTCTGATGTTATATTCAACATCCCTAATCTCAACAGTATTAGTAGGACCATTTGGAGGGATAACATACCTATTGCACATAATGTGCTAGTAGGATTCACCGATGCATATTAGATGACACTCCATATGAGTCTTCCACAAAGAATAATTTGTTCCATCAAATCTCAGACTATCCTTCTTGTATGTCGCCATCCCGGATCACCTCAAGCTATTAAAATTCTTCCAAGGAACCTTCTCTGATACCAATTGTTGGAAACACAAGGGAAAACAACTAAGAGGGGGTGAATCAGTTGTCACAAATTTTATAAATTATTAAACTTATTAACCTTTAATCTCAGATCTGATTAATAACATACACAACACCAAGATTTTTACATGGAAACCCTATTAGGGGAAAAACCACGGTGGAGGTTAATCCACAAGTTATACCCTGTTAAAAGTATAAGAAGAATATAAGAGGAACGCACATGCATTTAGGCACATTTCCTAGAGCTCACTTCTCAAAGGAAGACTCATTGTCATACATAAAATATTCAGATTAAATCCATCTGAAGAATTTGAACTGAGAAAGTAGCATCTGCTAATGCCTAAGTACAGTTTCGGTTAAGCACATGAACACTTATTCACTTTCTTTCACGCTTCTTCACACTCTGCTCTGCCTTCGAATGATCTGAACCTTTTTCACACATAGCACTCACACACTTCGCATCATACATGTCTCAAATGAGCTAAACAATCCTATATATATATCCACAACAAGAAATTATATTGCTTTATGTCGGCTTCAACATAATAATAGAATGAATGCAAACTGTCGGCCCAAAATAATAAATATTATCAATGCGCATCAACCAATGTCGACCACAACATAGTAGAGACCCAAAAAAATGTTCTCGAACACAAAAAACTTTCAAAGATTCTTCCTCGAATATCCACAACACGCTTGAAACACCTTGCCGACCATGAACATGAAAAAAATGAACACGCAAGAGAAAATACCAGATCACGAGCACAATGATCAATGCAGATGTGCAACACAGATAGAACATGATCCAAAAATATCCATAAAAAACCTCAAAAAAATATGCAACAACTTAGATTACCAGAATCACATTATCTTCTTCCATGAACACCATTTGCAGTAGCAAAATAATTGTTAGAACACAGAAACTTATAACTTCCTCAAATCTTCATGCACACCTCTGAAACTTTCAGAGTAGAAACTAGTTAGGATTGAGAACAAAACCTATAATCTGCAAAACCTCACTATCAACATACTGAAATTTATACCATACCGATCTTCATTGCTTCACAGACAACCTGTAACATATTTTATTACAATTTTCTCAATATCCTCGACATATATAGTCTTAAAGACATTAATGCTAACAGTGTTGACATCAATGACAACCACATATCAGCAACTTGACCACAACATCCAATAGAATGTTGAATCTATTATGGGATTTTTGAGAGTTATTTGGATGTTTTTGTGTTTTTCGTATATTTTGATCTTTTTGGATTTTTGATGTTTATGATTTTTTTGGATTTTTGGATTTTAATGATTTTTTTTTGTCTTTTTGAAATGTTTTAAGAGGATTGAGATAAATGCATGTGAATGATACCCACACATAATAATCCAAGAAAAAACATGATTGTGCCCCTAGTTGAGTTGAATACCAATTGATAGGTGATGATGATGATGATGACATTGTTTGACGTGGGAAGGACACATCTCAAAACAACATGAGGATGATGATAATGCAACTAAAGGATCAAGGTTTGAAACATAGCTAGGAAAAAACCTAAGGAACGTTTTGGATGATGTACTAGGTTGCATAGAAATATTGTATGGATTAGACTTGTTGCATTTGGACTGACATCTTTTTAGGGTTGAATGGGATGATGGATTATCCTTGGACCATTTGACAAGGGAAAACCAAGATAGGCGACATACATGAAAGGATGATAGGTGGATTTTTTAAAAGATATGAGACATGAGGCTGGAGGAATCGTCATATGATCTTCAAGGACTTATGTTGCATATGAATAATTATTTTTATTGAATATATGGGTTTAGATAATGCTATGAAGGCAATGACACGATGTTTCATGAATAGTATATGGTCAAAAGATAGACATGTCAAGAGTTCTCCCAAAGCATGATTTATGTTTGTCCCCAATCCTTATGGAGATAAAATTAGGTGGGAATGATATGGATTAAATGGATGGATGTAAATGTCATAGGAAAATTTCATGGGAGGAGTATGGGATATGAGACAACTTTCCCCCAAGTGTAAAAGTCCATAGAGATAATTGCCCTTACACATGATGCCTATTTTCCAGGTTTTCATCATGGTACTTATCCAAAGTTCCATAAGAATGGTTTTCACTATTGGATGAAATTTTTCTCTTTACTATTTTTTTTAATTTTTAATTTTTTTTTGTATTTTTGATATTTCTAGATGACCTTGATGCTTTAGATGATCATTGGTTGCTCTAAATCCTTCAATGGTGAAAATGTAGAGAGTAGTTCCATGATATGCCAATAATGACCTTTATGAAGCAATTGACTTGTCAGGATCATAGTGCTTGCATAAAAATCATTAATGTCATTGTGATCCTTTCTCATACTAGAGTTGGACTTATCAGAATACGCATATCATGATAGAGTGCCATGAGAGTCCTTATGATAAGGAGTTGCTGCCAAGATGTGACAAATTTTTGACATGGTATTTTTGGACTTTAAGTAAGATATAGGATTATGACGGATGATGGTAGGCATGGATGGATTGTTTGGATGTTTGGATGTAGAAATTTTCATTTTCCAAACTTTGGGTGTTGGATTGCGTAGTTGGGAATTTTGATTAGGATAGTGTTTGGAACAAACACTTTTATATGTCTTTCTCGATGACCATTTTGAAGGAGGTGTGCATTTATTATATGTGGGAGTCCTCTTTTCTTGTGGCTCCACATTTTGATTGACTTTTGGATTTGGAATATTTTCTTTTCTTGATCCATTTTTCTTTGGTATCCATTTTAACTTCATTTGTCCACTTGGATTTTTGATTGATTCAATGGCCTTTGACATTTGATTTTGAACTTTGGATTTGTAATAGTTTTATTTTTGTTGGTTCCAAATGGAAGGTTTATTCATGTTGGAATGACGGTTAATGGTGTGGATGAAGGGGTGTTGACAACAACCTTATGACAAGGACTATTGATGACACCCATGTTGGTAGATGGCCAATGCTCCCCTCAGGATTCATGACATGGCTTAACCACCTCTTGTGGATCCGTTAACTCTCACAGTTGTATTAGGTATTAATAGGTCGATCTTTTGGTGCAACGCCAACTGTGTTTCCAACAATTGGTATCAGAGCCAAAGGTGTTAGGTTTGAATCCCCTCGAGTAATGCTGAGGGGGAGATTGTTGGAAGATGGTCAGCACTCCCCTTGAGATTCGTGACATGGCTTAACCGTCTCCCATGGATCCATTAAATCTCACAGTTGTATCAGACATTAACAGGCCGATCTTTTGGTGCAACAACAACTATGTTTCCAACAACCCTTTTTGATGTTTGTATTAGATAAAGTTTCCCCCAATATTGAGGAGGGACCACTAACATCATTTGAATTTATGTTTGAAGAATAGCCAAGACCTTGACGTCTAAAATTTTCCTGCAACTATACTGGTTCTAGAATTCCTTGCTCGTGTAGGCCTAGTCCTTTTCCTTGATAATGCACATTTTGATAGAATCTGTTTGTGATGGGGTGTTTATCATTTTTGAAGAAAGATGCTAACCCATCATTATTTAGTCAGAAACCTTTACTCAAAATTTTCTCATCTGTAAGAAAGCCAGCTTTGACAAAGATAGATGATCCTAATTGATAAGATGTCATAGCTTCATTGGCATGTGGGATAGATTTCTGATTAACATCTTTGGTCTAATTTTGTGACATATTGAATTCAGATGATTCTGTTTGTTCTTCCAAGTCGATGTTGAAACCATCTTTATGGTCAGTGTCATTGAGTCCAGTGAATTCGGCTATAACTTGATCATTTGCGAATATGTCTAGAATAGGAGACTCTTGTTCTAGAGTTAGATCATCTATGTGTCCCATGGAGGTAAGTGTCTCATTTTTGGAAGTGTCAATATTTGGAGCTTGGATAGGGTCGTCTTCAAGTGTTTTATCATGAATGGAATAAAGGTCAAGGAGTGGATTGTTTTGGACTTCTTGATCAATGGTAGTCTCTTGGTTAAGGATGACATGATTAATGGTAGTGTCTTGGTCTTGGATGACATGATTGGGAATGTAATCTTGATCAAGGATAGGTGTATGTTGGAGGCCATGATTATCTAGAAGGAATTATTGAATGGACTTAAAGATAGGGTCATGGGATGGACTAATTTGATCTTGATGTGAAGGTGATGTTATGATGTCATGCTTTGGGTTTCATCTTGACATATATCCTCAAATTTAGACAATGGAATGTGACTTTGGATAAGGATAGAATTTTCATGAATACATGTGTGTTGGGACAAAGTGGATTGAAAAGGATCAGTGGATGAAGGAATAGGATAGGATGCAGAGACTTGGAAGGGGCTAGTAGATGAAGGACTAGGATAGGACATGGAGGATTGGAAGGGATTAATGGATGGTTGATTTACCTTTTCAAAGCTAGGATAAGGGTGATAAATGGATGTTTGTTGTGTATAAATGGTATGGCTTGTGTTAAGTGAGTCTTGATAGTGAGGGTAGATAGTTGAATGACTAGGACTTATGGATTGTTGGTAGGAATGGAATTGGTATTTGGATTGGATGAATTGTCTTTTAAAGTCTACGGCTTGTTGGTATTGACCATTACAGAGTAACTGGTATTCAACTTGACTAGCAAGCATATCAAGGTGAATTGAAGACATGCCACTGAAGTATAGAGAATGAAAATGAAAAGGTATGACTTAAGACTAAGGTATGCAAACTAAACTATGTTGTTTTTTTGGGTGGTAGACAGTTGTGGTTTATGACGGTCAATTACATTGTTTAAGGCAACAATTGTGTTGTAATAAAGAAAATGTGTTGTTCCAGGCAGAAATTGTGTTGCAAAAAAGAAAATGTGTTGTTTAAGGAAACAATTGTGTTGCAATAAAGAAAATGCGTTGTTCAAGGTAGTAATTGTGTTGCAATTAAGCAAATGCGTTGTTCAAGGCAGAAATTGCGTTGCAATTTAAACAAGGTCTGGTTTTCTTACAATTTTGACAAATTTTTGAAGTTGCTTTAGTTTGAATGTGATTTTCTAGATTTGTGAAGAATGTTTTATGTGTTCATTGATTTAGAAAACACTTGGAAACTACATTATTTTGTCTTGAATTGTTTGAAACAAGCACATTGAAGGAAAGCACGAATCCTAGGGATGGCAAAAACTATATCCACTAGATTCCCACTTGGATTTCTCCAGTTGCACTTATTCTTAGTGGATGACTTATAAGCTTGGCCACACTAGCTCCCCCTTACATGACACTCACTTCTCGGGTCAACCAAGATTTGAGTTCTCATGAATCTCCCATGACAAACTCTTCATCTCTACTAAGAACTATGAGAACATGGGATGGCTTGGAAATGACCGTTGCTGCACTAGTGAATAGAAAGGATTTTGGAAACTACACAAATTGGTTTTAGTGAATACTCGGGGACATGAAACATTGGGAGCATCCAAAAAGACAATTAAGGCTTTAATCACTCTAGTAGGGGCTCTTATACCTTTAAAAGAAAAGGTAGGTACCCTGTTTTGAATGACACTATACGACTAAGGTCTAACCATGAGGACTTGATGGTTTGGTCTCATCATTTTATATACTGGCCCAAGAAAAAATTTGGTTGGAGTCATTCCCTCTTTCGAGGTAGGCACCTCTATGGATAACACAAAAGAAAAATGAAAAATGTTAAATTTGATCATCCAAGATCGCACTAAGGCACAAGGAGAGTGCATACAAAAAGCTTTCATTCTACACTCACAAGTTTGTTCATTTTAATGCCTAAATAGAAATATGTAGGTGACAAAGAAAAAACCCCTACGTGTCTTTGTTTCTAAAGATTACAACAAGGTGCAAGAGAATTGCATACACACTAAAGAGTTATTACTACACCACAAGACACATCAAACACTCATTCATTTTAACCCAAGATTATTATGAGACAAGAAAAGTTATTTTTAAGCCAATGCTATGAGAATGCAAGTAAATTTTAGCCTTGATGCATTTCAATGCAAGTTGTGTTCATTTTAATCCCATGAGTGTGAATGCAAGTTCATTTTAAGCTATGAAATGTGAATGCAAGTTGTAGTTTTGATTGTTTGTCCGTTTGTTTTTTTTAGGATTGAAAAAGATTTATAAAATCATCAACAAACAAGGGTTAGTATCTCCTTCTAGCTTGCCACATATTGAAAATAATAGATTAGTAACCAAAAATCCCTAACCTAATGACACCGAAAAGAGAAATATGGAAAATACTATAAAAAACTGAAAGTATACCTGCAACAGGAAAATGCATCGCTCTGCCTGTCAAATGCGTTGCAATAGGTCAAATGCATTATTCTAGCTATCAAATGCATTGCACCAGATCAAAAGCATTGTTCAGGCTGTCAAATGCATTACACCAGATCAAATGCATTGTTTAGGCTGTCAAATGCGTTGCACTAGATCAAATGCATTGCATCAGATCAAATACATTGTTCAAGATGTCAAATGCATTGCACTAGATCAAATGTGTTGTTTAGGCTATCAAATACATTGCAACAGATCAAATGCATAAAAAAAATTGTGTTTGCGGTGTTCCGTACCTATACTTGCAAGAAATGATGAAAAAACCATACAAAAATATGCAAAAATGTTTTTCACATCAGTTTCACCAATATAACTAAGGCAAAAAGTTAGGTTAGCATGAAAACAAATGCATAAAAAAAAAGCTAGCTAAACAATGAAGTGAAAAGGAGGAAATAGCATAAACAAAGGAAGCTTTCACCAAGTAGCCTTCATGCCCTCCATGATTGACCTTCATTGCCCTTCTCCATTTGTTGCAAAATAATGTTTGCCCTCTGATTTTGATGAGCAACTATTAACCTATTCAAAAGTCCTAAGCAAATATTGAAGGATTGTACTATTTAGACTAGCAAGTATGCAAGTATGAAGCAAGCCTAAAGTCTGAAGCATGAAATCATGAAGTCAAGAGATGTCCAAATGAGGTTGAAATTTCCTTTTTATAGAAAAGACAATTTTGGAGGAATGGCCAAGATTGAAAGTTGAAAAAGCCCTAAGATCAAATGCTGAAATTGCATGTGACAATTAGCAATTAGGGTTAGGGAAAACTTAGGGTAAAATTTGAAATGAAGGGCTGAGATTTGATTTTGTGAAAATCAAATCAATGGCCAATAATGCATGTGACAAGGAGATAATGGGCATATAAAAAGAGGCAAGCGGAGAATCAAAATAGAAACTTGAAATTATTTGATTTAAGAGGCTGAGTTGACCTTTTGAATTAAAAATTAATTTAATTCAAAAGTGGTGGGGTCATGTGACAGTAAATAATGATTTTGAATTATTTACTTGGTGGGAAAATAGAAAGTGGGTAATTTTAAATAAATGATTTTATTTAAAATTAGAAGGAAAGTTGATGTGGACAATAATTAAATAAATTATAGGAATTCATTTAATTATAAGAAGACATAAGGAATTAAAGACGTATTTAAATAAATAAATAAAGTTTATTTATTTAAATAATTAGGAGGAAATAGTAGACATATAATAATTAAATAAATTTAGGAATTTATTCAATTATGGAGGGACATAAGAAATTAGCGACACATTTAAATAAAATAAATATAATTTATTTATTTAAATAGTATGGAGGAATAAAAGATGTGAATTAATTAAATAATTGAGGATTATTTAATTAATAGTTGAATTTGGACTATATGACATAATTAAATATTTTAATATGGAATAAATAACTTCGTAGGCCTAGGTCAATTTTATGTGTCTCTAGTACCTATCTCAAACCTCTGTTACCTATAACTATTGTCATAAAATTCAAAATTTTAGACAAATATCAACCTAGTCTAGAGCATACCATGCCCTTGACCTACTTATTTCCACTCAGATTTTAGGTGCAAAATGCTATATGTGTCTCCTGTGTAAATTTTAACTCTATTTCTCAAATATATGCCAATAATAGATTTGTGAGGTTGTGTTTGATTATAGTTAATATTAACAAACATAAAAATTAATTGAAACTCATAATTAATGTTGTAATTAACATCTTGGAGAAAGTACAAATTTTTATCATGTTAGATCTCTTTCTGCAAGTGTGATATATATATATATATATATATTCAATAATTCTTATAGTAAAGATGATTTTTATATGCTAGATTATGCCCCTAAGGACTTCATCTCTCCAAAATTGTCCACTAATACTTATAAGGTTTCAACATGTGAAAGAAAAATAAACACAATTAAACCTCAACTAGTGATTTATCCACCTTCAAATCAAACTCAATCACAAAACCAACTAGTGCTTATCATAGGACTACCATTGAACAAACAAAAAACCCTTGGTCATGTCTAAGTTTTTTCAAAACAAATGACTCAATGTAACCATAGAAAAAAAAATGAATCACAACGATAATAGTATCATGTTGTTGCTCATACATACAACACAAAAAAAACAATCAAAGCAAATGCCAGTCATTCGTTTGTCTGTAAATTTCCCACAACCTATTCTACCTATTGCACCTCATTTGCCTCAATCTAATGGTAATGAATATGATCTTGTGGATTAACTTCATGCTACTTTGACTAATATTTAATTGTGGGATTTAATTCAAATCTCACCTATTTATCATAACATGCTTCAAGAGGCTTTACAAAAAGTTGTTGTGCCTCCTTATGCTAAAGCAAATGATGTTATGGCTTTACTCGAGGGTATGAATTTGATGAACATGGATATTGTATTTTATCAAAATGAATTACCACTTCTTGAGATACAAAAAAATTATGCCTTGATGATAATGGTTACTATTAGGCATACCCTTATTGATATAGGGTTAGATCTTAAAATCTGTAGCATTGACCTTTTAAACAAGCTATGCGTGGATAAGTCTCTTATTGAACTTGATGCTTTATCTATACATGGTTTTGATAATGTGGGTAGATAACCATTAGGAATTGTATGAGCTTGAATTTTCACCCCTAACGCAAATTCCCCTTTTACCCCTTTACACTTTGGAAAACCGAAGGTGGAGGCTTAATTCCACTTAAGCCCACTACTTGCATTCCACTTGGCGTCTTGTATGTGTGTCGGTGGGGGCATTTCTGTCAGGGAAACCCATGTGGCGTGTAGACATCCCCACAACGCACTTACATCCCTCGGAGATTCCTGCGACTAGAGAATGCATAGGCATTACATTTTCGATTGGAAGTCAAAGAGTAACATCCCTCTTCGTCTGGCTGACCCGAATATGGACATTTTTCATCTTCTCCTTCATATTCTTGACCATTCCATCCATTCTTGAGTTTTGCAAGATTGACTTGAGAACTCTCTCTATTTCCATTCGTACAATTTCAAGCCATGTAGCAACATTCTTCAATCCATTGCAGCAATCTACCACTCTATCACTCCGATAGTGCGAGCACAGGACAAACACCAAGACAACAAAGGCTTGATTTCCTCTCATTCACTCCTCCCAAAGCCTTGAGTGCTTTGGACAGAGGTGGTAAGCTCCTCTCATCTCCTCTATCATATTCAGTTGAGTAAGCACATATTATTTTGTAGTGTTTCTTGCATACGTAGCTTGTATTTCCTTCCTTTATTGTTATTTCTATCATTGCAAACTTGGCTGTGCATGGAGGTGGAAACACCAAGATGGGGGTTTGACTGAGGTAGGCCCCTAAACAACCCTAACACTTTCCCTCTTTATTGTGTGCAAGTGGAGAGATCTCGAAGGAAGCTGGCGAGAGGATTATTCTAAAAAATTATCTTCGTCACCCTCGCGGTAATATAATTCTTTTATCATACATATATTTACCTTTCTCTTTTCTTAGTCTTATTCTTTACTTCCCAAAACTGTTAGACTAGGCTGTCAGTCCTTTCTTGGGATTCTAATCTCGTTTCTCTGGTTTTCTGGCCTTACGGATGTCAGCGCACTTGTGAGATGCCAGTGCACTTCGCTATCATCCCATAACCACGCTTCTATCATCAGAAATAGAGCTACTTGAGACGTAGAGTTGACTCTAGAAAGTGACTCGTCTAGTATCCCTTCAATTCCTGGGATTGCAGAGTGATCGGAGGACCCCACAGTTCTCATCAGTCTCATCCTTTCTATCCTAACCTTCCTTTGAACTGAGGTAAGTTAGGGGAGACTTTACGCTCTTGGTATTTTGTGACCTCGGGCCTTGCAGTGGTTGGTCCCCCTCTCTTACATTTTTGGTGAACCCGACATGAACCAACGTCTATCCATTTGTCAGCATCCAAATTTTTTTCTCATATACCTCTTGGTCATAGTACCCTAGTGTGTTGTGAAAGTTTATGAGCTTCATGACCTAGTCTATGATCTCTGGGAATATTGTTAGAAGAAGTCTGCGACACCTTCTGATGGATAAGACAAAGGTCTCCTCTAGCTTTACTACCAGCCTTTTCTCTAGTTCTGCTATTGGTTTGTCCGCACAGGAGCACGTATCACGAGGCGAATCTAGATTTCTTGATGAGATTAATTGCATCCCTACTCCTCCTGCATCACCGACCTCTTCATCCATAGACAAGCATGAGGCCAGCCGTATCCCTTATGAGTACATTGTTAGCCTTGGTAAAGGGTTAGGTGCATTGGAAAATCACCTAGAAGGAAACCCGAAGATGGCAAGGGCTGCTAAGGTGATCAGTGAAATAAGATACATGGTGGAAAAAGATTGGACAAGTGTAGAGCTCTTATCTAGTCTTAATGGTCTGGTTGAAGCATGTGCCCCCTTAAGCCATGGTCACATGATACGTGGTGGCCTCCTAGAGGAATGCGAGAGGCAGTTGGAGATGTTGATGCCTCCTACATCCGTGTATATGGCTGACATGGTCCTGTCGATCAATATACCCTCTACTTTTGAAAGTTTTGAGATTGTCAAAGTAAACGGGAACCCTTTGGTTTTTCACTTCACCCTTTCTGTCACCTCCGGTGGTGGAGGATTTTGCGAGATGATAGGAAGAGGCTTTGGCGGCAGAAACTTTAGAAGTGGGGGTGGCATTGGCAGAGGTGACACCAACATAAGTCATGGTGGTGGCTTCGGCTCTAGCGATGGCTTCGAAGGATGTCACACTATTGGTGACGACATCGGTGGAGGCTCTGGCGGTGGTCATGGTGGAAGTCACACAGGTGGCAGTGGTATTGGTGGTGGCTCTGGTGGTGGTTCCGGTGGTCCTATGTCTTCTAATGACCCTATCCTGAATACCATTCTTCAGAATATGGGAAAGATGTAGAAACAGCTAGCGAACCTTTCCTATGCCTCAGCTCAGCCTATTGTCCAACCCTTCTTCTGAAACAGCCCGTTGTCAGTTGCAATCCTAAACAATCCCTTCCCGCAAGGGATGGAGATTCCCAAATTCAAGAAATAAAGTGGTAAAGGGGACCCACAGACACATGTGTTTGCCTTTAATGCCTTATGCATAGAATTTTTTGATCATAATGCATTGATGGCCAAACTATTCCCTTGATCCCTCAAAGACACAACACTGGACTTGTACTATTTTTTGCCTGATAATTCCATCTTCACGTTCAATCAGCTTGTGAATCAGTTCTTGCGATAGTTCCTATGAACCCCTAAACCTGCGAATGCACAAGAGAAACAAAACACATTAGGTTGTTAGATCAAATGCAAGCATACAAGCATGAGAGATTCCCCATGAAATCCACCTATTTAAACTAAAATTAGGAACATGAAGAACACAAAACAAGAAATTAAACTAAATCCTAATTAAGCCAATAGATTGATGATCCCATGGGGGAATTGGTGCCAATGAAGTGTTGCAATTGGCCCTTTCCCAATTCCTAAGTTGCAAAGTAGATTGATTGAGCAATGGTCAAATCTCCAAAGAGATTTGAGCATAACCTTGTTACAATTTATGAAAATGGTGAATGATTGAATGTGATGGGAAAAATTAGCTCTCAATGTGAAGAGAGTAACTTTACATGAAGATTGTGGATGAGGATGAAGTTGAGTATAATAAGTTTACATAAATTGTGGATGATTGAATGAGAGGAAGAGTCTCTCATTTATAGATTTCAAATTGGAAGAGTGAAGTGAGATTTGAGAAATGTGGGATCATTCAACATCCAATGGTTGAATGCCACATGTCAAGATGTGAATGGTTAGTGGTTGTGCACATTTTGGCCAAAGTGCCAATAAATGCATAAATTTGAATTTGAAATTGTGAGATGGCTTGTTGAAGAGGGAAGATAAATGAAGTTAATGTCACTTGTCTCAAGGCTAAGGACATGTAAGAGGTCTTAAATGCCTTGTTGGAAGGACCAAGCCCATTTGAATTTGAATTCAAATTGAGGGAATATTCCCTTTTGATGCTTTGTGAGGGAAAATAGATGAATAAATAAATCAAAGTATTTGATTTATTGTGCAAGTTGCATTCTCTAGAGAATTTTAATGAAAGGGATTAACTTAATCATGGTTTTGATTAATTTAATGAGGAATTAGGAGATGTGACAATTTAGACTTAAATAGATGAATTGATTTAAATCAAATTGAGAGGAAATGATTAATTAAATAAATGATTTTGATTTATTTAACTGAGGAATATGTTAGATTAAATTAAATAATGTTTTAATTTATTCAATTTAATAAGAAGACTTTAGAGATTTAATTTAAATAAAATGAATTATTTAAATGAACAGAGAAAGATGATTAATTAAATAAATTGATTAATTTAATCACTAGAGGAGAAAGACCTAATTAAATAAATAATGATTTATCTAATTAAGGGATGAAAGGTGTTGATAAACTGAGAGTATGATTTAAGATGAAAGGATGTTAGTAGGATCGAGATCAGGATCAGGTGCATGTTTATTTCACGTGTCTACATTTTTCCCCTCTTTGAAGCAATGTACTTGTTGCATTAATTTAATAGGATGACTTTAGAGAATTTAATCAAATAAAATGATTTATTTAATTAAACATAAATGTAAGGTTAATTAATTAAGTTGATTAATTTAATCGAAGGAGGTGATAGACTTAATCAGATGAATAGTGATCCATTAGATTAATAGATAGAATTACGATAAAATGTTGAGAGTGTGATTCTTGGAGGAAATGATGTTAGTGATGGGGATTAAGTGTGCCAAGATGAAACTGTACATTTTCCATGTCTATAGTTCCAAGCCAATATTAGACCAAAGATGACTTTCTCCGACCTTGTTAGATGCAAACAAGGGGACAATGAAAAGATTATAGACTTTATAGCATGGTACCAAACACTCTTCTCATAGATCTCGTATCCATTACCCAATTCTAATGTACATAAGGTCTTCATAGGGAACTTACAAAGGCCTTGGCAAGAGAAGTTTGCCGTCATGAAGTATCCTTATTTTGCACACTTGTGTGCGGCTTTACGAGAGTACCAAAAAATGGTGGTTCAGTTCAGGGGTCCTCCCTCACGCTCCTGTTTTGAAGGAAGATCTATCATATCAATCTCGGGAAGAGGTAAAAATGTTGTGAATGTAGTAGCCACTATGGATAACAATGGCCTCAGATGCGACCAAAATTTTATGAAACTATCAGAGTCTTATTCTTCCATCTTGCAGAAGTTGGTGAAGGATAAGATCCTTACCCAACCCCCTCTTAAACTAGTCAGAGAACCATACCCTAGCTGTTATGAAGAAAACACTTATTGTCAATCCCATCGAGTTAACATACACGATACCAAACGCTGTATGTGCCTATGTCATGAGATACAGGACCACATCAAGAAAGGTAGTATCTGTCTTGATGGAGGAAAGAAAAACATGAAATAGTTAGTGGTGAAAGCTAACAGTGAATTGTAGATATACGCAGACCCGTTTCCATCACATTCTGCTAACATGATTATCGATCCCGTTGATTCTACTTCTCACCCTGAGGTATATGTTAACATGGTTACTATTACTCCCTCTCCCCGCCTTGCAACCGATTTTTCGGATATAACATTTACTTCACAAGACATGCCAGCAAATGGTAAACCTTCTCCGCTCTACATTCCCACTCATGTTAGTGGCCACATTGTGATAGGGGTCTTGGTCGAGCTTGTGAGTAGAGTGAATGTTGTCACAGAGGAGACATTACTCTTGAACTCCCTATAGAGGGAGGAGTATGACAAGAAAAATTCCATCATCCGTACACATGATGGAATTTATCTTAAACCCTATGGATCGATAACGTTGTCCGTCCTAGTTGGACCTAGGAGTGTAGACATGGTTTTCGATGTTATCCTTGAGTCAGACCTATTCAAAGTGAAGTTAGGCATACCTTGGCTAGCTTCCATGAATGGGATCACCTCCGTAATTCATAAGTTCCTTAAATTATCCCATGAAGGTGTCGCGCACGTAGTGCATGACACTGGGTATCAACCTGTAGTATCCCGTGGAGGATACTTGATGGATCACTTTTGGCCCACTCCAGTCGGTCCACTCCCACAAAGAATGAACCTACTTTACAAGAACTATGTGAAGTACAAAATTGGAGGCAAGGGACAACCAAAGTTGACCCTTCCTATAATTGAGCTACCATCTCCCTCCTCCTCCTGAAAAGGGAAGGAAAAGATTGCTCCCTCTCAAGCTGACTCATCGACTCCTCTCTATTGGGAAGAGTACAGGATGAACAAGCCTGGGTTCTACCCGCTAAGTCTGATGATAACTCCTTGGTGAAAGCCCAAGGTCAGAATATCAGATCTCCCTATTGGGTCCCCAAGACCCTGGTACTATTTGTATGATAGAAAGAAAGGCTCATGAAGAGAGTTTACCGATCAACATCTTCCTGTTCCCCTGAACATAAAAGGATCCACCTCTAAGGTGGTAGAGTCAACTCCTCTTTCCGTTTCTGAACCTGCCCCTTCTTCTCCCATTCATAAGTATACCCTTTTGTTGGAAACAACCATGGAGGACACTCCCATAGCTGAGAAGGAGCGTTGTCGAAAGGCCCTCCTAGCTGAGAAAGCCTCCTTATAGAAGAAGGAGGAGGAGAAGGCTGCACCTCCTACTACATCCTCCTCTTTCCATCCTTTCATCTCTAAATCTCTTTTGATTCCTGCAGTGAGCACACATGCACCTGGAAGGGTGTTGTAGATACCGAAAATTGGTCTAGGTCCGCGAGTACACATTCGACATAATTTTCTATAGTCCGTGGTCTTGATTGAATAATGTTTATTATTTAGTTACCTTTTCTAACACATATTTCCTCTATTAATTTAATACCCCTTTTTAATTAATTCACTAATTCATTAATTCCTTTATTCAACCTTGATTAATTAAATAAATCATGTTTATTTAATTATGTCGCTAACTAATTAATTCTTCCCCCTTTATCTATCAATTAAATAATTTATTATTTAATTATCCCTTTATCATACTTTGCCTTCTTAATTAAATATTTATTATTTAATTATTCATTTAACCCCCTTTATCTATAATTAAATATTTATTATTTAATTATTCATTTAATTCTTTTCAACAGTCAAATTAAATAAATTATCTTTATTTGTTTAATTAAAGTCTCTTATTTTCGAATGTTGAATTAAATTAACATTTAATTAATATTTTAATTATTTATGTCACATTCTTCTATCATTTAGTTGACTAATCATTCACTCACCTTATGACTCGAGATCTATTTTTAGTTCTCTAGTTATCTCCGGATTCAACACTTGTTTATCTCTACGAGAAGACTCTCCGTCACAACTAGCCGATTAACTAGTTCTAACTCCTGTTTACATTCAAATGCATTATTCTTCGAGTTCTAACTTTGTCTTTTACATACAAATTCTATTTCTTCTATTTTTGAAGATTCTTAACTCAAGATTAAGATCTTGAACTCGTGTTCTAACTCATGTTTTAACTTAGTCTCTATCTTGCAATCTTTCCTGACTCATGTTCTAAATCACGTTCTATTTGAAACATAACTCACATCACATGGCATTCATCAATCTCATCCATCAATCTCTCTTTCAATCTAAGTCAATCGTTCGAAAATCCAAATTCTATAAAATGGCTTGCCATTATCATTATTCCTCCTCCTGAAATCATACACTTTTGAGAAGAAAGTTATCTTCGATATTTTTCTTAGACATTCGACGAAGTTATGCTTGCATTCAAACACAAAAATCTAAGGGAAAGAATACTAAAAAGGAAAAATGGAGAAGAAAAATCAAGATAATTCGAAGGAGTGAACGCATATTCGGTGAGAGCTTTCCATTAATTTGTTTAGTTTATTATGTTTACTTATTCGTTCTTTGTTGTTTGATTTAGATTATTATTATTTAGATTAGGATTAACATCATTTATTCTACTTGCAGATTATCCATCTTATTCGCAGATCTTTTAATCTATGTTGCATTTGGTGAACCTGATGTGAACATGCTTCAAAATTCGCACATCTTTTCGTCTTTCCATTTTTCCATTTTTCTATTTTTTGTAGGTTTTCGTATGACACACTGCATCTGTTTAGAAAAATGAAGAATCTGTATCCATGAGCCACATACGCTAAAAATAGCAACGCATCTATCAGTCCAAACCGCATCCACAAAACTATGAACCACATCCGCCTGTCAACAAAATACTGAACCGCATCCGCTTATCAACATCGAGCCACATCTATGACTCAAAACACCACATCTTCCTGGTAATCTTTTTTCCAATTTTTGGTCATTTCCGTACATTCATATTTTCATTTTTTCTATTTAGGCTGTTTTGATTTTCACTAATGTTTGTTTATAGTTGTGTTAAGGTGGAATAACATAGTGTTTTTAGGACAAAGCATAGAATACAATAAAAAAACCAAAAACAATATTTTCTATAGGACGAAAGCCAAAGACAAGAACAATGAACTACAGATCAATTTGCATGCAGGACCTAATGCCTTTGTCTTTATTTATTTAGCAAGCTTTTTGTTTGGTAGATAGATAACTGTCGTGTGGATTAAAAAGAACTTTTTGTTTGGTAGATAGATAACTGTCGTTTGGATTAAAAGAATCAATGTCTACTTTTTCTGTGCGTTGCACATATTTGTCACCCTTGCGATTCAGTATATCAGAGTATCCTCAACCCTTGCACAATCATGCGATCCTAGGTGTAAGAGAAATGGTTACTGACTCTAGAACTTGGGCCTGTCTTGGTGGGAAAAAGTACTCACCCCAAGATGACTCAGACCGGTAACATGCTAAAGGCAAGCGACTTCCACTCGGTATATAGAAATGGATTTATGGAGAAAGCCCAAAAATCACACTCACTA
Source organism: Sequoiadendron giganteum (assembly GCA_007115665.2). Lineage (NCBI taxonomy): Eukaryota > Viridiplantae > Streptophyta > Pinopsida > Cupressales > Cupressaceae > Sequoiadendron > Sequoiadendron giganteum. Next base: position 702,984,260 of record CM021103.1, read on the forward strand.
TTCCGATGAGATGGACATAAATGGACTCTCGCTGAAGTTGGATAGTGCCCCACAAATGGAATGCCCTTATTAAACACCTTGTTGTAGAGTTACCAAAATCCTACCTACTTGTTGGTGTAGCAGGGTCGGCCTTGTGAAGCCATCTTACATTCTTACGGTTTATGTGTGGAAATGATATGTATGCGATGGGAGTTTCATGGGTATAGTAGCTTGGCTGCCCTATATAAGTGAGTGCCGTGGAGGGGAGCCAGTGGGGTCAAGCTACTAGTCATTCGCCATACATATGCGTAGTTGGAGAAATCCAAGTAAGAACTCAAAAAGTATTGTCCAAAAAGCCTAGGTTGTAAATGTTTTTCGAGTCTTAACAGTTCTATCATCACAAACTGAAAATAAATTGATTGCTATGTTTTTTTTCTACTGTATTTACCAAAATATTGATCAACAAATGAAGTCAGTCAAAACAACTTTCGAGAAAATTTCAACTGTCAAAACTTGAGTCGCAATTGTCAGTTTTAACACCACATCTGTCTTAGTGAGTCACTTTTGTTAGGGGAAAAACCAAATGTGTCTATCAAAAAATTCATCATTCACAGTCTGGATATTATGAGCCACAACTGTCATATTTTGAGTCGCATGTGTGCATGCAAGCCCCATCTATCAAGTTTCAAGCTGCAATTGTCTATTAGAAAATTAAGGTTTATAGGGTTCATATTTAGAACCACATGTGTATTGCTAAACCACATTTTTCATAGGAAAAACCGCAACTGTAATAAACACTGCATGCACAAAAATAAACCGCATCTATCAACATTTGAACTGCAACTGTTAGGTAAACCGCATTTGACTGTCAACACAAAACTTCGAAAACCGCAAATTGAGTCTGAAACATCATTGTCACTATTTGCTTTTGGTTCTTAAGATCAACCTTGTACAGAAACTGATAAATTTTTCTCAAAAACCTTGCATCATTAGGTGTCATATACGTCTTAGTCATAGTCAACGTCTTAGTCATAGTCATCCTAAGTTGCATGCATATAGATACTTCCTAGGAAATTGCATATCACAGAATAGATAGCTTTCCTCGCCATTGGAAATGTTCATGTTACGGTTGTGACAATCATTGAACCTAGTCACTTTAGTCCCATTTAGTGGATCTTTCTCAACTCAAAAGTCTAGTTTGGAAAATTCACTTTGTCAACTGTCCTTGTCATACAATCAGGTTCCTTGGTCAAATACAAATCATTGCATGCATTTATTCCATAGGTGGTAGGTTATACCCATCTTAGAATCATTTATCGTCATAGTCTACTCGAGATTTTGCATATTGTCTGTCCTATCATACATCATTTTAGTAGATGTTTTTTTAGAAACCATTTTAGCAACATCATTTATTGTCAAAAAAATCCAAAAAAAACATAGACATAGGTCATATCAGTTTTTAGACGTAGTCTGCATTACCTCTTTTTGAGCAACTTTTTTTCATGGTCGAAACAAGGTCTAAAAAGAAACATAAAGCAATGTAAGACCCATACAAATTCATCAATCCATTTGGAAATCAACCATCAGGAAGTGAAAGACCACACAAACCTTTGCTTGAAAAACACATCACTAGGGACACACATGGAAAAATTTATATAGAAGACATAGACGCCACTGTACAAGATCTTGAGTTTTCATCCTTTATGGATGAGTGTTTAGCAAATGATCCCCAACGCTATCTAGCAAAGTTTCTAGTAGAAGGTGCCACACTACCACTAGGATTTGATATTCATACTTTGAAAACACAGTCTACTCAACCAACGCAAACTACGATGTCCAATGTTTCTATTCCCCAAATTACTGCAACAATTCCAACTAGCATACCGACTCAAACATCGTCAATTGTAAACACAACCCCTTTCAGCATAACACAAGGTTTACAATTTATTGCGGGGCAACTTCCTCCAACCCCTTTGGCACCAACATGACTGGTAGGAGATCCAAAGTTGGCGAGAATATTCCTATACCAAATCAGATCATTCAGATAGGAAGCATTCCTTTACCAAATCAGACCATTCAGACAGGAAGCATTCCAATAACAAATCAGGCCATTTAGACAAGCAATATTCCTATACCAAATCAAAACATTCTAACGAGATATATTCCCTCGCCAAATCACAACCCATCACAGAACATGGCATATCAAAACACCTACATTGATCCAAATAACGCAACAACCATGTCCTTGACACAAGTAGATGTCCTTCAAAACCAAATAAAAAATCTTCAACAATAGATGGACAACATGTCTATGTCAGGAAAACGAACTATCTCAGCGCAAGACCTATGTCCATGTCCGTTTGACAAAGCGCTTTATATGACACCTTTCCCCATGGATACATTATACCAATTTTTCCTAAGTATAATGGGAGGAAGAATCCTTTGGAACACATTAGAGAATTCTCAATGGCATGCATGGACATATTGTATGACCCCACATACATGATGAGACTATTTCCACGAACCCTTATTGGGATAGGACTGGAATGGTTTTCTAAATTACCGTATGGCATACGATCTTGGGGTGAATTAGCTAAGAAGTTTGTCAAATTTTTTTCCTTTAACATAGAAAATGAAGTAACAATAGCAACCTTGTGCCACACAACACAAGAAGATGGCAAAAATTTCACCACTTTCTTCTAGAGATGGAGAAGTCTAGCTAGCAGATGTCCGGTTGAAATACCAGAAAAGTAAAAGGTCACGATATTCTTAGAAAACATCAACCCAAAACTGTGAAGTGATTTAAGGGTACACTGTTGTACTTCATTCCTAGACTTGGTACAAAAGGGCATCATCCTTGAGAAAGGCCTTATAGACAAAGGAGAAATTAAGGTACCAGGCAGAAATCCAGTTGTCCAACATCAGAACGTGTCAAACAATAGAAATAAATTTTGGTCTAGAAACAAAAATATTACAAATGACAACATTGTTGATGCTAAAAACATACATACGAGGCCAGATATTATACTTATAGGTTACAAATCCAATCAAGACATGATGAATAGTCCAGATCAAACAGCCAATTATGTCCAAAATTCACAACAACAAAGACCACAAAGGAGATTTCCTACACGTGAATTTACACCTTTAGGACAACCAATCGAGACAATTTTCAAAGAGTTGATTAAAAATAATCTTATCAAACCTTTGGAACCAAGAGAATATGATCCTAGATAGTTCAAACCTTCATGGTGGGACGATAACTCTTTTTGTGACTATCATCAAACGAAAGGACACAACCTACAACAATGTCGCCAACTGAAGAATATTATACAAGACTTTGTTGAAAACAGAACCATAGAGGTCGATGGGAAGAAAAATACCAAGAATAGTGATCATAAGGTCTTCACAGACCCGTTACATGACCACACAAAAGGAAAAGCCTCCAGTTTAGGACCCAAGAATAATCCATCGGCCAATTATACCAATACCAAGTATGACTGTGGTAAAGGAATGATCATAAATCACCTCTGAGCCGCAAATGAGAACATCAATACCATCATCATTAAGAAGCATCCAAAATGTAATGTGAACACACACAAAACTAAGATTACTATTCTAGGTCCTTCTTCTGAGCCATCTATGCAAATTTCCAAGTTTAAGTACAACCTTCTTGATCAATTGAGTAAAACCCCCACACAAATATCTATCTTGGAATTGTTGACTTTATCACTTGAGCATTGAGCCATTCTTGACAAAGCTCTATAGAACACAACTGTTCCTATAGACTTAGATGTCAATCATTTCGAAGAAATGGTAGGATATTTGACCAACTCGCATCATGCCACATTTTCCCAACAAGATTACTCAACTGAAAATTCTGATCATAATGACCCCTTACATCTTGAAGTCTTAGTCCATCAAACTAAAGTCTGACGAGTCTTGGTAGACGAAGGAGAAGGTTTGAACCTGTGTACCCTAAAATTGGTTAAGGCATTAGGATTCTTATAAGACTACATAGACACCTCTAAGAGTATAGTCATTAAGGCTTACGATGATGAGGAAAGATCATCCAAAGGAGTTGTCACACTCCCTATCAGAATTGGCCCAACAATCATGAACACCAGCTTCCATGTCTTGGATCTCACCCTCCCGTACAACTTGTTGTTAGGTAGACCTTGGATACATGTAATGAAAGCTGCACCTTCAACATATCACCAATGTCTTAAGTTCCCTTATAATGGGTCAAAGATCACGATTGATGGTGATCCAGATCCTTTTTAGTATTGTACAAGCCTAAGGGAAATTCCACAATGACAAGTACCAGTTAACCAAGAAGCTTCATCATCCTCTTTATCCCTATACATTGACCCATCACATCTTACTAAGTCCATTTCATTCAAACCACCACCATCCACTCCTAAGGTCGAGATCCCAGACAAGGGCTATGGAAAATATCATATAAAGGCATCATACTGTGTCACTCAACTAATTCCACCTAAGGCATATGGCTTACCCATGGTAGATAAAAGACAGTCAGTAGTCACATTTCATGTTCCCCCTACAATCACATTGACCAAATGGGGAGAGTTAAGTGAATAAATTGTGGATCAAGGTGATATTAACTCCTAGTTGTATCAAGAAGACAATGCATACCCCTCCTTGTCTATTCAAATAGCTAAGGACCAATATGGAAAAGGCTTTAAGATAATGCAAAATGAAGGATATGATGGGCACAGTGGATTAGGACTACATCAAAATGGAAGGACTGAACCAATCACAGTCCCACCACGATCGAAATACCTAGGGCTAGGGTTTCAACAACTTAGAATTGGGTTTCCTAGTACTTTGTCACCATTTCAAGAGGAAGTGAGTGCTTGCACAGACATCGAGATATCTCATGAACCACTTCCCCTAGTTTACGATGAATCCCCTGACTCAAGCGATTGTGAATGGGATTCCCTTTCCTCTACCAGTACCATGAACATTGATGCTCTATTTGGAGAATTGGACCTAAAAGTTAAACCTGTACCAAAACCATCTAGTCCTCATCATAGGAAACAATTGTCCAAAGAAGAATGGAAAAAGAACAATTATTGGGAAATCCTTGATCATGCATCTTGGGAACCTGAAAAACCATCTTCTGATGATTCAACCCTTACTATAGTCCCACATCAGAGTTTACCTACCCCTAGGAAGAAGAACAAGGAGTTAGTCCAAAAATTCTGTGACCATGTCAACCATTCTATACTTACCTTGTCAGCAGTTACCTTTAAAAACTTTGATGATGACATGCCCCTTATATATCCTGAACTTATCGACTGGGATCAACAAGGTACACCTATCATAGATACATTCGAGAATGACAAAGCAATTGCTAAGTTCATGGGACTTAAAAAAGGCATACCAAGAGGGGATCATAAAGCGTGTTTTACCATAGACTTGGATGACAAAGCATATTTTGGGGAGTCTATTTACACCTCTAGTCGCAAAAATGAGAATAAAAAGAAAAAAGACAATGAAAAGAAAAATGATGAGTCCCTAGGTGAAAACCAAAAGGTGCCTTGGGATGAAGAAACAGTCAAAATAAAGGACGTATTCGAGGGAAAAAACCTCTCAGAAACACCCAAGGATAGAGGTTTAAATAATTTCCCCGTTGAACAAGAAAAGTCACCGATGTTAGTAGAAGAGTTTGTTGAAGTCAACATAGGTACAAAAGAGAATCCTCAGAAGGTATATTTTGCAGATTCTTTAACAAAGATAGAAAAACCTGAGTTTAAGGACTTCTTCACAAAGAGATAGATAAAATTTGCATGGTCGTATGCTGACATGCCTGGGCTAGATCCAGACCTAATATTGCACCATTTACCACTACAGCCAGGTATTAAGCCAGTCAAACAAAAGTTAAAGAAAATGCATTCGCAAATTGCTCTATTGGTCAAGGAAAAACTTAAGAAACTCTTGGATGTAGGATTCATAAGGACGATAGACTATGCAAACTAGATATCAAATCTTGTACTAGTGACTAAACCAACTAGGGGTATTCACATTTGCATAGACTTTAGAGACATCAATAAGGCATGTCCTAAGGATAACTTCCCTTTGCTGAACATCAACATAATAGTAGATCTTACATCAGGATATGAGATGCTATCCCTCATGGATGATTTCTTTGGATATAACCAAATCAAAATAGCAGCTGAAGACCAACACAAGACAACTTTCACGTGTCCATGGGGCACATACTGTTGGAATGTTATGCCTTTTGGCCTTTAGAACGCAGGAGCTACCTATCAACGGGAAATGACTATGATTTTCCATGACTTTGTACACACTCTCATGGAATATTATTTAGATGAAATTATAGCTAAATCAAAAACAAGGGAAGATCATTTGAAGGTTTTAGACAAGATATTCAAGAGGCTAGAGAATTACAACATCAGGCTAAATCCAAAGAAGTGTGTCTTTGGAGTGAAATTAGGGAAACTATTAGGGTATATCATCTCCAGAAGAGGCATTGAAGTAGATCCAGATAAGGTAAGAGCTAACATTGGTCAACTTAGAACCCTATAGGGAAGATTACAGTCCATCAGGCGTTTCATAGTACAACTAGTAGATAAAATACACCCATTTCAACATCTACTCAAGAAAGGAGTACCATTTGTGTGGACACCTAAATGTCAGGAAGCCTTCCAACAAATCAAGGACTATTTTCTCACTCCACCAGTCTTAATGCCACCTATAGATGGGAAACCGTTGATGCTATACATTTCAGCAACTCAGTCGGCATTAGGGGCTCTTCTCGCACAAAACGATGATCAAGGTCATGAGAGAGCAGTCTATTACATCAGTCGTACCTTAGTGGGATATGAATAGAATTATAGCAACATAGAACATGCCTGTCTTGCGGTAGTATTTGCTACCTAAAAACTTCAACACTAAATGCTCAATCGCCAAACAATGTTGGTTGCAAAGATTGATCCCCTCAAATACGTCCTAAGCAAGGCAACATTAATAGGCCGATTGGCTAAATGGGTTATGATACTTAGCGATTATGACATCCAATATGTCGAGAGGAAGGATATAAAAGGGTAGGTGATTGTAGATCAGTTAGCCGATGCACCTATGAAGGCAGACCATCCTTTAGTGGCAGATTTTCTTGATGAATTTCTCTTCAACATTGACATTAAAATCGATTGGAAACTATACTTTGATAGGTCACATACAAATCGTGGTTCAGGAGCAGGTGTCCTATTTGTTACACCTCAAGGTGATACCATTCCTAAATCATTCAGGATTGCTTTCCCTTGTACCAACAACATAGCAGAGTATGAAGCCTTAGTGACAAGATTAAAAATGGCAGCTTAGTGGAAGATTAAGAGTCAACATGTTTTTGGCGATTCTCAGCTAGTAATCCCGCAGATAAATGATGATTATGAGACTAAGGATGAGAAGATTTCCTCTTACAAGCATATGGCTGATAGTTTCAAGCTGTATTTCAATGACATTACTTTTCAACAAATACCATGCATCCATAATAGAGCTGCAGATGCTATGGCAATCATGGGTTCCTTGTTGGATATTCCGAGTAACGTGCCTAAGTTTGAGTTTCTGGTTGAACAACTATTGGTCCCCACCTATGATGTCCCTAATACTGCGATGGTGTGTACCATTGTTGGTCCTATGTCCCCTTGGTATAAAGACATATTCGAATATCTAACTGACCAAACCTTACCTCTAGACTTGTCCAATAACCAACACCGAACCTTCATCCGTAAGTCAGCTAAGTACACCATCATTGGAGAAACCCTGTATAGATGTACCTTAGATAATGCCCTAATGAGATGTTTTGATGCTGAAGAAGCACAAACAACTTTGCGAGTGGTGCACAAGGGTATATGCGGATCTCATTCGAGTGGTCCTACTTTAGCCCATAAGATTATGAGACTAGGTTATTATTGGCCTACAATGGAGAAAGACGCATATATCTTTGTAAAGAAATGTAGACAGTGTCAGATACATGGAGATTTGATAAGAGCACCAACACAGGAGCTTTGTCTGATTACATCACCATGGCCCTTTGCCCAATGGGGACTTGACCTCATAGGTAAGATACACCCTCCATCATCCAATGGTCATAAATTCATCATAACCGCCACCGAATACTTCACCAAATGGATTGAAGCTATTCCCATGACCTACATCCCTGACACGAAAATATCTAAGTTAATCCTAAACTATATCATTTGTCGGTATGGTTTACCCCAATCCAGAATCACAGACAGTGGCCACCCATTCAAGAACCAAGAAGTACACCATTTATGTAAAGAGTTCCATATCAAACATCATTTCTCCACCCCATATTACCCACAAGGTAATGGACAAGCCGAGGCATCTAATAAAACCATTGTTAAAATCTTGAAGAAGACTGTCAATGATGCTGGTTGTGACTGGCACGTACAGCTTAATCCTGCCTTATGGGCTTACCGCACAAGTATCCGTACTCCCACTAACGCCACTCCGTATTCCCTCGTATTCAGGTCCGAAGCTATCTTACCTATTGAGGTTGAAATACCTTCCCTGAGGGTATCCTTGAAGGGTCACATTGATGATGAAGAATACCATGTATCTAGGTTACAAGAGCTAGAATTACTGGATGAACGAAGACAGAAAGCACTAGATCATTTGCAAGCATATCAAAATCCTCTTCGTCGTAGCTACAATAGGAAAGTTCTTAATAGACACTTTGACATTGGTGACCTAGTTTTAATGGAGAATCCTAAGAATCAAGTTGAATGAGAAAAACCAGGTAAGTTTGAACCTAACTGGTTAGGGCCTTATATTGTCACCGAAGCTTTTGGGTCAGGAGCGTACCAACTCTCTACTCCTGAAGGAGAGCCACTTTTGTCAGCTATCAACAGTCTACATCTAAAGAGATTCTATGCTTAGCTTTTGAGAATCCATGTCCTAATCTAGAAAATACAAAAAAATGGTTACTTTGATGAAAACCTGGAAAACAGGCGTCTTTGTAACATCGAAAAAATTGAGAAAAAAAAAAGAAGAGTAAAGAGAAATAATCCGTCCAATAGTGAAAAACGCTTCAGTGGCACTGTGTATAAGTACCATGGTGAAGACCTGGAAAATAGGCACCATGTTTATTCAAGCTCACTCTTTCATCTACCATCATTTGATTCATACCTTTTCCTCATCTCTCATAATAAATGGTTGTCTTATCCATTGCTTGGAATGATTGACATCTAACATCCATTCCGTCACATTCCCCACTCCATCTTGCAAACTTATTCCTGACTAGGGGAAAATTATTGTTCTGTGCCCTGACACCTTATACATAATGTCATACCATCGAAAATGTCCTGAAAAATATCAAAAACATTAGAAAACTTCTAAAATCCAAAAAAATAAAATCAAAACATGTCAGAAAATACCAAAAATAGATTCAAGTCAGTCATGTTCAGTCAATAATAATCAAACTACGTTGCCTCTATGACTGGGATGTAGGAAAGGCCATCAATCGATGTGCCCCTGAGGCATTAGGTCTGTTAGTTTAGGTTTGTCATGTATGACACACATTTAAATCATGACTCTTTGTACATTCAAAGTCATTGGTCGTGTCGAATTACGAGGTCTTTGCATGTACAATGTAGGCAAAAATAATCAATTGATGAGCTCCCAAGACCACACTCGGTCAGTCCAATAGGGTTCACTCACAATCACTATCACACAAGGTGCATATCATAGTTTAGGGTATCATCTCATGTCATACACTGTCTACACACACACTTTTTATTAGTTAAGGAATCAAAACAAGTCATGCATCAACAAGGCAAAAAATCTCAACAGTCATTAAGTCAATATCAAACACATTTTCAAAGCGATCAACCTATGTCTTAAGCAAGATATGTCTTTCTTGTCAACAGACGTCATAAAATTGTCATAGTCTCATGTAGCTTGTCACTTCAACGTCATTAGGCTCCAACGTCTTATACGACACTTATCTTTCTGAAACCAAGCTTTGTCATGCCTTATATAGATAGTCACCAGGTCGAAACCAAACTCAACGTCTTATGCGGTATGTGTCATCTGTCGCATTACGCTATGCCAAACATCAAACAATCAAACAATCCTACAAGATCAAGTTTTGGTGAATACTTTTATTTGGCTTTTTGACTTATTATCTTACTTTGTCTTATCTTTCTATCGATTTATGAATTAGTCTGGTTACTAGCTTTCTCAAGGATGTCCCTTGAAGGATTTAGAGAAGCAAGGATGTCTCAAGACTCTTTTTCTTTGGATAGTGTCTATCAACTGTCTTTTTAAAACATTGGTTTTTGAGTCATGTTACTAGTTTCCTCAAGGATGTCCTATCAAGGATTTAGAGGAGCAATGACGTCTCATGACCCATATTTTATTTGTCTGCTGTCTGTGGTTTGTCTCGACAAAACAACTGGGGCAATACTGTCCTTAGTATGAGTTAAGACACTCCTTGTTTGTGACTGTCTATTTTTCATAGATGGATGACTTTGTACACTATGGTCTATCTAATATAACAGTGTGTACTATCCGTTTGTGTCATGTCCCGCCCAATGATGATAAACAAGCAAGCATAGCATATTTGGCAATCTATCAAAGATTATATGTTTTTATCAATCAATCAACCTTAATTATTTCTTACTAACATTATGAATTCATTCATGCTAAAATTTCTCTTCTTCGACACTTAGATATTCCTGTGACACAATAAAAACATTAGATCATTTGCATATGCGTACATTCAATAAAAATTTCACATAGTTGCATTGCATTTCAAACATATAGATAGTAACATTAGCATCCTCATTGCATACATCCAAAGTCATGACATAATAGGAATTTCATCATCAGATACATAATGTAAATATTGCATGTACATATCACCATCACATATAAATAAGCATCATATATACAAAATTGCATTCATTATCATAAGTAGATTAAGACATCCATAACATCATAAAATGCATAACTCATAACATGTAGAAACATTCATTCATATAGAAACATGTACATACATCATTTAGGAAACATAATCATGTAGAAATAATGCATCATCCATAAAATAGAACTGCATATCATATAGAAGCCACCAAAATCATATATATATCGCTCAAAATAGTGTGTCACAGTACAATGTTAGAATGTATCCATAAATAAAACACAAGATCGCAGGCTCTCTGATCAAAATACAGTGTCTACATAAATAACTATCATCATGTCCCACTATCGCTAATGTCACATGGTGAAGGTGGTGGAAAAAGCCTCGAAGGTGCTCTTTGTGAGGTGGAAGGCCTCTCATACGGACCTGCCCTCGATGGTCCTACCACACCCTCTATACTCTGTGTCTTGGTGTGACTCCTTCCCTGTGATCTCTGACTGTGCACCTCTGAAAAGCTAGGAGCTTGTCTCTCTGCTGGCACCACTACCTCATATAAGTCCTTGTAATAGGTAGCTCTCTCAACTAATCTGCCTAACTCCCATACCATGCCATCAGATGAAGACCCACTGCAAAGGTGTCTAACCTCTGTGAATTTCTGCTCTATCTCCTATCTCTGAGCTATGGCCTGATCCCTCTCCATGAGTGCACTGTCCCTCTCTGTACGAGCACTATCCCTCTCTATGTGTGCATTGTCTCTCTCTGCATAGGCACTGTCTCTCTCTATCCTCATATCATCAAACTGTGTTGTCATGAGTCTGAGTCTCTCCTCCAAATCCTCCTTTTCACCATCCCTAGGAGCATCATCCTTCTGTCTCCCCTCCACAATATGCTCCCTGAGCTCTCTCTCCTACTCCTCCATCAGTGCCTCCTCCTCAACATCATCCTCTCCATATCCTACCAGAATACCTAGAGGGTCTATAGCCATGTCCATATCCACATCCTCTGCAGCATCCTCTCCTCCAATATCTACCTCTGCACGCTCCTCTACAACTTCCTCCTTGGCAGCATGCTCATCCCCAACCTGTACATCAACTCCACCTCCGATGTCCAACATCGGTACATCCTCTACCATTGCCTCATAGATAGGTGAAAGTCCACCTACCTGACTCCCTCTCTGTCCTCGCCTACCACCTTTGCCATCATCACCTCTCCCTCCAACTCTACCAACTCTGGCACCTCCACCTCTCCATCGTCCTCTTGGTCCTGTGCCTCATCTCTCAATAGGTGCTAGCTGATCCAGATCTGTGTAAGGAACAGGCCGATGCTCTACCCACCATGCATCATACGTAGCTATCATCCCTGGGTCTACTGCTCCATCTCTCCAACCCCACTAAACTGGCTGTAAAGCCTGTATCTCTGCCTTTGTGGTAGCGACAAGAATCATGGGCCCCCAATATGGAACCTCTCTAGATGAATGAGGAAACTCTACTCTACTCTAAGGATCATCCTGAACCTCACTGAACTATCTCATAACTCTGTGTGGCAAGTGTCTCTCAATGATGTGCACACTTGAAATAGTCCTCCCAATAAGGTACTGTGGCTGTCTACAAAACACCAAATGTATGTCCTCATCTGACCAATCCTCATAGTCCATGTACGGTCTCCACATGAACTGATCTAGAATATCCAATGCATGTATCCAAAATCTAGTGTCTCCCACATGTGTCTGAGTGATGTGTCCCATATATCGGAACACATACAGGAATCTCTCCCATCGCTCTACAGTAACTGGAGGACAAAAAATAACTATCCTCTCCCAAGCCCACAAATCAGTGATTGTGCATCTCTATATGCAATATTGTGTCAGTGGAAATATAACATCCCTAGTAGACATGGACCCCAAGCATACCTAGTCTCTCTCTCCAGCATACCAACCAACATCGCGCCCCATCCAACTGGAAAACTGTGACCCCATCTATTTGGAAGAACTACCCCCCCTATTAGTGTAAACAATATGTAGTCAATCCTATTGTATCTATCCGCTAACATTGGCCATCTGATCTCATAATGCTCGATGCCAAGCCTACTAATATCATCCACCTGATAAAATATCGCTAACTCGATCAATCCGAGCTGGGTATCATACATCACCCGTTCTACTCTAATCGATAGTCTCAATATCCTATACACATCCTCCAATGTGATAGTGGCCTCCCCAGTCGGCAAATGAAATGACAATGTCTCAGAGTGCCATCGTTCACATAATGCTGTAAGCAACCCCCTATTCGCCCGAATAGTGGGCATCAATAGACAGTGACGTAGACCAAGTCTCCATAGAAGTCGTATCTCTGCACTATTCAAACGATCGCTCAGATCGAATGTGTCAGGATGTGTCTCCCATGTATATATAGGATCTAATACAACCTGCATTTAAACCATGATGTCAAGAATTTTCAAGTTTTTCTTAGGAAATTTTTTCGAAAAATTTTACCAGCCATATGTGGTTCACTTTAACAGATGCAGTGCATTTTAAAAAATGCGTTGCATGAAACCTCATTTGCATTGCATATTACATATGCTTCACATATTACATATGCTTCACATATTACATATGCTTCACATATTTCCTGTACCCACTTTCTACCTACTGCAAATGTGGTGAAATAAACCAAATGCGGTGTAACAACCTAAATGCGGTGCATTTTCTACAGCCTACCTATCTACTACATATGTGTTTCACTAATGCATATGCAGTTCACTACACCACATGCGTGTAATCCTAATGTAGATGCGTTGCATATATACATATGCGGTGCATTATATTTCACATGCGTTTAATCCCTGAAAATCCTAAACCTAGCCTAGGCGTGTTTTCGTACATGCGTCGTTTCACAGTCAAATGCGGCAAATACGATGACATATGCGTTGTTCACGAATGATCGCATATGCTAATTGACTTTTCAAAACCTAGAAATGCGTGCAATTTTTTTTTCAAAGGTTTGTTTTAGGGTACATACCGGTGGTCCTATGTCAGTTGGCCGCCTGAATGTCCAGATCGGATATCGTCGATGCACAGTATAAGGAATGGGTGCCGTTTTTATCAACTAGTTAGAGAAAATTCTTAGTTTTCCTAGCTCCTCTGGGTGCAAATGAATTAGATTTCAACCTAATTTCTATTTATAGATAGGGTTTGGGTGGCATTTCTTCTGCCCTAGTCTATTGGCCGCTTAACCTTTCAACTTTAAATGACCTGTACTCGTCCGTATCAACTCCAAATTCAATTCCATCAAATCCATAGCATTTTTGACTATCAAATTGACTTATCGAGAACATTTCCTGATTTTTTTGAATTTTTTTTTTAAATTGGCAATTTTCCCGAGGGGGCATACCTTAACCTGTTTCATGCTGGGGCACGACCGGGGCATATTTTCTTTGACACAACGCCATATCGACATTGTATCAAAGAGGGGCAAACTGTAAATACCGAAAATTGGTCTAGGCCTGCGAGTACACATTCGACATAATTTTCTATAGTCCATGGTCTTGATTAAATAATGTTTATTATTTAATTACCTTTTCTAACACATATTTCCTCTATTAATTAAATACCTCTTTTTAATTAATTCACTAATTCATTAATTCCTTTATTCAACCTTGATTAATTAAATAAATCATGTTTATTTAATTATGTCCCTAACTAATTAATTCTTCCCCCTTTATCTATCAATTAAATAATTTATTATTTAATTATCCCTTTATCATACTTTTCCTTCTTAATTAAATATTTATTATTTAATTATTTATTTAACCCCCTTTATCTATTATTAAATATTTATTATTTAATTATTCATTTAATTATTTTCAACAACCAAATTAAATAAATTATCTTTATTTATTTAATTAAAGTCTCTTATTTTCGAATGTTGAATTAAATTAACATTTAATTATTTTTGTCACATTCTTCTATCATTCAATTGACTAATCATTCACTCACCTTTTGACTCGAGATCTATTTTTAGTTCTCTAGTTATCTCCGGATTCAACACCTGTTTATCTCTGCGAGAATACTCTCCGTCACAACTAGTCGATTAACTAGTTCTAACTCCTGTTTACATTCAAATGCATTATTATTCGAGTTCTAACTTTGTCTTTTACATACAAATTCTATTTCTTCAATTTTCAAAGATTCTTAACTCAAGATTAAGATCTTGAACTCATGTTCTAACTCACATTTTAACTTAGTCTCTATCTTGTAGTCTTTCCTAACTCATGTTCTAACTCACGTTCTATCTGAGACAAAAATCACATCACATGGCATTCATCAATCTGAGCCGATCATTCAAAAACCAAAATTCTATAAAATGGGCTATCATTATCATTATTCCTCCTCCTGAAATTTGAGGGCAAGAATATTGAAAAGGCAAAATGGAGAAGAACAATCAAGATAATTCGAAGGAGTGAACGCATATTCGGTGAGAGCTTTCCATTAATTTGTTTAGTTTATTATGTTTACTTATTCATTCTTTGTTGTTTGATTTAGATTATTATTATTTATATTAGGATTAACATCATTTATTCTAGTTGCAGATTATCCATCTTATTCGCAGATCTTTTAATCTATGTTATAGGTGCAAGTGTTCATCGCTCCTTCGACAAAGCCACCCTTTTTGACTTCCATCCCAGATGTCTTTCCTTTCCCAAAGCCTGTGGATATGGTGAACACTTTGGTTGTGTCTGCTGTGATTCTTTCCTCTTCTCCCTAAACCCTCCTTATTTCATCTGTGGGGAGTTCACCTCCTCCGATGAAGAAGAAGGTAAAGTGTGGCCCCTCTAGAAATAAAAGACGTAAGAAGAGCCCACTTTCTCTGAAAGGTGGCCCCAAATTGACTTGTTCTGTCCTAGTAACGAAACTAGTCCCATCTGTTAGGGTTAGAAGGCATATAAATAACAAGTTAAATTTAGATTTGAACAGTAAAATAGAGTAATAAAACACACATAGAAGACAACACAGAGAATTTAACTTGGTTCACCCAATCTGGGCTACATCCACAAAACTAGAACCATCCAATGATTTTATTATCTAGTGAAAAACCTATCACAATATTGCGAATAATGCCATGCTACAACTCTTCATCCCAACCGCTTATAACAAGATTTTAGAAGCTTCCAAAAAATTAGGGTTTACAAAGTCGACCTTTTTCTTTTTCAGTGAAAAAATGAAAAAAGGTGAAAAAACCTCAGCATGGATACACGAAGAGTGTACAATACTAAAAGGTGTATGGTATAGCATGATCAATCGCCACATACCAACAATCTCCCACTTGGAGACTGATTAGGCTCCATACCAACATAATCTGTCCTAGTAATGGAACTAGTCCCAACCTCCCTTGAGTTCGTCACTGCTGCTGAGTCTCTCGGTGAGGCTAGTGGTGAACCTCAAGTGCAAACTCCTCCATCCACCGAGGTGAAACATGGCACTCCCATTAAATGCATGTTTAACTCAGTGGCTGAAGTTTTGACCTTGTTAGTGATTTTTGCAAGGTCATTGATCTTGGACCCACAAGAGCTGAGTGACATAGACCTTACAAGTCCCTCTGCCTTGGCCCTTGTTGTAGGAGAATCGAAAGATCCTCCCCTTAACATTACACCATTGGAGGCTCATCATCCTTCCCCCTTCGATGATCTAGAGTGGGAATCTGACGACCTCTTGGTCGACCAGTGTTAGGGGGAGACCCTCTTCTTGATCTTTAGATTAGATGTGTGTGTGTTGTGTTGTGTTCCCTCATGATCATGCTATATGTGCCTAGATGAACCTTGTAATCCCTATTGGTGCTTGGATATAGGCATGGTGTTTGTGTTGTAAACCTTCTTCTATATGTATCTTCATTCTTCCATATTTGTGATTGGCTTTCAAAAAATTTGGGACGATGCAAAGTGTCGGGAGCATTTAGGCCTCCTTCCATATTGACCCAATTTTTTACTTTTACTTTGTCTTCCATGCATTCTTGCTGATTTGGTTGGGGATTGATGATCTTTCACCTCTTACCGCGATTACCTACTATTTATAAATAAAGGCAGATTCGACCCCGCAAAACCAGATCCCCCCGTGCCCTCTGTGTGTGATTTGTTTTCTTTTACTGGGTGATCCCACAAACCTGGTTTACAATTTCTGAGAGGAACTGATTTTTGTTGAAATCGCATATTTTTAGAAAATATAATTATTTAAGCCTTTAAAAGTTCCATTTTAAGGATTTCAATTGAAGAGGGTTTGATCAAACCCCCTTGGATAGAACCTCGCTAGTTTTAAACCATACCTATAAATGAGTCTCCTTTACACCTATCAAAATGCTGATAAAAAATCACTTTTGATTTACCTTTTGGGGATCAAATGAATTCATTTAAAATTTATTTCAAATGATTATGGTATTCCTCGAAATGAGCTATTCCACAAATATAATTTTAATATGTTTTGATTTTATTATGTATGTATTTTTTTAGTTTTATTAAACATAGGTTTTTCATCGAAAATCAAGCTCTTTGTTTTGCACATGTGGAAAAAAAGAAAATTATAAAAAAAAAAATTTAAAAATATGTTCATGCTGGGTATTTATGTTCTTGATCCATTAACAAAAAAAAAATTGAATTTCGATACATATAGAAAAAGTTATGTTGTATACAGTCCACCTATGTCTCAAATTGCAATTGGTTTGACTTCGAAACTCTATTAAGGAAAAAATATTCAATAAAAAACTATGAGACAAAATGAAAGTGCTAGATATCATATTTACAAATCTAAATTCAAAAAAATTAGAATTTTATCCTTCATACAAACAAAGTTATGTTGTATACGGTGAGCGTCACTTTTTAAAAATATTGTTTTCTAAAAAAAAACTAGTTCTAGTGGGAGATGGAAAAAGAAGTGCAATCTTATTCCAAAAAAATTGAAAAAAATATTTTTAGAATCTACAAACAAAATGTGATGAGACTCTAGTTTGAATCATCTTCAAATTCCTCATGGTTTAGCTGATATAGGTGCCCAAATGTGAAGATTTAGTTAAAATAAAAAATTTTAGTGTCCAGTTTGGCCAAAAATTGTAAACCACTATTGTGGGATCACCTACTTTCTCTTTATCTTTCTCTCTTCTTTGCTTGGGTTTTACCTTTCATGTGTGACAACGCCTCTTCTACATCACCTGGTCTTTAGAAAACACATTTGTTGCCAAATGAATCTTTTCTTGAAGACCCTTCACACACTTCTTTTTCAGAATTGCATTCTCAACTTGAAACATTAACGAAACATGTTTCCTTCATCATGGGTTCGTAAAGAAAGGACTTGGAAATCCTCCTCTAAAGGGGGAATGATCTTCATCTTCCCCTCGCATGAGCGCATCTCCTTCCTTTCAAATTCCTTGATGAAGTAAACATCTTTCAAAAGGATTCCTTGGTGATGAATCGATCTGAGAAGGAATATGTTAAACTTTTGAATAGTGTGTCCCTTGAGTGGAGCCCTCCTTTTCACGTTGGGTTCCCGAGGGACCCCTTCAAAAGTTTTCAACAAAGTTCTATGGCATCTAGCTTGAGGGCAGCCCGGCTAGACCGACTTCACACCTTGACATCTAGTCTAGGCGCAACCTGACTAGACCATCTTTGTTGGAATGATGGATGCACATGGTCCCTGATGAAGCTGTAGTCTCCAATGGAGGACCTTTGCTAGGAAGAAATATTCAACCACATAGGAAGTGTTACAATAATGGAATTCAAATAGATATTATCTGATTGATAGCTAGAATATGTTACAAGAGTACATAGCCAAGTCAACAATCCCTCAAACAAAGCCATCCTGTGATGTCAAGTTTGGAAAATTGAATGTGTCCTGATGAATGATGGAAGCCTCAATCAATGATTCTAGACAAGGAATCACTGAATGTGAAGGGATGCCAACTATCTATGATGGAGAAGAAGCATCTGTAGAAACCTTGTCAACCTCTTTGGAAGATTCAAGCCAATCCAAACAAACAACCTCCTGCATAGCAATATCATCATGGGGTATCCGATCTGAGGAATGACATTCTGAATCATGACCATCGAGGAAGGGTAGAGTATCAAAATCTCCATATATCTCCCAAAACTTAGTCCAAAGGATATGAGGACATTCACAATGATCAATAGCACTCAAAACATCACAATCAACTTGCATCTGAATGATCTCTAGAACAGTGTATCTGCTACAAATCCAAGAAAACTCATGAATACCTTCACTCGAATGGGGAACTAGACTATATAGATTTGGCAATAAATCTTGGAGATGTTGTATGATCCCATCCCACCATTGTTTATAGTTTCCCATGTGCAACATAGTCAAAGAAGGATAATATGCAAGCCCCATAATGTATAATCAAATTTCTCCAAAATTACAAAGACAATGACCTTCAACAGCAAATAGAAACTTCCAAAACTGATATGCAACTGAAGTAATGCCACCCAAATCAATTTTTTTTTCCCCAAGCTTCAAGATATCCAAGTGATTGAGAAAATGCACCAAATTGCACAAAACCAGTGCAAGAGTACTTGGATTTGAAACTGATCAAATTCACTGGAATGATGAAAATATCTCTGAATCACCTTCCTGATGCCACTTGAATCACTGAATTTTGATGAACGGTTGTGAAGATATGAGCCTTTGAGTCCAATTTAGGGTTTTGACTTCAGTTGAGTGTAGAATTTTGTGACAATAGAATTCAAAAAAAAAATATGTCACCACTGGAAAGTACACTAAATTACCTTTCCGACGGTATCTCGTTTGTCAATTTTTGATACCCTGGTGAAAAGTTATGAAAAAATGAAAAAAATTCCTAGATTAGGCACTCTGTAGGCTAAAATGGAGCAAAACATTATCCCCTCTGGGCTTAGCTCTCGTTCGCTGATATGACCGGTGGCCTTGAATGGAAAAGAAAAATGCCCCCCCGGATAGGGTGGTGGTAGAGCTAAAGGTGGGCAAAGCGGTCTTAACACTTTGGTGGCACCACTTGAAGAGGAGAAAAGCACTCGGTCTTTGATGAGACCACTGGCAGAAGGAGATAGGGGCCATTGGTGGAGATCACCGATGTCAGAGTGAATAGGTCGGTGGCAAGGAGGATACACCTAAAAAAGGATGTTGGTGGCTACAAGGAAGAGAAGCTACGGGCACTGGCAGTGATGGACTTGGTGATGGGATGGTCACCAGTAGGTGGACAGGGAGGAACTCTGACAGGTGAAAGCGGCTAGTGGTGATGTGATGGGTCAGGCCTCAAAAAATGTACCCCCTCCTACAAAAAGCTTTGAATGTGGCCGACAACCAATCTTTGTAGATTGGAAAATAATACCGAAAAAAACAATATATTTTTTTTTGAATATTACTAATAAAATATGAATATTAAATCTGCAGAGAAATATGAGAATGTCAGCTGACAAAAGATTTAAGCCGATGATTTAAAAAAAATCAAACCCCAAATATATAATGTCGATGCCACTAGAAATATATTATAGCCCGCAGATTGAAAAGGATAATGCTGACTAGAGAATAAATTGAAGGTCGCTGCAAAACATTTTTTTGCAAACTATACTATGACTATAGCTCGAATAGTAATTTTTTTGCCAAGCAATAGAAATAGCCCAAATATGATTTATTTCTGAAATAGAAAATGGCCTGCAACTAAATTTGTTTTTCCTTAGAGGACAACTAGCGAGGGTGGATTTTTATGCAAATTATACGGATTGTACAATTGATTTTGTAAACCCTAAAAAAATACCTCTGATGGTTCCTAGGTTGATGTACTCAAATTTGATAAATGAACAGGTGATCTTAGGGTTTCGAGGCCTTCTGAAGAAAATGGCGAGCTCGGATTTGACTCAATCTGCTCCAGAAATCAGCTTGGTTCTCGAGTGGAATCAAGTAGCCTACAATGGAAACCTTCAAGCTTGCAATGAATCTCTCTAGCACAACTTTCTTGATCCTGGGATGAACTTCTCTGGAATGGCTCTGATACCATGTTGGAAGGACATTATTGAGGGGATATCACTCCTCTATTCAGATTCCACTTTGGAGAGTTCTCTCGAGTCTCTACATTTCGTTGTCTCAACCTTGATTGGGAATCCTGAGACTATCTTTGAGGCACTTGTTTTCTCTTCAGAGATTTCATATATGAGACTTCTTCCCTCTCATTCCATTAAGGAGTCAAAGTTTCTTCAACATCTACCATTGGATTGGCTTCAGTCTTCTTTTAGTGGTTTTGAGGACACTTAATTATGGGGGGGCACTCAAGTCTCCATCTATTCCTTCGATGGAAGGATCATTATATTGCAGTCTTTGGATCTTGTTTAGTATTAGTTTCCACATCGTCTTGGTTTGTCACCTTCTTCATTGATTGGGTATGTACCTGAGTGGGTTGTGGCATGCTCATATTCATTAGGTAAGGAGATGCATGAGCAGATTTCTAAGACATCATCTTCATCCATATTCATCCTACCTTCCTTCAATTCCTATCTGGAATGGGAAGCATCTTTGCACTTGCACTTGGTTTTGTTCCTTCCGAAAGGGAGACAAGTTTTTTGTCGATATTGGATCTTCTTTTGTTTTCAGACACTTACCATTCTTGCAGGTGATCACATGTTCTAGGGGGGCTATATAGTCTCTCTATTTCCTCCCTATGGGGGGGCCATTGATTGTATTGTATCCATGTGACATATTGTGTTCTTGGGGGGTATTTGGGAGTCCTTCATCCTTCCTCACTTATCTTCATTTCATCTCCTTTTTTGGAGAGGGGTTTTCTTCCCACTGGGTTTTCCCCTTATCTCCATTTGTGGAAGATTTGTTGTATTTCATCTTCATTTGTACATGGGTACCTAAAATGGCCATCATGTTGCCGGGACCCATGATCTATGCATAATCATTTCTTTTTCATTTCCTCCCTAAGTTGCACTTATGGGGGGGCGTTAGTGTAATTAATTATTTATTACACTAACAATCTTCACATTTTTACATCTAGCTTGGGGGCATCCCGACTAGAATTTACCTTTCAAATAACACGTCCCTTGAGTGGACCCTCCTTCCTTTTGAAGGGTTCCCTCAAAAGTCTTACAACTTAGTGATGGTCTCCATGACTGTCCATTCACTGGCCTGCACGATCGCTTCCTGATGTGTTCTATCTATGGGTAAACATGTTGCCATCTCTGACTCTGTGAAGTCCCCTTTACTCTGTCTCCCTCATGTGAGAGTTCTTGGGGGATACCTTCCTTACAGGTCTGTGGGGTTGTAAGGTGCTTTTCCTGGTTTCCTTCATGTGAGAGTTCTTGAAGGATACCCCCCTTGCAAGACTGTGATCCTATTAGGCACTTTCGTACTTCAAATTTGTGGTTCTGTGGAACTATGAAGACCTTCCCTACACTACTGGGTTCACCAGACTATGCTCTGCTTCCTCATTAGTTTAGGTATACATCTCTTACTCTATTACTTTCTTACTACTCTACTTTACCAAACCACTCATCAATACTCATACTCGCTAAAGTGGGGGCAAAATGTATGAGCGTGAATTTTCATCCCTAATGCAAATTCCCCTTTTACCCCTTTACACTTTAGAAAACATAAGGTGGAGGCTTAATTCAACTTAAGCCCGCTGCTTGCATTCCACTTGGTGTTTTGTATGTGTGTTAATGGGGGCGTTTCTGTTAGGGACACTCGCGTGGTGTAGAGACGTCCACACAGTGCGCTTACATCCCTGACAGTTTCCTATGGCCGAAGACTGCAGAGGCGTGAAATTTTTGATTGGAAGTCAAAGAGTAACGTCCCTCTTCGACTGGTTGACCCGAATATGGTAATTTTTCATCTTCTCCTTCATATTCTTGACCATTCCATCCATTCTTGAGTTTTTCAAGATTGACTTGAGCACTCTCTCCATTTCCATTTGTACACTTTCAAGCTCTGTAGCAGAATTCTTCACTCCATTACAACAATCTACCACTCCATCACTCCAATAGTGCGAGCACAAGACAAACACCATGACAACAGAGGCTTGAGTTCCTCTCATTCACTCCTCCACAAGCCTTGAGTGCTTTGGAAGGAGGTGGTAATCTCCCCTTATCTCCTCTATCATATTTGATTGAGTAAGCATATACTATTTTGTAGTGTTTCTTGCATATGTAGCTTGTATTTCCTTCCTTTATCATTATATCTATCATTGCAAACTTGGCTGTCCATGGAGGTGGCAACACCAAGATAGGGTTTGACTAAGGTAGGCCCCTAAATAGCTCTAACAATTTCCCTCTTTGTTGTGTGCAGGTGGAGAGATCTCAAAGCAAGCTGGTGAGAGGATTATTCTACAAAATTATCTTCATCACCCTCATGGTAATATACTTCTTTTATCATACCCATATTTACCTTTCTCTTTTCTTAGTCTTGTTCTTTACTTCTTGAAACTGTTAGACTAGACTGTTAATCCTTTCTCGAGATTCCAACCTCATTTCTCTAGTTTTTTGGCCTTACGGATGCCAGCACACCTATGAGATGCCAACGTGCCATGCTGTCATCTTAGAACCGCGCTTTTGTCCTCAAACAAAGAGGTACCTAAGATGTAGAGTTGAATCTAGAAAGTGACTCATCTAGTCTCCCTTCAATTCCTGGCACTAACTCATTTGATTGCAAAATTTGATGAAAACTTCGATAGCTATATAGTCAGATGTATCGTCAGACACTTGTGCGAATTTTCATTTTTTTTTAAATTTTAGCCTCGACGTTCGTCGGAATTTCAACGAACCTTATTTTTCGTCTATGTTTCGACGAAGATCTCTCGCCAAAATTTCAATGAACTTGCAAAGTTAAATTCTGGTGGACATAAATAGAAATGAGCTTAACTATTTATTGTGACAGTGTTTTGCTCGACGAGTTTCTTGGGTCAAAAATCAGAAAAAACTCAAGAAGATATCACCAGGTTGAGGGTAGTCATTGTATTTTTCCAAAATTCATTTGTGAAGTCAGATTTGTACTTCTAGGTTTGAAAATCATATTTTAAAGCAACATCTATCTAGATTTCATTTTTAGTCTTGTGCATTTTCAGAATTTCATTTCCAGATTTTAGACCTGACTTCACAAACTCTTTAAAAGGGAATTCTTTATAACTGATGGAAAATTCTTGATGGATTTGGACAAAGATTATATTTGCAAGGTTTCAATTTTAACCCTAATGATCAATTTTCAATAGATTTGGGAGCCATAACTAGATAATATCAAAGGTGTTGGTTGTTTTTAACTAAAACCAAGTTTATCTTCTAGACATATAGCATATAAAATCTCAGGTAATAATGCCTTAAAATACGATCAATCTATATTCTAACCCAATACTACTTATCAAATCCTTATATGAACATATTCACCTATAAGTTATAACCTCACTCAAGTATTTTAATTAATTCCTTGAATTAAAGCCAAAATGAGAATTACACACACCATAACAGTGAGATGAACAAAATAACCCTTGATCATTTTATTTAAGATAATAATATATTCATACAATGGAGAGACATGAGCTTGAAATGAGTAATTTTCATTCAGATGCTAGTACTGTCTTGAAAATTAAGTACCCATGAAACTAAAACCTACAACAGAATGACACCAAACCTAAGAATAGTATCTTCACTATAATATCAGGCTCTTTAGAAATTCGCTCTTCAACTTCACTTAGACTCGACCTGAAGATATATAACTTTCTAACCCGTATTTCTAGTCCTGAAATCCTTCTTATAGGGAAAATGAAGGAGCAACAAGCGTTAGACTAGAAATACACCTGTCACTGGTCACTTGGACCGCCTTATGACATTTCAAAAATTGGTTACAACAGATGAGTCTTTGGAGAATCTTCTTGTTCATCCCATCCACTGGAGAATAACTGTTGCATTTGCCAAAGTTCAAAAACTTGCACCAAAATTACCACCAAGACATAGCCAAAATTTGTTATAACCATAACCGCTGAGCTGTTAACTACTGGTTGTGGACTTTGTCCTATTCTTCTTCAGTTAAGTACTTGTCTACCCATCCTTGATATTCCTCATCCGTTGGCCAATTAAAATTTACCACCTCATTTACCTTGGCACTGTAAGGTGTATACTGTACTACTACTTGATTCACCTCCCTTTCAAAAGATTCCAAAAATGTGCCAGTGTTAATGAGATATTTAGAGCAACAAACTAAAAAATGAAAAAATGAAGGTCAAGGCCTTGTTGGTTGTTTTTACTATAACTAGGTTTATCTTCTATTCTACCTATATAATTTCCAATTCTAATCAAGGGCAACTCGAAGGACCTGGACCAACTGATGAGGATTTTAACAATAAACCTCCTACACTTCGAGCTCTGCAAAACCCAGGAGGGTGGTCCCTATAATGTGTTTATAATCTCTGCACCGAACTTATAAACAATCATTAAAAATTAACAGATAATCCCATTTAATAGCTCAAAAGAATAGGATAATACTAAATTGAATTGGCTTTTCATCAGTAATACCAACTACTTGGAGCATGAGATAATTACAACAATATTTCACAACTTCAGATAGTCATTTAATTTTGCAATTTGGTAGCAAGCTCTAAGCAAAGACAAATAGACACAAAAACTCACACACGCATGCGATTTAAACCAATGCCATAAATCATTGGGGAGTCAAGTTCACAAACATTTAAAATCCCATGATAGGTTCAAACACATAGAATATAAAATCTCTGACAACAATTTCCTTACAACATCATCAATTTATATCCTAACCCAATACTTCTTACCAAATCCCTTTATAAACACATCCATCTATAACTCCAATCAAGCATTTTAATTAATTCTTTGAATTAAAGCCAAAATGGAAGTCATACACACCACAACAGTGAGATGAACGCAATAACCCTTGATTATATTATTCAAAATTATGATATGCTTATACAAAGGAGAGACATGAGCTTGAAATGAATCATGATAACTCAAATGCTAGTACTGTTATGAAACATAAAACCTTCATAAACCCAAAAAATGGCTACAGAATGACACAAAACCTAAACCATATCAACTTTCTCTGCAACTATGCTTAGACTCGACCTCAAAATATCTAACTTGCCAACCCTTATTTCTGGCCTTGAAATCCTTCTTATAGAGAATGAAGGAGCAAACAAGCATTGGGCCAGAAAATACATATGTCACCGGTCAATTGGACCGCCTTGTGACCTTTCAAAAATATGATTAAAATCACCAAGTGCCGAAGCATCTTCTTGTTAATTCCACTCATTAGGGAATAGCTGTTGCATTTTCCAAACCTCAAAACCTGAGCCAAAAAGCCGCCATGGAGACAAAACCATAATTAGTTACAACTATAACCGCTGAGTTGTTAGTCACTAGTAGTAGACACCATTTTACTCCTCTTTGGTTAAATACTTGTCCACCCATTTCTAATACTCTTCATCCGTTGGCCAATCAAAATTCACCACCTCATTCACCTTAGTATTGTAAGGTGTAAATTTCATTGCAACCTGATTGGCTTCTCTTTCAAAAGATTCTAAGAATGTGCTGGTATTAATTATTTTATCCATGCTACTTACCAACAAATCATAATCAGAATCATCACAAATCAATTTGATTTGTGCATTAATAACTTCTTCTGCCCTTTCCTACCACTACTGCAATGTTTTAACATTTCCTTGTGCATCAGTGATGTCTGGAAAAAATGTATCATTCTAGTTATCAAAGCTCTTTACTAGCTCCCTAATTATTCTACTCAAATCAGCAGGTAGGGCTTGGAACCCCTTCAATTATTTCACAAAGATTTTAGTAGGCTTCAATGACTGGGGCCTATTGTCTGCATCAAACCTAGAAGCCTTATACATAACATATAGATCGTTGGCCCTAGGGATCCACTTCTCAGCCAATGGCAAAACTATTTCTTGATCCCTATTGATATTTTTTATTCCATCCAAAAATAAAGAATACAAAGAATGTACATATGGTAATCTACCATCAACCCTCTCATTTAAATGCCTCAAAACTGTGTCCATCACCTCATTTTGTTTGGAAGTTGCATCATCCTCACTTTCCTTTAAGGCAACCTGTAATTCTGTGATCTTATTTAACATTTGCTTCTTGGTGGGATCCATAGAATACTCCACTTCTTCTTCAACTGGCCCCAGTGTAGGACCAAGAGCAAGTTTCTAGATGGGGGATCCTAGAGTAGAAACAATTAGAATAGTAGGGGGAACTGATCCTGAAGTAGGAGGTAATACTCTCATTTCAGGAGCACTGGAGGATTCTCCCACCTACCCATATTTCAGCCTATCTACTTCAAATTGTAGCTCAACGTTCCTTTGCTGCATCCTACTATATTCTCCAATTATTATGTTATACTTCTCCATCAAACTCTTCTTTTTAGCCTCTTCTCTCTCAGCTATCTTTTGGGCCAATTTGGCCACATTAACTATCAGGCTTGTAGCTTCTATTGTTGAAGTTTCAGAAGCTCTCTTGATAATTAGCCCTCCCCTTAGGTTTGGACTAATATCTGTTACATTTGGTTTTTTTCCCTGGGGTGCCAACACCCATATGGCCAGAGTTTCATACTCCTCACTGAAGGCAGAATCTTGCAAAGCTTCTTTAACCTCTTCTTCACTATTTTGTATAGGATGCTTGGACTGTATGATAGCATTGAATGCTACAACATTGGCTATGTCCCACTCAGGAAAAATTAGGACACCAGCCTGGGTCACAAGTCTCCTTCCTTCCTCAGGAGTGATGTTTTTGAATTCCTCCATCAATTTGGCCTTGACCTCATCATCATTCTCCTACTCAGACCTATCAGGTCTTGATTCTCTCATTCTCTTGCATTTATCCTGGTATTCCTCCAATTTCATCCTCCAAATTAGCTACAAGAATACACGAGTCTTCACAAAGGCATCATCATCTAGGAATGCCTTGTAGGCCTCCATCTTAGCCTCTTGTACACACCGCCCCTTTATATCCATATCAGACAACACCAATTGTGTTGATCTAGGAGGGGAAGGGATACCAACCTGCATGTCTTGATCAATCACAATTATCTCATCCATCAGAACCTCTTGTGTTTCCTCAATCTTTTGCCTCTTAGGGCTTGGCTCTGATGGTAGCACTGCAGGATCACTTCTTGGTGGTGAATCTAAATCCATAATCCTTATCCCTCTAGGTGCTCTAATCCTTGGGGCTGGCTATGATGATGCTTTCACTATTTGTTTTCCCTTCCTATCCCCCTCATCCTCCTCACTACTATCATTCCTCTTTTTCTTGTATAGAGGTTTGTCAACTGGGGGCTGATAAGTTGGCCTTGTTTCCTTAGGCCTCTCCCCAGGTCTTTGAATTCCAAAGTCCATTTTCAAATTGACCTTCTTGGTCATCAAGGTGCCCATGATCCCTTTAAAATTATCCAACAAGAAAGCAATTCTCTTGTGGAATGGAGTAAAATTCATTAATGGATCATATTTTGGATCCATTCTATGCACCATGACCAACAACTTCTCATAGGCAATCCATTTTTCTTTATTCAATTCCTGCCTATTCAAATCAAACTCAATTCTGATTAGGTCCTCAGGAAAATTGAATTCATGTACAAATCTGCCACCTTTAATTCGTTGCTTGAACAAGTTAAATAATCCCTTAGGGTCATGCTACCTCCTAGATCCACTCTTTAAATGATAGTCATCAAAAAACCTTCCAAAGTGGACCCATCCTCCCTTGGAAAAAACAAAATCTGAAACAACAGTATAATCAGGGAACAAAGTCCCTTTTCCTCTCCTTGTCAGGTTGTCTTCATGAATACAACCTAGCTGCCACATGACGTTGGAAAATCCCATCCTTGATGGTACATTATATGAGAGAATGTGAGGGGCTCCCTGGAAACCAAACACCCTTGGACAGTGCTCACGGGGTACAAAATGATGTCACCCCAATTGTGGTAGACCTTTAAATCAGGCTTCCTCACCTTTGGTCAGAGGAAGTCATGCAAATCTTTAGGAACTCTTGGCACATTTACCACCAACCTAGCTTTGAGTCTAGAGGCAAAGCAGTTATCAAACTGCACAAAGCTGGCACCTCCCCTATTGTAAGATAAATCTATACTCTAGAGCTGTACTAGTAACCTTTCTCCATTCACCTCTTGCCTCAACTCCATCTTCTCTGAGAAGAATTCAACATTCTTATATAGGAACATATGCATTAACAGGGAGTACCAAAAGAAAGGAGTGCTGACATCACCCACAAGCAACTTCAGAAAACCATCATGTATCTTTTCTACAAGAAAAGATGCATAGTCATACACCATGGAGAAATTGGGATGTTGAATTTGAGCCCCCATAAACATATATGCAATGGGCATCACTGTATTTGGGCTTAATCCCAAAATCTGGCACAATGAATAAAATGTTTCCAAAAAGTGATTGGCAAAACAACTTAGCCTGAAAGGCTCTTGGTCATTTGGGTTGATGTGAATTGTTGAACTTCCTGCCCTGGCCAGGTGAGGAGGAAGTAACTTTAATCTGAAAAGAGGCTTTGACCTCACATATTCCTGCCTCATTTCCTCAAAATCAATTTGGACCAAGAATGAGCTAGACTCACTCAAATCAAAAACTTGCTGAATTTCAACTGCACTTATGCTCAACAGAATCCCACCATCATTATCCCTGATTACCCTTATAACTAGGTCATAACGTGTAGCCACTGCTCTGAGTAGGTCCACATCAGGAAACACATTCGACACTACTAGTTTCCCCATGTCGTATATCCAACCATTTGAAAAAAGGTGGGGTAGGTTTCTCTGTCCATACCATAGCCTAAACATTTCCAAACCGCTCATTGGAATCCTAACTTCTAAAATATTATAGTTTTTGCACACTAGTCCCTCACCCAGGGTTCTTCCATTCATTAAACCAAACCCCTTCTTCTATCATTTGTTGATAGTGGGAGTTGATGCGAAAAATCATCATATAAATTCCTTTGCAAATAATCAACATGGCCAGAGTGCTGCTTCGGTGGTGCCATATCAAATAACTAGGGCTTTCTTAAAATTCAAATTCTGGAACAAACTAGGGCTACCCAAAAAACAAAATTACAACACAACTATGCAATTTCCAAGAATTCAAATGAACTAGTAACCCTATAACAATAATCAACAACTCCCAGACTAGCACACTACAACTTTTCACAAGAATCTCAGTCAGAATAAACCAGTGATACAAAAAGTAACTCATAGGATTTTGCGCCTTGCAGAGAACCAAACCTTCGCTGCGATTGCTTGAAAAACTTTATCTCTGGCTATGAACCGCTTTGAAAACACTTGAATGCTTTTGTGGTGAAGATAGAATGAAATCAAATACTTTATGTCAATTGAATTTAGCCAGTAGACATCTCATCCGCCATTAAATCCCATTTGCAATCCGCGCCAACAGCTCCAATCGCATTTGATGCAAATTAAAACTTCAACCGTCGATCTTTTGTTTTTGTCAGATCATCGAATAACCACCTTCAAAAATGCTGATGTAATCTCCATGTCAGTGTCAAGGGCCCACCATAATGTGTAGCTCCAAAGGGATACATGTGGCACCCGCCCGTGATATCGTAATCACTCAACATCCCACATCTTTGGATCACACGATGGTGGGAAACCATTGATTCCCACCACCGATGATCATGTTCACTCACAGCACTCAGCAGCACCAAATATAACCTTCGAGCAAATTTTCATCAAGATTAAAACACCGTCGTCGATCTCGGGCACGTGCATCTCACAACTCTTTTAGTAACCCACCTTTTAACATATTAAAGTCCGATACAAATATTAAACACTTTATTAATCCTTCTTCGACATCGGCAACTGAGACACGTGGCACTCACTCATGATATCACAATCAGTTGAAACCCAATGGTGATGTCATCGCGAGATCGCGGGGAATGGTCAAGGTCAATCATAGGATGATCGACAGTCATTAAAATACACTCCCTACAAAATAAGATAATTATTAGAAGGGGGAAAGGGGACATCGCGTAGGCCGATGAAAAACGATGGCATACAATTGTTCTTAAAGCACGGGGCATGGGCCGACCTAGACTTAGGAAATAATAAAGTCAAGGT
Source organism: Sequoiadendron giganteum (assembly GCA_007115665.2). Lineage (NCBI taxonomy): Eukaryota > Viridiplantae > Streptophyta > Pinopsida > Cupressales > Cupressaceae > Sequoiadendron > Sequoiadendron giganteum. Next base: position 703,015,321 of record CM021103.1, read on the forward strand.
GAAATATTAACACAATGTATTAAAGGGGCCCGACCTAGACAAGTCAATGGGGCATAAGTCGTTTTAAAACCTCCCTTAAAAGGTAACGACAAAATACATCCAACCTAGGGTTTAAGATAGAACATTAGGATTTCATGAAGGTAAAAATAAAACCCCAACCCTAAGCTCCTCCAGAATAGCATGACAGACAAGTAAAGTGGCAGAAAATTAATGGAACTCAAAGAATGAAATTTGAGGCTCCATCAGGCCTCTCTATTTTTCTCAATTCATTTAAACATTTTAGATGCTGCCAAACATCTAGCAAGCTATAAATATCATGCAGATTATATGATTTCTATTTGTTTTGTACTTTTGAACAATTTAGAAGATGAAATTGTCTCCTCATGTAGAAGTATAAGCTGCGATATTCCTTTAGAAGTTGGTACATGAATCAAAAGATGAACCTGTCAAATTGGAAACCAAACTTTTTATGGTAAGAAGAATTGATTTTGACATGAATGACATGTTGTAACAACTTTATTAAGTAATACAATTTATTTAGTTATTTGACAATTTGGTGATTTGTGTGTAGATATGCCACCATATGAAACTGAGTGGAAAAGAGCACTCCTTACCTTATCAAGTAATATCCAAGTAAGATGTTATAAAAAATAACTTGTGCTTTTAATGAAGCTGGTCAACCTACTCATGCTTTTGCATGCTTAATTTTTTCCTTTTGGATTGAGCTACTTATGATAAATTTTTAACTTTCCTTGCAACCTGTGTATTACCCTCTCAAGTTTTTAACTGGTTAAAAGAAATCTCTTATAAAGGATATAAAATTCCTTAGTAATTTAGATTGTCCTTTATGTTAAGGGAGGCATCTGACTATTGTTTATATAATTCAACTTTATTTGAGAGTAAGCATATTTAATCTCTATGTGGTAGATTCAAACACTAAAATGATATCATCCTTATTCAACCATACACTAATTTTTGTCAGATGGATGTAATAATTAAGGAAGATGCTTTCATTACTCCCTTAATGGATTGAACTTTCAAGGAGGCCATCTAATAGTGTTTCCTATTGATATCCAAAGCAGGGATGTGAATAAGACTGATGACTATGCAGGCTATATTGTAGATAAAATTCATAGATCTTTTAACTTTATCAAGGCATATAATAGGGTGGTCCACTTCAAATGAAACTCTTTAATATGCCATACTATTTTATTTCCATAATTCATATGTGAAGTCATATTTGAACTTCTAGGTTTGAAAATCATATTTTAAAGCAACATCTCATCAGATTTCATTTTTAGACTTGTGCATTTTGAGAATTTCACATCCAGATTTTGTTGTGCAAGTTCAATATTATGATTTTAGGAGTCTAACAGTTGGAAATCATAGTAAAATAAGAATTTAATAATTTATGGAATTAGCATTTTAAAGTGTTTTTTGGGGTCATTAACTTCAGACTATCTTCTCTTTTGTAGGGGTGGTTGCATGCCAATTTTTTTTGGTGTAAAATATCATAATTATTAAATTTTGTTACCTATCTATGATTAAAAAAGATTGGAGTGGGAGTTTGATATTTTTTGAAGATCTAAATATTCAAGCTTGGTAAAGAAAAATCATGTCAGATAATATTAGTCTAGAACAAAATGAAGAGTCACTTGATAGATTGTGGGCTAGATTGAAAAGAAAGGGTGATGGGAAATGTTATTGTCCTTGCAATAATTGCAAGGGCTTAAAGATGAGAAGACTTTTAATCACAACAAGTGAGAAACATTGTAGGCATCATGGTCATGTTGAAGGGGGGCATGGTTTTCGTCCATTGGTAAGTTGTTCATTATATGTGTTTATATTGATTGAATTTATAAATGTTTATATTATTTTAACATTTGATATATATATATAAAATCTCTTGATCATAATCATGGTTTATTTGTGTCTGTCATTATTATAAAGGTGGGGCACCCTAGGGCACATGATATGAATTATCACGGCCCAAAGAATGTGGTTTTGCAAGCGGAGGAACATGGAGCTACGAATATCGAAGATGAAGTTAATGATCCTATGGAAGAAGATGATCATGCACCAGAAAACACAGTTGAAGATGATGGTACACATACATTGATCCATGACACATGTAGTGACACAACTGATTATGTTGATCGAGATGAATTTGATGATGTTCATGATTTACCTATACTTGAGAAGGCATACGAGCCCCTTTATGAAGGCTCCCAAACAACTCTTCTCTCTGCTGTATTGTTGCTAGTGAACTTGAAGGTTATGAATGGTTTATCCAACATAGCAATCTCAAGGATGTTAAGGTATGTCATATATGTCATCTTTTTTCATCTATTTTAATTGTTGTTAGTTCATCGCTAGTAAATAAAGGATGAAGTATGTACCATTAAAATTCTTTATATTAACAAATTATTTTTTGTTTTAGATTGATTGGTGAATTTTTGTTACCACCATCAAATATTTTACCTCACTCATACTGAGATTTATTTGGCATTATGAAAGATATTGGAATGGAGTATCAAGCAATAGATGCATGTCTCAATGATCATATTATATATCATAAACAACATGAATTTGCAATAGAATTCCCATAATGTCATATCTGTAGATATCAAACCGATCAACTAACAAAAAAGGTGTATCACAAGGTTCTTCATTATATTCCCATTATTCCACGTATGCAACAATTATTTAGGTGCAAAAGCTTAGCGTAATTTATGGATTACCATGCACGGAATAGAAGTGGAGATGACATTCTTCGAATTCTTGCGGATGGTTTTGCATTTAGGGACATGGAGGAAAAATGGCCAAACTTTAAAGAAGAACCTCGTAATCTAAAGCTTTCATTGGCAGCGGATGATGTCAATCCATTTGGAGAGCTGAGATCTATTTACTCGGTGTGGCCTATTTTTGTTATCAACAATAACATTCCTCCATGGATTTCAATAAAGAGGGAGCACATAATGTTGGCAATGATTGTTCCAGGTATTTGTTTACATCAATTTTCTTTAATGTAGTGGCATCTCATTTTTCTTATTTGTTGCATAATGACTTATATGTTTTTTTTCATTTAATAGTCATGTAAATTAATTTATATATATTGCAATAAAATGGTTATAATAATTATGTAATGTTTATGTTCATACAACTAGGTAAGTACCAAGTTAAAGATATTAATGTATATATTGAGCCTCTTATCGACGAGTTCCTAAAGTTATGGAATGGTGTGACTATGTATGGCGTATCTAGACCAATAGGACAAAGAAAATTTGAATTCCATGCAATGCTTGTATGGACAATTCATGATGCTCCACGGCTAACACATTTTTTTGCTATGTTAAAACGTTCGACTGCATGACTTTAACAATATTTAATTTTATGAAGTAGATATCATGCATGTTTTTTAAATAATCTATTTATTATATATAATTTTAAAAATTGACATATTTAATCCAATTATATATGATTTGCAGGTCTTCAAACAAAGGGAAAATTTGCATGTCCAGTTTGTGGTCCAAAGATGAAATCTCTCCATTCAACAAGTTTAGGAAAGTAGGTGTTGATGAGTATAGGCTTTTCCTCCACAAAAATCATAAGTATCGAACTACTGAAAAACATCTTTTCAATTGGAAAGAAGAGACTACATCAAAACCATGAAGAATGACACCTCGCCTTTCGAATTTGGAATATAATAGAATTAATTGTCAAGGTTATACATCAGATCAAATTGTTTATCTATCATTTATGATATGTTTTGAATTTAAATTTCTATATTGTGTTGTGTTTACTCATGTTGTAATTGACAATGATTGTCGTTAATTTGTTTAACTTATATGCTTCATGAAGGTCGTCAAGGCATTAATGGTTGGCTTCCACAGGGACTAAAAAGTTATCCCAAACAATTTAGTAGGTTGCCCTACTACGAGAAGCTACAAATTGTGCATTTGTTTGATACAATGCATATCGGAAAGAATATGAAAGAAATGTTATGGAAAATATTGGATGGAAGGCGTGACAAAGAAAAAATTGTCAAAATTTATAGTGACATTCAGGAAGCCAGTCATGCAATGAAAAATGCCATTCAATTAAATAGCAATGGAGACCAAATTAATATAAGTGCCCTTCCTTGGTTATTAATGGAGCAGCAAAGCAATGCTATAAAACAAGTCATACGAAAAATTCGATTTCCCACAAGATTTGCTACAAACATAAAAAATATCATAACAAAGAAAGATGAATTTGGGCTAGGGATGAAAATGCATGATTGGCATACCTTCATTAAGGTAATTATTCTGGTATATTATATATATATTTGTAAACTGCATGTACTTTTCAGTGTATTATGTTTACTACTTTTGGAAAAATATTAATGAAAAGATCTTTTTATAATTGTTGCGGTACGTTCTAGCTCTATCTCTCCCAAACAACTTCGACAACAATGTCAAGCAAGTTATATATGATCTTGGAAAATACATGAGGTAAGTAGCAATATTTGTTCAATTCGTTGTATATTTTTGTTAAATCTCGTTAATATATTTGTGCCTTGAATCACTTGTAGATGGCTGTCATCTAAAGCAATCCATAAAGAAGATATAAATTATTGGAAGAGAAAAATTCCTCTTCTAAAGTGTGAAATGAAAAAGTGTCTACCTTCAACATTTTTCAATGCACAAGAAAACTACCTCATATACCAAGTTGAGGAGATTGAATTGTGTGGACCTGTACACACAAGGTCAATGTGGATGGTTGAGATGCACTTGAAATTTTTGAAGGCTTTGGTTAGACAAAGAGCACATCCTAAGGGTTCTATGGTGGAGGGATATATGGTATACAAGACCATGGTGTATATTCCTGAATATCTTCCTAAGTTTGCAACAAAGATCCATGTAGATCACATTTGGGATCCCAACTCCATTAACAAATTCAAAGGGGAGTACCTGATGGGGAAAGGTAGATTGAGGAAAATGACAGGTAATTATAAGATGGTCATGGAGATTAATTAGAATACATTTTATATTTGGTTTTTATGTATATTGTACTTATTTAATTATTAATCTTCAATATTCATCAATTATAAATTAAGGTTGTATACCGTAGTAATTAACTAATTATACGTCGTTTGTGAATTTCAATTTTTTTTGAATTAGTTGGTCAAGAGTGGGATGCACTACATTTGTACGTCACAAACAATCTTGATTGGATGACGGTATAGATTGAACGATGTCAACAATTTGGTCGCGCATTAACATGGAAAGGTGTGGCTTCATTGGTTAAAGAAGCTCATCGTAATGGAGATTCCAATGTTACACCAAGGGAAATTGATTTAGCATATGGTTTAAGAGATAAATAGGTATGTATAAATATATTAATCACCCGTATTATTTAATTATTTTCAATTATATTGATGTATATATATGTTGAGATTTATTTTTCTTTGCATACATTCGGCCAAGAATAAATATGTTTATGAACTGACGATATTGCAATAAGTTTTACATGTTTGACATATTGCAGGTGAAACACCACAAGGCTATGTGGTGCAATGGTCATAAATTTTGAATCAAAAATTTGGATGACATGAAGAAAACTTGTGATTCTGGGATAACTGCAGTCTTCTAGGTGACTAATGTTTCATCTAGAAGCGACATACATCCAGAAGTCTCGAAAAATCAATACTATGGGATTTTGGATGATATACTTGAGTGTGACTTTAAGTCCTTCAAATTAGTTTTGTTTGTCATCCTATGGTACAAGCTACGATTGAATGAAAATGATCCCGAGAGACCTGTTATTGAACATGATAATGGATTTACCATGGTTAATACAAGGTATTTTGAGCATGCTGGAAATGAGCCCTATGTTCTTCCAAGCCAATGTGAGCAAGTATTTTACTCAGAGGTTCCAAGTAAAGTGGGTTGGTCATATGTTGTTAGACATGATCCAAGAGGAAGGCCGGTAAATTATAATGTGGTGGAAGAAGAAGATAATGAAGAAATAGAAGATGATGTAGATGATGATCAAGATCAACAGTTAGTTGATGATGTGGCTGACAAAGATGTCGAAGAGGAGGAACTAGATCATGATGATGTAGGAGTTAATGTCTATGAAGATGATATTCGTGTGGATGATGACATTATCGAAACTAATATCAATGATGACGATGATGATATGACCAATCCTTACAATGTTGAATCTGGATCGGATGATACAAACAAAGAGTTGGATGAAGAAGAAGATCAATGACATTGAAATGTATGAGTTATGTGATTGTATTATCTATTTGATATTAATTTCTTGATAGAATTATATTTGAATTATGTGGTTACATAATTAATTTACGATGTTTTTAATATTAATTATATTTGAATTATATTAGAATATGTTCAGTTAATAGATGTAAAAAATAAAATGGATACACAAAAAGATGAAAGCGTGAGACCAGTGCCTTGTTGGGTGTATGGAGTCTAATGAAGATCTATAAAAGTGTAATCTATGATGGCTGTAAGTGTGAATAAGGTGTAAAGCAATAAAACACTTCTTAATGAAACATTTCATCAAAGATTAAGCTAATTAATCAATTGAAAGCGTCTCATTGTCTCCTATCTTTAAAGATTTATTAAGCTATGTGCTCTCAGATTGAAATGATACTATAACTATTAAAATGACAATATAAAGAACAAAATGATGCTGATACAATGATATGGAACTAAATGTGATAATACTAGATGATAAAAGAAACTACGATAGCATGGATTGACATGAAAACTGATAAACGAAGCTACAGAAGGCAGCCATGATATGAAAGCTCAAATGCTGGATGCTTGGATGCTGGATGCTTGATGCTTGATGCTTGATGAATTCCTGCAGAGTAAGAGTGCATAAGTTAGATAATCTGGATCCTTTTTTTGGTTGAATGAAGCTTTATTTATAGATTTCCTGGCTATAGAAATGCATAGGGATGGAAAAGAGAGGCTTGGATTCAATCTGGAGGATTGAATGGTGAAAGATGGAGGAGATTGAGAGAAATTTGGAGATTGTCTCTACCCATGAAAACACTAGGCAAGAGAAGAGGAAGGATTGATGGAGGAGGATTGAGAGATAAATTTGCAATTTGTTTCCAATTCTTCCCATGAAGTTTCAATCAATTAATTTTGACATAAATTAGACATAGGATATCTAATTTGATTTTGAGGAAATATAGAGGAATATTCCTTATGCCTTTATTTAAATATTTTTGATTTATTTAAATTAGCAAAAGAGGGATAAATAATTTAATAAAACAAACTATAGAAGTTGTTTATTAAATTAAATAAAGAATATGGCAATTAATAAATAAAGTGTTTAATCTTTATTTGATTAATTTAAGATTGATGTGATAGAATAAAATAGGGATTTTATAATTAAATCAAATAAAGTATTTAATTTGTTTATTTAATTAAGATGAGATAATAGAATTTAGAAGAATGAATATGAACTATATAAATAAATATTTCTAATTATTTAAATAGTAGAGGAATTTAGGATAATCAATTAAATAATTTGTATTTAAATAATCAGATTCTCCAGACCATTTTTAGGTGTATACAATGGCAATAATTCAAACTGTTTGGCACACAAATGTAGTTTATAACTTGTATAAATGTGCAAGTAAATGACTGCCAAACTCTACTTGAGATAGAATGACAATCCTAGTTATGTGATTCTTCTTATTGATCCAATTAATACTCTTCAGTTACTATGATTGAATAAAAGGGTTTATCCTTTACTTGAAAGAACCAAATAATCATATCACACAAATACAACAAATGTGTATCAGTAAACTGAATATAAATATATGCTTGATATATCAATTTAAACAATAGAAAAGCATCAAAATGGAGACAAACAGAAAACTGTATAATTCCACAAACAACTGATACCAAGATTAGGCCACAAGTTCAAACATCTTCATTAACTTCATCAAAATTCATACATGCATTTGAGTCTTTTAAAGGAAAGTTTCATTGCAAACTATCTACTGTATCTTTCTCCTATCCGCCTATATTTGTTTTACATTATGAAGCAGATATAAATATATCAAAATTGTGAAAGGGCACGTCCTTTCAAAAATGTCTTTTGCTTAACAAAAATAAAAAACTAGAAATTATAATCTATTAAGCCATAAATAGATGTTTGACAGATAATCTCAGTAAGCTAGCCGCTTGTGTATATCAACATCCTTCAACGCATTCCTTATGGCTATCTCCATTTCAAACATCTTCTCATTTTTCTCACATGCCCCGTCCATTGTTAAATCATTTCCTGTGGCTGTCTCCAGAATTGTTTGCATCATCATCTCACATTCCTTCATCCATCTGTCTTTTCCCTTTAGGTCCCCTCCATCTTCTAACAACATTGGTACTCCCATTTTTGTGACATTGATCATCCCCTACTCATCACCTTGCAATTCATCATGGAAGTCTTTATGTTTTTTCATAAAATGGTTTCTAGTATCAATAGCTATGTTATTAGGAGCATCCCTTTGGTTTATTTCTTGGAACTTCTCTCAGATCCTGCCATCTATCCTTTTCTGTTCTTGTAGTGCAGTAAAATTGTTTGAATGTGTTCCCCAAAGCTTACTCAACCAAGTCATTAAGTTGGTTTGCCTCTTCCTTATTATTGCAGTGAGTGCATCACATTTACCTCGTGAGTACACTTTTGATTCTTCCCACTAGTCTCTTGCTTTGGAGATTTCACCATGAGTCAATTGCTTTGCGGATCCCAGTGTGATTCCCATCATGTCCTTCAAGTGATCAATTTGTCTGAGTAGTCTCTCGTTATTAATCTTATACATTTATTTTTCCTTGATTAGCTTTTGGATTTGGTCTTTATTTAATTTGGCCACATTAATGCCAATTTCTGTTGTAGCTATTGGATCAAGCTCACCAAATTTTAACGTCATTACATGTCCAAAATCCTTTTCAGTATCGATTACAACAGATTTCTTGTGTGGAGGATACATGGCCCATATCACAAGTGATCCCTCATTTGGGTTATACTTAGATCCTGCATAGATCTTTGTTACCCCCTTAGGAGTGAGTTTATGTGTGGCATTACTATTCTTCAAAAAACTATCAAAAACCAAAGTAGAGTTTAAATCCAACCCAAGAAAGAACATGACACATGCATCTTATAATAATTTCCTTCCTTTGTCAAGGGTCATCCTCTTCATTTCTTCTTCCACAGTTGATTTTAAGTTATTCAATAGTTGTTCCTCATTACTTGGTGTAATATTCTCCACTGATTCCCTTATTGATTTTCCTTTTATTTTGCACAAAAAGGTTTTAAATTCTGAGGTTTTAATGAATTAATGATCAACCATAAATGATTTATATGCTATCTACCATGTGTCAGTAGTTGCACTCCCTTCAACATCTGGTTCCCTGGCAATATACTTGTAGTCTTGAGTTCTCAATCTGGAAATTTTATCAATTGTACTGCTAGGCCTACCATCACTAGATGCCTCTTCATCAAAAGATAATAGTTTTGTATCTTGCAATCCCTTGTTATACTCATCAAGAACTTTTTCGGCTTCCTCTGCTTCCAAATTCCTTATCAAGTCATCATACAGATAGGGTATGCGATTGTATCCTCCCAAGTTCATTTTATTTTTGGAAAAATCAATATACCCTTCTAGATCAAATCCTTTTCGCAGTGGACCCTTCTTCATGTTGTATTGCAGCAATTTGTTGAGAACCATGTCATATCCATCCCTTGCTAATACAGTGAAATCACCGAAGCATAATGTACTAGGCATAAATGCCCGCTTTCTGAAAGAACTCAGATTCATAACATCTGAAAAGTCCAATTGCCTAGCAATCTCCAAATATGCAATCCTATTAGGCACCGTCTTGGGTAGAATGAAGGGTCCATCTTCAAATCCATATACTCTTATCATGGTCGCATCTTCTAGACAATACTAGTCTCCCCAATTGTGGTTGACAGGTCCATTGAAATCCTTAGGCCTTAAAAACCTTTTTATTTCATTGGACAATGAGTATTCACAATGATGATTGTAAAATATGTACAATGGTTTCACAAAAAACTCTTCAAAATGTAGATAACAAGAATTAGCAAATCTGCAATCCCAAGTGGTAGTCCAAATTTGTACTAGTAATAACCTTCCTTCCTTATCAAATTGTACAACTCTTAGTTTTTCAGGCCACATCTACAATTCTTGTCCATAATAAAGTATCATATGCATTAGGATTGAATAAGCATCCAAGTGCAAGATAGGAGCTCCACTTTTTAATGCCATCAGTTTTGAATCAAATACTTTAAAGATGTGTGAAGTATTTTTAAAAAACCTTGAATTGTGACATTGGATGTCCGCTGCAATTACCATGGGTACAATTGACATGTGCTAAGGGGCCTCCATTTCCAGCACTTGACACACTGAAAAATATGTGTACCTCATGTAGGGTTCAAAAAAATCAACATGGAACGGGGGACCATCACTGTCATTTAGTGGAACTGAAACACCATCTTTCTTAGACCTATGTAGTGGCAACCTCCAACCCTTGTTCAAAGTGTCCATCCTCTAGAATTCCTTTTCCAGCTCTTCAGGTACAATTTTTTCACCACACACTCCCTCTAGTTAAAAACCTCATAGATGGCAGCTTCAAATACATGTATAAACTATTTTCCTGATGGATCACAAATAGATTTACATTTTGGATTATAATAGGTAGCTAGCATCTTCACCAATTATGCATTTACAAATACATTGGGGCAAACTAGTTTTCCTAGGTTTAACTTCCAAGGATTACACACTAGTTTGTATCAGTTCCTTCGTTGGTAATGAAAAATAAACAGATTGCATATCCCCTAATTGGGGTCCATATGTCTCGTATATGCTTGCATTTATCATCTAACTTTTCCACTTCTGCCCTAAGTTGTGCATACTGCCTGGCCTTAGGTCCTGAGCTGGAAAATTAATCAATTAAGTCCTAGTTTAACTTCCTCTTAGCTACCCCCGGTTCCTTCTCTGCTTCAATTTTTTATTTTTTCCTCTAGGGTTATTACTCTCACTCTATTTCCTACCTTTTTCTTTTCCTGAGCTAGTGCTTTCCATTTTATGAATCACAAAACCAAAAATTTAATTTTAGGGAACTTACAAGTTTATTTAGAATTATTTGACTGCAAGATCCTTTGGCCCTTTGTCTATTCCTCTATTGCTAACTTTGTAAAATTCGCCTTCAAATACTTTTCTCAATTGAAGAAATCATCGACACATTTGGTAGTAATACTGTCATTAATGTCCTAGCTTTAAACATGAGCATATCTGATCTTTAAATTTACCCACTGTCACATCAAATGTTCTATCGGTAAGACAATTGAAACTTTGGGCAATCCTTTTATTCAGGCTTGACTAATGTTCATTAAACATTCTTTTTGTCAGGGAGACATTACGTTGATATCACAAGATGAGTGTTTC